>JAIPRK010000155.1:0-53683 GCA_025469195.1 Chaitophorus viminalis | reverse complement strand
CTTTCGGTGTTAAAAATATTTTTAGAATGCGAAGCTACGGTGCGTCCGCATGCACAGTAGCTCCGCATTCTAAAAATATTTTTAACACCGAAAGTCCGCATGGACTAAAATTGATTGAAATATCTAAGGAAATAAATAACTCAAAGATGCACGAATTAAAAAAAATGATCACTTAGAAAAAACATCGCAAAAACCAATGCAACATTTCCATCCAGTATTTGGGCCAAAAAAGAAGCAACACTGGAGAAAACTACAAACAACTGTGAGTCTTTTCATGCCAAATTTGGTAATTTATTTACTTCAGCACATCCAAATATTTCAGTCTTCATAAAAAAACTTATTAGCTATACAGATGGATTCTTATATACGAATGAATTCTGCTAATAATAATGAAAGTAGGATTATTACAAATAAACAAAAATCAATATGGAATTTATAAATAAAATAGAATAAGTCATTATTACAATGGATTTGTTAAATTTGAATGCAATGATAGATATCATTGTATACGAATTGGCCAAATTGATAGGTAGGTATAATTTTGTAAAAAGTTTAGCATCATTTAATAACATTTAATAATATTTAGTTTTAATTTACATCATAATGACATATGTTTATAGTAAATCGTGTTAATTATTATTATTTTTCTTAGATAATTAGTTTTTAGTTTAAAAAATAAATTTAATTTAATTGATATAAATGTTTTTTTGTTTTTGTAATAACATAAAATATTAAATTTAAACAATAAAAAAAATATATGCGGAGTTAAGGTGGTTAAAAAAAAATTATGTGCGGAGTTTAGGTGATATATTATAAAATGGCCGCGATGCATACGGAGTTACGGTGCACCGACGAATAAAGCCCGTTGCGTATATCAACTGGTATAAAAAAAAATAACCGTGAGGTGTAATTTAACGTATTATATATGGCATACGCATTACAGTACGTACTGCAGTGGCGCGCAACTATGACTTCTTCTAGGGGCTGTTGTCTCAGCCACGCTGCAGCGAAACACGGCCAAAGAGCATTAATATTGTATTGTGCACACCACTTAGGTATATTACAGTCGAGTCGCTTATGTAACCCTCGACAGCTGTAATTGAACTTTAGATCCCTTCAAACGTATTTTAATATTACATTACACCATAGCTGTACGTACCTAGCCCCGATGTCTCGAATATTTGTTTTCTTCCGATTTTCGTTTTCCAGCGTCTCCAACGTATAAATAATATTAGGCGTAGTTATATTTTATCCCGTCGGCACAGTAGGCAATATCTATATGTATATGCCCTCGATCAACTTTCTATACATACCCTCTGGGTCGTTCCTATAAACCACACTCACAGGGGGGGGCACGGGCATAGAGATAAAAATATAGATAGACATAACTCGCAGTATATTTTAGACGAACAAACATTTCATTAATATTTTTATACTTGTAAATAAGCCCCATTTCATTTTTTTTTTTTTAAATAAAATTAGGCATATGACGTCCATTTTTTTTTTGTAGCGCGAAGTAAGTTGATCCAAAAAAATTGAATGAACGCACCGAAGCGATTCTTTATTAATTATTTTAATTTCCGCTCTAATTGCGTATATCCTTATGATCATTCAAGGTACAAGGTTCTGATTCACAAACACGTGATTTAAGATATCCCCAAAGGAAAAAGTCGTATACCGTCTAGTCAGGTGATCTGTGGGGCTAACGCTGAAGTGAAGAATGAACGCACGTCGCACGCTGCACCGATTCATTGTTTTTTACAAACGCGGTGAACGACAATCCACTGCGCCATATAACTAAACGGCATCATCTGACAGATTCAATGAATTTATCTAGAAATTTTTGGTTTCTACTACCATTAAGTGTAGGGAATAACCAGTACGTTTTTGTCCCCATTCCGTTGGCCCACCCTTTGTATGAGTTTGATCAACTACCCGGGTATAGATATTAAAATATGTATATTGTGTCGGGTCAAATAAATAATGAAGATCAATCGCGAAATGGAAATAATCAATTCGTCTGCACTATGTATACTATAATGATATTCGCGGTACTACAGGAGATATTATATAACCAGAATTTATTTAGTCGAATAACATTTTTTGGTCAGATTACATATATGTATAAATATATATTGCTAATTTATTATTTTTTATCACTTTTTCATCAAATTCGAATAAAATACATTCATGTTCCGATAAAAACTCTTGTATTTCAATTATGTATTTATTTTTTTTTATAGTATACATATTAAATCAATATTTATTTCTGAATTAGAAAAATTCGAAAACTACAATAGGAAAATTTAAAAAATTTCAATGTTTCAAATATTGTTTTCACATCAAATTTTTCTTTTTATGTGAAAAATCCTTTTTTTATTTAATTAATTAATTATACATTCAATTAACAAATTACATTTTCTTTTTTTTTTATAAATAATTAAAATAGCAATAACAAGATTTCACCAAATAACGTCACAGATAACAGATGGCACTAACCTTAGGTATCTGTCTATAATACTAATTGCGGATTAATTAAACTCGTATAATCATTATAACGATTTATTGTCATAAACGTGTAAAATAAACGGACAAATTATAAAAAAATCGTTTTTTTTTTGTGGTTTTATTTTATTCTTTCGCACAATTTTCCTCTGATTTATCGTTTCTAATTTTGCCGGCTATAAAATTGTATAGAATATAATAATATACTATAAAATATTGTTCTCTTAGTTTCATAATAGTCAGTTCATGACTATTATTCCGGTACCTGCGCCGCAAGATTCTTTCCAAAAGAGGAATACAATATTATCGTACCCCGGCATCGGGGTAAACGCTGATTCAGCGCGTGCAGGTGGTTATATACTATAACATAATAATATTATAAATACCTTGAGTCGGGTTGAACCTGCGCTTGAGATAGTTAAGGAAACGTCCGGTGATGGACAAGTTCCGATGCCTCTGCGACCGTCTCCTGCCGTCCGCGTGATGGTGCTGCTGAGCCTGTTGTCGCGCGGAGCCGCTGCCCCCCGCGTCACCACCACCGGCACCTCCACAACTGCCGTCCGCACCGCCACCGACACCGCCGCCGCCGCCGCCGCCGCCGCCCGAGTGACCGTGCTGGTGGTGATGGTGGTGATGATGATGGTGCTGCTGCGACGTCTGCCCGTGCTGGTGCTGTTGCGTCTGCTGCCGGTTATCGCGACGCTCGCGGCCGTAGTTCTGATGCGCTACCACGCTGTACATGATGATTCCGTGCACGTGCCCTCAGCCGGATCATTCGTTCATCGCCAACGCTCTGCAAACACGCATACATCGTAACATCACGTACAACTGCAGTTATTGATATTATAATTATTTTTATCATTTCTAACCGAAAACCGCACCCCAGGCAAAGAATCGTTATTTTCGTAGCACGCTTCGACCCTGCCGGCAAACATCATAAGAATCTTGTACACCAAAGTGATAGATTTTTTGAAAATCCACCCCTAAAGGGTTGAAATAGGGGTTGGAAAATTGAATTTATAATCAACGCGCAACGTAAACTACTTGGCGGATCAGGTTGACATTGTACGTAGATATTCGATAAAAATTTTAAAAAAATTTAATAAATAATAAAAAAAATTCCGTCTAACATATTTTGGGGTAAAATGGAGTTAAGAATCGCAACGGGTTTAATAAAAATCAGTGAAAATCAATCCCTTGCCATGAATCATTAATATTAGTATTAATCGATATTTACTTTATTACAATACAAATTATTAAAATATTTTAACCGTTACTCTGGGTGATTAGACTTGAAAAGACATTGCTTCCATAACGAGTTACACCCAAAATGAGTTGAACATTCTCAATTATTTCCCCAAGAAACGCCGGTTAATTCAGCTTGTATAATTATAAACAATTTAACTTTGTGATGACTGCTTGCGCCTCCCCAGCAATGTTTACAAGCTCCCAAGACTGGGAAACACTGGGCTATTGTCAACCGTTAAAATATATTTGAATTTATTGGCCGAACATGGGTGATACTATATTATGTATAATTATCTATAAACAAAATTGCTATTAATTTTGTAACCTTATCTTATTGCAATCATATTTCACATTATAGGTGTTTCGATATCATATCGTTAATATGACGACGTACTTGTATAGTAATCGTAAGTATTTTAGTAGTTGTAGATCCTTCACTATTATGTTCAAGATTATTATTGTCATTGCAATAATTTAAAAAAAAAAAAAAACGTAGACATGACAAAAAGTAATCATAGTATTATCCGGCGGATGGTTTTTTAATATTGTACATGCAATTTTAAATTCGCCACTACCATCACGTTATTGCCAGAGTTCACAGATCCAATATCTCTTTTTCGATTTGAGAATGGCGCTCTCCAATAAATAAGAATCTCATTTATCATCTGTAAAGTTATTGCTCTCCAAATAATAAATTGTTGAGTGCAATTGTGCAGTTATATTAATTTTATAAAGTACACAAACCTACTATTACATACCCGTGTACAATGTATCCGTTAGATGTCGAAAAGAGGGGGAAAGTATCTTGCTTACTTACTATTCTGCAGGCAACAGAAATTACACAACTTTAGCCATAATGTACTTAATAGTTCAATAAATATAAATAAAATAAGGTTAAAATATTCAATTCAATCGTATAATTTTTAAAAATTTTAAACATTCATAAATAGGTAATAAAACTTTTTGAATAGTACTCGTAAAAAAAAAGAAGCTCACGGGGGTAGACCCTCCCTGCACCATAGTATTCACGCCACTGTAGTATTTTATATAGAATTATGTTCCCATAATCAGATTATGCGATTTAGTAATTATATTCAAGTACGATTTAAATATAGTACAGCATTAAGAGTATAACAAATAATGATCATTATAAAATATAATATAATATAAACACTTCACAAGGACGATGAGAAGTATTTTTTCGTCAAATAGAGGCAATTGTTATTATTATGTAAGTATCATTTAAATATGAAATGGAAATATGTAAGGGTTAATTATACGATTTAAAAATAAGCTGGTTTGTGATTTTACTTTATATTATTTATTACTTGTAGGTATCTACAACAAAAGGCGTAAATTAATCTTGCAAATTGGACTTTTCTGAGTTATCATTAGTATTACTCTTCAACTTAAAATAGATACTATGTATAATGTGCGTATAAATTATTTACTCAATTCTTTTTTATTATTATTATTTTGCATACATTTTTATACTTTTTAATTGTAAGCAAATAATTAGGACAAACAAGTTTTTAACCAGTTTAATTCGATCCCAGCTCCATATGATTTTATAACAAATACATACTTGATAAGTTAGAATGGTTATTTGACCTCTAAAAATGTGCGATGATTTTGCATCTATAATAACAATATTATATTCATTTACATTGAAATGTCTGTTATAGCTTTATTAATTGCATAATGTATCGAAAAGAAAATCAATAAATCAAGAGCCTACGAGAGTAAGATGTATAAAACGATAAAGAACAATAATTTCATATAGTAAATTAATTATGTTTTTACAAGAAAAAATTATTTTAATATTATATTATGTGTAGTCTAATATTATGCAACGACACTTAAGTAATATATTTACTATTGATTACTATATGCATGGGTCAGCTTCCATTTTCTAATGATATTCAGTACATAAAATAACAAATACGATCTGATTGCTAATGTAATCTAGAGTCTTAGACCAGCTTATGCAAACGTTATGTATGAAAGCCACATCCTACGGGGATTAGTTATTAGTTTATTACTAAACATTATCAAAATTATACATTTAACTGTAGTCGAAGACCTCTAGGAATAAATTATTTAGTACCTACGCTAAACAATTTTGTAATTTTAAGTAGTTATAACAGTAGTTCGTTCAATTGATTTGAAATATAATTTTTTTTTTTTTTCAAAACAAAAAAAAACATATTTATAGTGGTTTCTTTTAATACTTATATATATCCGACTGTACAGTTTCAATTTTTTATTTATTATTCTTTGCGTATTTTTCATTTTAAAACAAGTAAAACACATAACTCATTAATTTTTAGTTGATACATTATTGTTTGTGGGAAGTTTTTTTATATTTTTTTTCAGATTAAAATAATAATTGAATATTACTTGGGCATTCCCGATGTTATATAATCATGAAATGCGTGGCACTTGAGATTATTTGGTTAACAACGTACTTCCATGAATAATAAACATTTTTATGAAAATATTTAAGCTGTACATAGTTCATGCGAAGAAAAAACATAATTTTTCGTTTTTTTTTTTTTTACTTATATATTTCTTATGGCTAGGGTTATTCTATAAATTTGTGCGACACCGAGAGCGTTACAACGACGTCATAATAATAATAAATATTAAAATATTATATTATTCTGTAATAATACACTATGGCTTCAGATCCGAAATCAAAATTGATGCAATAATCACAGAAACGTAAGAGCAATAGTAAATTACGTGATTGCGACGAATTTACTTAATTCTCTTGGTGATACACCTTTCGGTTAAAATACAACGGACTCTGAAAAGTTTGAAGTGTTTGTACTATTCCGCGTTATGAACGGCGAGTAATGCTGAAAAGTGTAAGAAATATCGCCAAGTCGATAAAGTATGAAAGCGTGAATCATATAAACTACAAATGAGCGACGCTTGTTTTAAAAACAAGCTCAACATGCTCGAAATCATTCCGTTTGCCGATGTATAAATAAAACCAATATTGGTTGATAGTTGTCCAATGATGTTGGCAGGCGGAAATTATTGGTACAAGTAATTTTAGCTCATAACTTCTTATAATTATATTAATATAACTTACAGTCGTGTTGAATTGGTTGGTAGCCATAAGACATTTTATACATGTCCGATGTATCTGCATATGCAGTGGAGATGTTTAGATTTTCTTTAACAAATGTCTAGTTTTCAAACTATAATCAATAATAATATAATGAATCAAAATACCGAGGAAGTCAGGTGGGTGGGTACAAGAGTCTGCAGAAATGCAGTCAACTAATATGACCGAGTTCAATGTATAAACTTAGATTTTTATTTTTTATTGTTGTATGATAAGAATTATACGGTTATAAGTAAGGTAGAAGAATTAGAGTTAAAAAATCACACAACAACAATAATTATAGAATCTATTTAATTATTCGTGATAATATGCGAAAAAGAATACAAGTGTTGAAGTGTCAAGTATACGCCAATATTAATACGAATTGAGTTATTATGATTCTCTTAAAACTTAAATTGCACTCATTCAAATAAAAAAAAATATTCAATTCTTTGCTAGCTGGTATATAATTATTGGAATCATAAAAAAACATTAGTACTTTGTAAATGAACATACCAAAAATATTATAGAAAATAGAATACTAAGTGCATGAATTTTTGTATAATACAATTATGTATGTACAATAAATATTTAAAACAGTACAAAAAAAATCAGTTCTCTGAAAATTCTGTTAATTTTTAGATTGACTGAATGTGTACTAAAACATATCATAACAATGATTACGGAACACTGTTATTATGTTGTTTCAAAAAAATTTTTAAAAAAGGAAAAAGTACCTTATCATTGTGAAACCAATAGCTATGGCCAAAATATAAAGTATTGTTTTAAAATTACATTCCCCAGACCGCTCTCTATCAATAACAGTATTTGGATAAGAAAAATAATAATATTGATATTTTATGGTTACAAAAACATCACCATTCTCATTTTGTAAAATAAATATTTATCATTTCAAATATTACACGTATTGTATATATATATATATTTATTGGGCACGTTCGTTTGAAATATTTATAGATATGAATAATATACATATTATAAATTATAATATTATAAAATGTTTAAAAACAATCAATAGTTTGATGAGCGTTATGAATATTTTTGAAAATATATACATATCTAAATCGTGAGAGCTATGATATTTAGAGCGTTCTATGTATAGTATCATAGTTATATGTATGTTTCGCAAAACTATAAAAATTATATAAAAAAAGAAAATAAAACAATACAGTTAAAATTAAAAATATCAACTGAATTTTATATCATAAATTATTATCATATTTCAAACCGTAACGTTGTGTTTTTTTCTCTTTTATACAGCGTAAAAAATAAAAATACTCTTTGTTTTAGATAACATCATGGCCGAAGTTTGGCCACAGCAGAAAGTTGTCAAGTCGAACGGATTTCATAGTTCTTATGGTAACGTGTACGCGTATAAACGGAATACTGTTCTCGTGGAAGGTACGACATGCATGTCTTATCTGACTTTCAGCTAGCTCATGGACATAGTATGTTTTCTTTTATAATGATACTGTGTACACTGTACGTGTACTCTACAATAGGCTGTATTGTAGAGAAGGCCGCCAAAGTCTACGATAACAGTGTGTGCTGAAAACGAAATGGGCGCGACGCGGTTTAACCAAAAATGGATTTATAGTTTATATCGGTAGGTACACAGCGCTGGCCGATGACTTCAAAGGTTGTGGAACAACAAACATCATACATCGTAGGCATATTTTGTTATAATAACAGCGATCTACGGACACATCTATTTCATATTATATATTAATACGTTATAATATATATTGTGCATGATATACTATTATATTACATATTATCATATGATGTATATAGTATATACGTATGTGTGTATACATAAATAAACACATAACGCGGTATTATAAAACGTATAGGTTAGTAGTGCGATGTTTAAGAGTATACCTATTTTAATACTGCTCGTATTGCACATGAGCTGATTGATATAAGGTAACATAGCTGTAGTTACAATATTTCCGCTGAAGGCGATTGAAAAAAGTGATCGGTCAAGTGTGTGCGCGTGTATATATATATGTGTGTGTGTGTGTGTGTGTGTGTGTGTGTGTGTGTGTGTGTGTGTGTGTGTGTGTGTATGTGTGTGTAAGCTCGTCGTCGTCCCCTTTATAATATATGTGCAATAATTATCCACCACAGCCACCACGCCGATTCATTGTCACACAAGGACAACGGTGAAAGGCAAAATACGCGCGCGCGCACACACGCGCATGCGCACATGAACTTACGCGTACAATCTTTCTGATCTCCGAACACATCATGTTATACGAAATACTGTAATACTCATAATATAATATATATGTACACTGGAGGTGACGGTGGTTAGGTTAGTGTTTTGAGCTGAGTGTGTGTGTGTGTGTGTGTGTGTGTGTGTGTGTGTGTGTGTATGTGTGTGTGTGTGTGTGTGTGTATGTGTGTGTGTGTGTGTGTTTGTGTATGTGTGTGCGTGTGTGCGTGTGTGTATGTGTGTGTGTGTGTGTGTATGTGTGTGTGTGTATGGTTTACGTGCGTAGAGTATACCTATATGACCTATAGGCAAATATGAGTGTATACTTATGGTGGAAGCGAGAATAAATATTATTATCTAGTTTAAAATAATGTATAATATATAAATATTATATTGCGTAGAGAATATTACGCGATGCGGGAAAATTATGTTACACAATAAACTGCGTATAATATATTATTATTATCACAGTGTTTCACGATGGAGAGCAACAACGCAGTATGGTGAATTTGCGAGGGACGGGGGCAGCATCCTACCCCAGACCTTTTTTTGTTTGCCTTACAATCATAACGTTATACGTTTTATTTGGTACGTTTTGAATTTCCATACGGTTAATGTTTTCAATTTTAATCACCTGGCTTTGCGTTTCAACTCAAGCCGCATCAATTCGTGTTATATTAATTACACCTCGAATGCTTTGATTGTTTTTTTTTCAATTTAGGTTAAAGATCTAGTTTATAGGTTAAAAACAATGACTAGTAACGTTAAACACGTATTTTACCATAGATATATAGTACTCGTATTAAGTCCAGAGATTTTTAATTTTAATTAATATTGTAATATGACGTATTATATAGTATTATGACGTATAATAATGTTGACTATTTTCTTGTGCATAGCATATTATCTATATCTATATCTTAACTTAAAAATAATAAAAAAATACATGGACTCGACTAATCGAATGTGTAATAAATGAATAACAAAAAAAAAAAAAAACAAAAACTGGACAATTAACGTAAGAATGAATGTTGCCATTAGTGATGTGGAGAATTCGAGTATTCGATTATTCGAGTTCGAAGAGTTTTATCATACATAATTCGACTATTTGAATAATAGAATACTCAAATATTAGTATTTTGGACTACAATACAATACCTAATAAAAATTATTCGTTTACGTTGAATAGTCGAATTATGAACTTTTCGAATATTCGAATTTTAATACTAGAATAATTCCCATCACTAGTTGCCATCACCCTTGAAAATTGTACCGTCGAATACGCCACCGTAGAAAACATTAAGTATATTATTGGTTCTCGTGTATTTTTATAAAATGATTCCGTCAAGATTATTTACAATGTTATATTTTAGCTGAACTTGAGCGGAATGCCAAAAGCGAGGGGACCTCCTCCGGTGCGTATAGTGTATCAAGGCCGCACGCGTTGTTATATTTGTATAATATATAGATCACTTTTTTAATTATTTCAATAATATCATTCGGTTCGGGTTTATTCTTTTTTAATTACTTCGAGCCTCTTTTATCATTTCCAAGGGTATCTACTGTTAAAACTGTATAGAGGAAGTGCCCAATGTGGAGACCTATAATGATGGCAATCGATTATATATTGTATTATATATCTGCAACAGTGATCTGGTTCTTGTATAAAATATATAATAATCACGTTCGAGTGTTTTATTTCATTTTTGTAGGTCATTCGGCTGAAGTCCTGATTCGACTAAATAATAATAATTATTATTATTACTATAGTTACTTGGTGAATCAGTTATGTGTCTACAACACTCATGTACCTTTGTAGTCACGGAAGTTAGTATAACATATATTAGTTGTCAATTAATATCTGCAGTCGACTTAATATTGAAAAATATACATATTTGGAACTATTTCACATTTTAAATATAGCCACGTATACTAGTTTGTAAAATACATTCCTCGATTCTCAACTCAGAAACTCAAAATCAATATTTCTTCTTCTATGTGCACGTTATGCGTTTAGTGCTATTTACAAATAGTATTCTTTTAAAAAATGTTAAATGAACAAAATTAAATATTATTAATATTATTCAAGTGAATGGTTTTTCTTCTTTCAGACATTTTCCACACATAAATAAAATCACTCGCTATACAAATGTGTATGCAACGCATTATCATAATTGATTCCAAACATTTCATTTCAATAAACAATCAATATTATTGGTCTCGGTCAGTAACATTATACGATATTCCTTATCATTAGGTATTAAATTGCATAGTAATAGCAAACGACAGTTAATTTCAATTTATAGTTAATTTTATTATTTACAATAGATTTACATGAATTGAGTTCAGCTAGTATACTTATTGTATTTTGGTTATTTCTTATTACGGTTTAGTTGGATTGTGATAAAATAAAATTAAACTCAATCTCATTATTGCAGAAAAAAAACATGAATTTTACGAAAAAATTTCCTTGGTGTTTTTATTATTTTATGAAATGTTTGAGCCAATCATAAAAAAGTTACATTAATTATCAGTATTATAATGGAATAAATTTATTTTATGCTTAATGGATATATTATTCTAATGGATACTCTTGGATTCCATTGGGTTGACACTTGCTAGGAATTTCAATTGTGAGTTGTCAGGTTAATTATGTCATATCCTGTTGACCATTAGTTTGTAACCTTTTGAAGTTCGATTTGAGATGAAATACATATATTATTTACTATAGTAGCATTACAATTGGATTTATTGCAAAAACATTTTTTTTTTTTTACAATTTTCAAAGACGCATTATAAAATCTACAATTAAATATTCTTAGTTTTATCTACACTGTTTTTTTCTATTTAACTTTTAACAATTTTACATCTTTCATTATTGTTTTAATATTAGGTTGATTTATTAATTACAGGCTGTAATTTATACTTCACAGGGTAAAGACATTAATTTATATTGATATAGGTACCATCGGATATTCTAACATGTTGGTCTTTTTAACACACAACAGTATAAGGATACGTTCCTATACGTACCAACATAGTAGGCAACTTAATATTTTCGTTTAATTATACAATCATTAATCTTTGTGTAGTTGTTACCTTTTAATATTAATTTTATTTGTCCTTTTCCATGCACGCGCGTGTACAGAAAACAAATGATTATCACAATAGACATTTGAACCGTCATTAAATATTACAATTACGTAATTTTAAGACATGGGCGTATACGCGATACATGCATGTACCTATATAACAATATTAGATTTTTAATATCGCATTCGAATGGTAAGTCCGATGTGCGACTCGCACGAAACAAAAATTGCATTTATCATGTACCAACCAACAGAACACAAGTATGCGGTGTGTTAATATTTTGCACTGGTTTTTTTTCCTATTCTAACGGTATGTTTATTTGAAATTAGGTGTATTAAATTATTTTAGATGGTCGATGATTTGGTATAACGCTACGTCGATACAAACGTCTGATAGATGTCTATGCATTTTGTTGACATTCTCAATATGTTGAATTCTCTTGACCTAATTACGCAATACATATATGAACCCGAAAAATATTAATAAATACATTTACGCTGAATTGTTTTCCGTCCGCGTTACCTAGTTAACAAACTAGTACGAGTTTTTACCACCTATAAGGCGTGGGAAGAAATAATAATAATCCGCTGCTATGTCGTCGTATCTTACGTCCAGTAATGTTTTTTAATCAGCTCTAATCGTGCACGAGTATAATTATTATCGTACGGACCAAAGTCGATAATTATTATTTGCCAACATTTAACGTGTCTATACGTATGTGCGCGTATGGGTAATCGATGACAACTAAGCTGATTTTTTTTTTTTTTTTATTGCTTCATGTGGTTCTACACACGAGATGAAATGATTTATTAAACAAAAAAAATTAGGTCAAACGCGTGGTGTATGTGTCTGCGTCTATAGATTCGATTCGGATTTACGCTGACGTATACATTTTGGGATATTATAACGTTGATGGATTATCGTCTTCAAAGTTGTACAAGCCTTCATTCATAATATTACGCTCTCACGATGTCAATCCAATTATTGTTTATTGGAAATTAATATTACACACACACACACACACACACACACACACACACACATATATATATATATATGCACTTGTTTTAACTAAAATACCGTAGTGAGTAAGATTTGCTTGACATTTAACGTAATTATAACAAACTCTTATACGAAATAATCCGGTATTATGCAAATGATAATAAATAAATATAGGAATATATATACTATACTGTATACAATTTAATATTTTTATACAATGTGATTTTTTTTTCAACTTGAAAGTAACAATAATATAATACGATTACAAAACAATTTCCATAACCTTAAACAATTTTGTAACTTATTTAAATTTTAAAATGCACAAACCGAAATAATTATTTTTCCTCGATTATCTAATCAAATGAACGATAAGCATGAATAAACCCAAAAATAAATTATACTCGACTACGTTGAAGATTTGAGTGTACTTATAAATGTATTTTATCTTTATTTTATGTAAATTACATTGTATTATTTTTAAATTTTATGATTTTTTTTTTCAGAACAACAGTCAGATTTGATCTAATCCTAGATGTGTACACCCGATATACATCAACCGCGATAACGTGAGATTAGGACTAAATGATGCTTCGGGTTGAATTATAACCTTATTTATTAATATCAGACACCGAATTGGTGGGTTCAAGAAAAGGTAAATGTTCTACCGCATAATCGACCGTAGCCAAAACACAGTCGAATGACGAAACAGCATACGAAATAATGTGAAAATAAAACTTCATTTACGGCGTTTTTTTCACATTAAATAAAATATGTATGACGTCGCTGTGGTAGCCGAAAAACAACGACGATGATTATGACGATGATGATGATGATGATATTATACGGACCCGTGTTGATGTGGTCAATAAATTAAATTGAAAATTCACGGGCGCCGCGGGGACACGCGTTTTCGCGCTTACCTTATAGCTGCAGGTATCAACCTCGTGGAACCAATTGACCGCAATTAAAATGTATTTCCACGTAGGTTGCACCACGTTATATAATAAGTTTATTGTTTTTTTCTTTTTTTTTTTTTTTTACACATATAATTTACGTCCAGGGCCGGTGTAGTTACGTATCGACTTTTCATTAGCTTTTAATATACATATGATTATGACGACGTGTTCGTTGACAGCCTATAAATACTCGGTGCCTTTGTTCGTACAGTTTTTTTTTACGCGCGTTGCAGTATTATTACTAAACCACTAAACCATAATGCGTTAACATTACCTACGCGTATATTTAAGCAAAAAGAAAAAAATAATAACGGTCAGGTGGCCGGTCCGGCGTTATTACGATTCAGTTGTTATTATAATATATAATATTATTGTACATATACACGTTTTATACCTACACATGTTAGAATACAGTGTACAGGTATTTATGCGTGTACGCGCGGTCGTGACGCCAACGAGAAATTAAAATGGTGTTTCGTTAAGTTCTTTTTTTTTACACACAAATATGCTCACACGAATTAATGTCAGCTATCCGTCTATTTCTGTATTTATAGTAATATGTGTGTGCTGCGATCAGTAACAATCGTCTAGTTTTCCGCATGATGATTATTCGTCGTGGTACCTATATGTATATAAGAAGGAAACGCACCACCGCTGCAGTGAACGCGGCGGAGCAATGTCGAGAGATAATAATATGTTGTATTGTAGTGCGACCGACGTGTTTCACGATGATGGGAATGCGCTCTTGTGTCCGAACAGAATAATTAATGAAGACCTTTTTAAAGGGCTTTGCTGCTAGTCAGGGGTTTTTGATACGGGAAAAGCCAGACGCCATTGTTTGAGGGCTTCTACGACTTTCGCACTAAGAAATGGTGAAAAGGGATTTTCTGACGAAACATCCGTTTTGAAAAATGCCGTAAACGAGTTGCGCTCGTGTTTCACAGTCATGGTACAAAGTGTGAATTCAAACACGAATCACAGTGGGCGTACATTAACATTTAGACTATTTACAGTTAGTATTTCTAATAGAAGAAGAAGTGCATATTATTCTAACGATTTTATTAGTTAAATGCACTAGTTGTATCAACGTAGGTATAAGTGTAGGCACCTTAAAAGTGTGTAAGCAATAATAATAAAATTATGATGAAAATTGTGTGCTGCTCGTGTTTACAATGCACGCGTCTTTCATTTACCAAAAAAATCACCGATTGCAGTTCGAAATGGTCGAGTCTTCCGTTTGAATAACAATAGTAATGGTTTTGATTTTTTTGTTTTTTTAATTTATCTTTTATCTTGACAATAAATACACATTATCATGAATATTCATATAAAACATGAGTGTTTTTATCACAGAAACATAATTAATTAATTTGTTTAATGTAAATATAATGTAAGAGTATCTCACCAACTAGCCCATTAAGGCTAGTTTCTATATTGAGAAACCGAAGAAAGTGACTACATTTAATCGTGATTTACTCATTAGTAATTTACCCATAAATCACGTATAAAATGTTATAGTTACAGTTACAATTGCATAATTACTGCTTGATAATCGTTTTCGGTAGAATCTATCGTAAAAATGTGAAACTTGTATGAATTTGACAATACTCTGCCAATCTGCCATAATAAATGAATTAATTTTAGAAATGCATGCCTGGAGGAATAATTCAGAACAGTAAATTTATATTGTGTTTATATGCTGTTTATAATAATACAAAAGATAGTAGAATATACAAAAATAAATTTGATAACGCATAAATTATATAAGTTAATGTAATATTATATATAAAATAAGTAAAAACAAAAAAAAAATTAAAAAGATTATGTAATAACTTGTATCACACTTTTAGAGGAATGAAAAATATCGAAATTTGATTGTAGATTATTATTTAACTATTTAACTACAAGTGCTCTGTTAATGGTGGCAAAAAAGCCGTAAAGTGTTTTTTGCATAGTAATGTGGAATGTTGGTCGATTTCTATAGAATTAAATACAAGAACAGAAATATTTAATAGAAGAAAGTTGTAATTTATTGAGCAATGCAAGATTTTGTAAATAAAAAAGACGTCAAAATATAAACTTTTGAACTTAAAGAGTTGATGTTACGTAGATGCTCACTCGAATTCAAGTAATTCATTCTATCGATTATTGTACACCATAATGTAATACATATTGTTTAGAATATGACATAATATTAATCTAAAATAACATTTTTGTATTATAACAAGACATTAACGAGAAAAATTAAATCACCCAAAAAAGGAGTCTTGTCGATACTGCGAGTTATATAATCGAAAATAGTCATTATTGTATTGTAATCGATTACGTACACATGATCATACGAGAACATCGACGTACAGTATAATATTACGTAAAGATATAATATATTATTATATTATAAATAAGAAGAAGAAAAAAAAATGAGACGTTTAAACACATAAATGAATAACAACTAGATCACGTAATGTATAGTAATAATGTGTAACACGCATGATTTTCGAAATTTCGTCGAACCCGATACGTCAACGTAGCCTGAGGGTTGCGTGCCACCTATAGACGCACCGCGGCGGTGATTCGATATCAACCGGCTATTGCGTTATAACATAATAATATATTATGTATTAACAACATTGCGCGTAACGTTTCGCATCGGTATATTCTACCTGCCCAATAATAAATTCACAACTGCCGGATGAAACATCGCACACCGCTCTATATAATATACACGCACACGATAATGGTTTTTAATACATATTATACCATAACCGCAGTCCACGCCGCCGCCGCCGCTGTAGTCGTTGTGTCATAATATATTATATTATATATATATATATTTTTTGCGCTTCATCATAATATTTTTGTTATAATATTATTATTACAATATATTGCATATATTATATAATATAGTCACTTTCAGATAATAAACACGTGTACGTCGTCTTAGACAGATATCGGCCGGCCCGACCGGTCGTCACCAGAACCGGTTACCATGGCGGCGCGGCGGTAGATCTGACACGATGTGTCGACGCTGCCGCTACACTCGCTTTCTTCACCCGTGAAGTGTGTTTGCACCAACCCTTGCCCCCCCTCAGCGCGAGTGATCGTACAATCATAGAAGAGGAGGGGGGTTTCGCAACTTGGACTGGGTGTTGTGCCCGTGATGTAATTTAAACGGTAGCAGAAGTTTCGCATTTCTGTTTAATTGTATATATTATCCGTATCATATATATATATATATATATATATATACATACAGGTATATACTCTTTGAATATTCAAAGAGTATACCTATACGTGTACGTATAATGTCGTCAATATTTTCCAAGAATTCGTTGTCGTACGATATAAAACAAAAATAAAATAAAATAAAATATTAAAATATTTACGATGACGCATAGGTATGTAGTATAATATTATACATATAGCACCAGGAGGTACTCGTAGAATGTTTTTATTTAATTTTTTTTTCTGTTATTACAATTTATCGCGTACAGTTATATAGGGATCGTGCACTGCTGCAAGTAGTGTAACATAACGCGTATATACGACTGTACGCATTCGTGGATAACGTCTCTGCATGTCGGCCGATGTACAAATGCAATCGGTAGCAACAGTCCGTGACCAAATGCCAGAGATTGTCGCTTGTTGTAAAAAAAAAAAAAATAATAAATAAAAAAATATACAGGACGAACGAAAAATGTCATGGTTGCGCAAAACATGGGATGAGAGGGCGGAGAGGGCCGAACATAGAAATAGAGAATGATTTCCATTGGATTCTTTTCATTTTCGAGTACAGTGATCACGGGGTGGAAACAGATTGTCTGCGTTTGTCTAGAGAATAGACGCGAACACGTGATTAATTATCGTTTCATCGCGGTTTATCCATAATTCATGAGGTGCCACTTTTTCAGTCGTCACCGCGCGCGCGGACGATGACGATGTATATAGGTACAAGCGATTAGTTATGATATTTTCGGGAGGAAAGGAAATGGACAGAAAAAAAACCTCGTGAACACATTTCACGAATTACCGTGCGCGGTAACGGGTTTTCACGCGTCGACCATTGAGTGTGGCTATACTGTGACGTTTTCTTCTTTTCTTTTATTGCAACACGGAATACTGCAGCAGCTTGTTTTGTATTGTATCTACGTGTTATAAACGTTTTGTTTTAAATAGGAGGCAAGGGGGGAAACGAAAAAAGAAGAACAACGAGATAAGTATTTATGTGTTATCATGATATGCGCCGTAGTTATTACATGCACTTAATACGGGATTTACGAACGTATTTTCTTTTTTGTGTTTTTTTTTTTTTGTTTACTTTTTAATGCGAATCCCTCGAGATGTCAACTCGTGCGCATAGAAAAACGTAGTATAATTGCTGCTACAGTAAGACACACGTAGGCATCACGTTTACTTACTCAAACAAAGAGCGTGTAAAATTTGAAGTGCCGTTCATTAGCTTAAAAATGTAACATCGTAACATCGTTACGCGATTGTTTCCGTTAAACATATTATAACGTATATATAAACAGCGGAATTACTAGAAAAAATTTACAAGAGTGTGTGGTAGATTATATAGTAGATATAATATCTACTGTATAATGTTAAGTTGGTTCTAAGTGCACTTCTCGATCAAACCTAGCATTATATCATGTACACGGATAATTGATGACCAATCTGGGTATAACACTATCCTTGACAAAATTGCAAACCTCTGAGCAAGAAAATACGAATAGGCATGTGATCTTGTTAAATGACAGTGATTAAATCTTGTTAAATTTTTATCATGTAAAACGTATAGTACCTATGGTTATACCATCGTATCAATGGAATTAACAATAAAATATCTATAATATTTAACAAGTATTTCGTAAAGATGACTAATGAAATACAAACAAAATGGTATAATTTATAAACTATTATTTATTATTTGATCCAAAGTTATAAACATAGTGATAGTGTCTGCTATTATGTATGTGATCATCGAATCATTCATAATAATATTGTTTAATGCGCTTAGCATACTAAAACGTAAAAGTATACCAGTTTATTTATTAGGTACGGGTACTATTAAGTACAGACGTTTTTTTCAAAGAAAAAAAAAATTTAAATAAATTATATATTTCCCATATATAATCAAAATAAAATAAATAAGTAAAGTCAAATAAAGTAGGTATAAATTATTTTTTGAAGTTAATATGTAAAAAAGTAATTGAATTATATTGTATTTACTTTCTATGGATCCAAGATAAGTATTATAATAGTGGTATAAAACCGGAAAATTCCCAGTTATTTTGAATGTAATTCTTGTGCTGAGTCAACCGCATTTATTAATTACATATACATTCTAAAGCAATAATAAATCATTCAATTATAATTAAATAATAAATCATTTAAATAATGCATAAGGATTGTAATCACCTTAGATAGTCATTATTGTTATTAAAAGTGTTATTATATAATAATACATGTTTCGATTATTTACATAGTTCTATACACATACTTAAATATCAATGAATGTTGTACTTATTAATAATTATATCATATATTGGCCCAATAAAAAGAACATTGATACTTAGTATAGCAGTTTGGTTATATAAATAAAAAAATATCAAATACTGGCAAACGTTCTATAGACACTTATATGATTATGCAAACAAATATTTAAAGTGTAATTAAGTACCAAAACATGTAATTTGATCTAATATTATATTTATGAGATATTTATTGAATATAAAAATTAAGGTTAACTATGTGAAATTTTAAACGAATAAATATTAAAATAAATAGTTTTATCATTAAGATAATTTAAATTTTAAAGGCAGTTACGTATAAAACCTGATAGGTCAGTTTCAGTCGTAAAGTTGTATCATATTAACAATATAGAACAATTTATGTAATACAAATTAAATGTAGTACTTATACTTATATGCAATTTGTTAAGAATTATTATAATGGTTTATAGGAAATGACTAATTTATTGTTATATTAGAATGTTAATTTACTTTCAAAGTACTATCAATAATTAAGTACAATTTAAAAATACATCACTCTTCTAGAACATAAGCTTATATCATTTATGATACAGTCTTTGCATTTAACTTATAGATACGCCTATGAGATACAGATTTCTACACAGATACATGCGCTGAAAATATCCTTCTAAAATCGATATATACGTACGTAAAATTTCTTTTGAATAATTTATAAATTTATCTTGTAAAATATTATACTGTTCAAACAACACGAATATTGGTTTTATTCAAAAAAATTGTCCTATGGATTAAGTACAAAACACGTTTTAAATATTCAAATAGGTGAACCGACTGGTTCTATAATCATAATATTTTAGTATTTTTTTTTTTTTATATATTTTTTTGTGTAATGATATGATACATGACATGTATAATGTATGCCAATTATTATAGTAATAGTTAAAATAGTTCTGTTATTAATATTTACGGTCTTATAGCTATGTTATTACATGCTATTTTGTGATATATTTAAATAATTGATGAGATGAAAAATAGTTCAAACATATTCGGATTTGAATAAAGTTGTAGTATTTAATCAAACTTTAATTACGATTTTGTAAGAAATATCTCGTATCAGTTGAAATGAAAGTCAAAACTAATGCGTGTTTCCTTCATTGATCAATGTCGTTCATAAATATACGGAAATTTAAAAATACTCGCATGTGTAACGTTGCCAGAGAGAAGGTCGGACGGACGAAAAAATAATGCTTTTTATAATATGATTATAACTGTTGGAGCAGAAAATTATAACGTGGCTATAAATGTGGCAATTTCGAATGTCAGGCATTATATGGATAACTATTCAAACTATTCAAGGTAGTTATAATTTTATGTTACATTAAATTTCAGGTAATCAAGGATCCATCAAATTTTATAACTTTAAAGAATTATAACCATCAATATAAAAAACCAAAATGAGAACAACCCTCTACTACGGTTTCACAAAAAAAAATACTTGAACATAACAGAAACGGTGTATTATACATATATATATATATATATATATATATATGCGTGTGTGTATGTGTATGTGTGTGTATATACCACATAGTTTTAATTTTTATTTACAGCGATTAATTTATATTTGTTTTTCTCGAGAAACATTAAGTTGTTGAAGTTTCAACAACTAAGGAAATTAAACAGCCTCAGCCAATAATGATATCTTTTACTGTTATTATTATTATTTAATAAAGATTTAATTAAATTTGTTTAGAAGAAATTAACTTTAAACGTTAGAATTAAAGACGTGATTATTATCAGATAATAAAACATTTTTTTAATGGTCTTTCTTGGAATTTAATACCATACTGGTTTAAGGGGTGAGTTTTATTTCTCATCAGAGAGGGGTGAAATTCAACAATTCAGCTTGTTGTACTTATATAATATCCACCCCATTTAAAATTGTAATCATAGAATAGATTTTTGGGGTACACACGATACATATATATTTAAATATATTTATTTCACGATAATGATAGATTTTATATATAATGGTCTCAATTTTGATCTAAAACTTTCTTAAAAATATACTGATAACAAAAAATAAAAAAAAAATAACTTATTAAACAAAAATATCTAACTTTGAATGTACAGTACAATTATGATTCTTCGATGACGATTCAGCGCATGTTAACTATATTTTATAAAAATGTTAATATTGAATTATAATAGTCTAGTTTCGAAATAAAACCTACCTTAGCCTAATGAAATATAAATATAAAAAAAAAAATAATAATAAAACGGCAAATGTCACGCGAATAATTATTCCGAATCGGTTTATAATAATATTTAGATTTTCATTTGTTTTCTTTTTCTTACCAGCCGCAATAACAATTTTTGGTGTTTATTGCAGTTGTAAAAGTGTATTATTGTTCGGTGGAAATGTATTTCTTTCGGATGAACTTAAACACAAAGTGACCGGGGTATGCCACAATGCTTGTATTATTTGTTTGCCGCAATTAATTGTTAATTCGGCGACTGATTGCGTTAAGCGGTCATAATTATCATATTTTAACAAAATGTACGTTGTTACAACGCATTAATAATTTATTGCTATCGTGTTTGTTTTCCGACGACAGCCAAGGTGCAGTACAACAATAATAATATATAGTACTCTATTGAAGATTAATACCGTATTGTGCGCCGCTGAAACGTAGTATACACCGTGTACCGTGTTAATGGTATAACCTTTTATTCGGTCATTCATTATACAGGTACGTCGTGTGTATTCGAACTGTGTGCTCAAATTAGGTAGATGTACCATGTACACGAATCGGATCAATTATTATTATTATTATTATCGTTACAATACGCGCATCGTACATAATATAATCAATATAGGTACATATATATTATGTAATGCAAAACGCACGATTCGACAGACAATGAATGTAGCTGATAGGTACTATACACGCGTAGTTATTATTGCGTTCAACCGCGATCTCTTGTGCCGTCGCGACTTATCCGCGATATTAACGAGTCGTAAACATATTGTAAACATCATTGTAAACATATTTTATTGTTGGACAAACCGATGAAAACCGTCATTTAACAAACTATTATTTAACGAAACTCTCCACATAACGAATAGTTTATACCACGGAAACATGATGTTTTCACCAGAAAAACGTTTCATAACCTAATCTAACCGAAAGAAAAAAAATATTGACCGATTCAATTTTATAATAATATATTTTATGTATAGACTTCTTCTTCTACTTCTTCTTCTCTTTCGCTTTCTTCCCAACTATTTGGGTTCGGTCACCCCTGTACTAACCTCCATTTCTCATGATTTTCCACATCCCCTTTGCACACACCAACAGCCCTCGTATAATTCTCAATCGTATTCAACCATCTCATTTTTGGTCTTCTTCTTTCTCTTTTCCCTTCAATGTTCATTTTCATAAACACTCTTACTGCATTTATTACCTCTCGCCCCATCACATGCCCGAACCATCTCGGTCTATTTTCTCTCATTTATTCCCCTATCGATGCTATTCCTCTCACATGTTCGTTCCTTATTCTATCGTCTCTCGTCACTCCGCTCATCCATCTATATATACTCATCCTCTGTTCTATTCTCCTGTCAACCACCCAACACTGCGAACCATATAGCGGAGTTGGTATCACTACACTCCTGTAGAATTTATCAACTATATTTTGTATAATTATTTATTTTTTTTTTATTTTTTTTATTTAGGTACATTATGTATACACAATCTATAAAATTTAATGCACAATAAGTGTATAAGATAAAATACTTTACAAAACATTAATTATTTGATTTATTTCATATATATAGTTATAAAATATTTTATTATACATAATCAATTTTAAACTATTGTCATTTATGCAGTACATACTTGTAATTACCTAGAGTTTTTAAGAGAACATAACACACACACGTATGGTTTCCATCGTTCCAACAAAGGGCAAATTTTGCGTTCAGTAAATCTATACGTTCAGCGTAATTCAAATGCTGTACTGTTAGCATCAAAATTAAAATGAGCTGACCTATTATCAAACTTATATTATAGTAATGAAGAAAATATTATCTGTATTTTGTTGTAAGGTATTAAGATCTCTTCGATTTTAATAAGTTTTTTTAATTTTTTTATTTTACATACTCATAACTTGCTCGAAGATGAGAATATCGGTAAAAAACCAACAAAATATGCAGTTAATTTTCTTTCCTTGATGATATTTTTGATAATAACAAGTTAGTTTACTGTAATATTAATACTAACAAAACAACATTTTGAACTATAATAATATACAGAACGAATAATTCCAATAAATTTTACGTCTTTAAAACTAAAAAAGAACCGGATGGGCCTCGCTCTGATGTACAGTAGGGGGTGGAGTGCACTTCGTTCTTAGGATAGTTCATTACAAAAGGATTTGTTAAATTTGAATTCAATGATAGGTATAATTGTATACGAATAACGATTCTGAATGGAAAAGATATGTTGGTCTAGAATAGGTATATTATATTGTTATATTTAAATTGAAATACTATGTCAATATTTGCTTTTCAAATGCTTATAAAAAAAAATGTGCATATGGATTTGAATAATTTTGAAATATCAGTAAAAACAACTTTTGTGGAATTTTCAATTAAATTTTCAAGTATTTTGTACTAGCTAAATTTTTTTTATCAACAATTATAAAAAAAAAAAAAAAAAATTAAAAAATCGAATATTTCAAATGCTTTTAAATTTGTACTTTGTCAAAACGTGGTTTTGGGTAAAAATTTCCCGTTTTTTCGTAATTTTTTTTATGGTTTTTTCCGATGATTTTGAAAAATAATACAAAAATTTGATTTTTGACACGCCCAATTACCATCCACATTCACTTTTCTTTCAGAAAAGTTGTTTTTTAAAAAAATCGAAACATTATTACTGTCTAAAAAGGTGTTGTTAGACACACACAAAAAAAAAAAAAAAACATCATTGTAAAACCAAAAGATTCCATTACTCCATTCAGAATCTAAAACAATATACAGTATGCGGGCGTGGGGGTTTCATAAAAGACAGTATTTCCATTTCTATTTAACTCTTTTTTTTTTTTTTTAATTAGGTACCGTGAATTTTATTAAATGAATGTTCGTTTTTAATCTGTATTTTCATTTGCTGTTTGATGAGAATATTACACGCATGCGCTCGACGTGTCAAAAATGCGATTGTTGTATTCTTACAGTGACACGTAGCCGAACGGTATATTAAAATGTATTATATGCAAACGCGTTTTAAATAAAAATAATCAATAACGATATTGAAGAAGAAATAAGTGCGCACATCCGTTTTTTACGTTTTATGGCTTTTTAACAGCGCACAGCTCAGATTATTATGATAATTTATTTCGAAGCAATATAATGGTACTTATACGCATTTGACAAAAAGAAAAAAATATTGGTACTTGATAATAATAAAAATAATAATAACCGACGATATTCGTATACTCTAGCGTTGACGCGTCAGATATCTTTAACGAAATTCGTTGTTTCACGTGTGTTACCTATCACATCAATTGCTTAAAACTACATTAAATATATACACTACAGTTTACAAATGATGTAAACTGTTATAATATATATATGATAATGTATTCATGTAATAACTTCAATATCAGATTGTTTGTAAATAATAAAAAATGTATATAAATTTAATATAATATAATTTGACTGAATTAAAAACAATAAATAAGTTTACGATAAAAGTTATTTTTTTTTTTTTTTATTTCATAATAGCTTCAACAACTAAGGTTATTGGCTTACAATATTGGTGGTAATGATATTACATTATATTTTATACATTATAAACAAATAAAAATTATGAGAGAAAGTTAGTATAGATAAATAAGAAAAACATGTGATAGGAAAGAGAGAAAAAAAAAATAAATAAATAAATAAATAATATTAGATAGAGTTGTACAGTTTAGTTGTTTTGAAGAAGGTAATGATTTTATTGATGTTTTCTTGATCGGGTCCTAGTGCTTCATAAAAGTGGTCGGGTATATTCAGGGCTGTTCTAGTGTCAGCATATTTACGACAGTGAAGGATAATGTGCTTGACTGTTAGAGTTTCCCCACAAGTATTACATTGATCAGGTTCATCGCGTCTCATGAGGAAACCATGGGTAAGCCGTGTATGCCCTATTCTGAGTCTATTGATGACGACTTCAGAACGTCTTTTTGTGAGAGAGCTTTTCCAGGGATTAATAGTTGGTTTGATTTCATTTAGTTTGGTTTGTGACAACGACCAATGGTGCTGCCATTGTTCCAGTAATAGAGATTGCACGGTTCGCTTGATGTCACTCAAAGAGCAAATTTGAGTTGAAATAGCTTCAGAGGAGCTTATGGCTCTTTTGGCGTAGATGTCTGCTATATCGTTGCCGAGGATTCCAACGTGGCTAGGAATCCATGCAACCTTAACTTTTTGATTGTGGCTCTTTAGTATAGAAATCTGGTTTTGTATTATTCTGGATAATAAAAGTTATTTATTGTTCATTTTGCTAATTGAATAGCATATATTTCAAACTAAGCATATTATTAGAAATAAATGAAAAAATAATTTATGTTTAATAAAGTATAACATATTACTTATACATTTCAATGCACGTATAAAAAATAAAAAGGAAATCTTCCTTTTAAGTCTCTTAATAACTTAACTGAATACGAGTACATTTCATAAAATATTTACATTAACAATATAATAATAGTCTCATGTTTAGGACGAACCGCAGAACTACCACGCGAAATAAAACATCAAATGATTGGTAACATAAAGATTTCACCAACATTTTTTTATTTTAAGGTAAGTTTTATTAATATTATTACCAATTTATACAAAAATAATTAAAATAATTATTAAAATATTTGTAGGCTTCACAAAAAATGTTTAAATGTTGAAAACTAAAAATTAAATACTTAACTGATCTTAAATTACTGTTTACATATTATACTTATTGCGTTTAAATAACAATAGAGTATACGGTTATAACTCTTGAGCTAAGTATCAATAATAATATGTTTAAATCAACTCAATTAGGATAACAGTAATGTTAATGTTTTGTTTTATGCTTTATATAATACGTATATAACTTTGTTTCGTTTCAATAACAATTATAGAACTATACACTGTTGTCATTGATTATTTGATTTTAAATTTTCTCGGCTACATAAGACAATATATTATTATTGAATACTAATCATTTCAAAACAGCTATTATCGTATCATCAGAGCATATTCGCGTAATAGATCTATACGATCGCGAGGAGTTAATTCACAGGTGCCATTAAAACGCTAATATTGGGGGTTTGAAGTTGTGTAATGCTCGTAGAACCAAGGGGGTTACAGACACACCTCCAGATACCATTAGTCAATTCATGATAAAACAATAATCATTTCGAAACGGAACGTACAAAAACATCAACAAGCAACGCGTGTTTTTAGTGTACCGTAGTCGTCCAACTATTGAAATTGAATTGCTAAACATTTAATTAACAAGTGTTGGATGATATTATTGTTATGTACATGACACAGTGTACTGAACGTGTACGTATAGAGGTACAATAGCTATACACGTATGATTGTGGGTTTGGGGTCACATTTCGAGCACTGCAGACGTTTTTTTTTTTTTTTATCCTCCAGACGTATACCTATACTGCGTTCGAGGTACAAGAGAAAACCAAAAAAAAAAATAAAAACCGGATTAACGAACTCTCCGTATACACTTGGCCGCGGGATTAAGATGGCAAATCGTTTGACAAAAAGCCGTTGCCCGTGCATAAAGCGGCAGGCGGAACGGCCGGTATAGAGGAAATGACATTTTTACCGCGTGGTGCGTACTCGACGTATATCTGGTGCGCGTTTAAGAACATCAGACGAGGCCAACGCGAACCGGAACCGAGTTCGCATGTATAATAATAGCAGTAACCGGCGGCGGCGCGCAATGACCAACCCTCTGATCAGGTACATATTATACAGGCGTATTATAGCTATAATAGGTATACGCGCGTATATCGCAGTGTATAATATCCATACAGGTGACCGTGAGGAGACGGCATTAGCGTGTGCGGCCGCTGCACTATCACTTTGCAATAACAACAACGATATTAATATATATATATATATATATAAATAGTGTAATGACGTGGATAATGATATATGTAAACGATCGGTTTATATATCCGGTTCGACCTCAACCGAGGGGGTCACCGGTGCGTCGCGCGGCGGTGGCGATGGCCGAGTTCCAGACGATAACAGTGAAGTTTGGTAATGCAATAATTATTATTATTATTATTATTATTATTATTATATCACCTCGGGAGGAGAATAAAAAATTATCTAAAATGGCGCTTGCACCCGGCGGCGGTGGCGGGAAGACAAGAAGGGCGTATTTGGTTCGCGACGATTGTCCTTCGTTCGCGCCGAAAAAAACCGCGCCAGGGCCCCCACCCGCCGACGTCGCCGCGGCGATTAACCACCACAGCACCGAGACTATATAAATCGGTTCACCCACGTTTGCCGACTATCAATCATCAACGTTTGATCTGTAACTGTCGCAAGTCCTTAGCACACATTTACAGCCAACTAAACCATCAACATGGCATACATGGTAAGTGCACGTAAAATAATATAATATAATATAATACGCGGGTCCGTTACGCCCATTTGGATCGAGTTTTAACGAAACAATATGTGCACGCGTTGGGATTCGCGAGTATACGAAATTCGTTGTGTCCGCTGTTTGCGCGAACAATCCGGTTTCGCTAAAAAATATTAAGAAACGCAAGAAACGACTTTGAATGATTTCGATTCGGGACGAAATTATACATTGCGTTTTGCTCCGTTCGTTGTAGTCAATATAGGTAGGTACTGTTCAACGGTCCGTTTCGAGTAAAATGTCTTAACGCGAAGAGTTTTCATTAGCCTTCGCGTGTTAGTACACTATTTCACGGTTTTCTGTCATTTTATTAATTTTTGTTTCCACCTACCTTGTTTCTAGCCGGTGTACATTCTTTCCGGACCGTAAACCGTGGTTATACGATCTAGGTTTTTCTATACCATACGAAAACAATCGTCGTTTCCTTCTCCATGATTATAAAAGCTATCGGTACACTTTTAATGAGGTACAACACCCGACGAGTTTGTATTCGTACAAAAATATATTATATAAACTACTTTTTCATATTTTGTTATTGCGTATAGTTATATGAATTAAAACTAAATTATAAATACATATACAAAATGACTTGGTTCTTAAATGTATAGATAATTCATTAATTTTTTATGTATATGTTTATCGATCATTTATTTGTTTCACGATATTTATGCATTATTCTTATATATATATATATACACTACTTATTTCTCAAACGATTACATTTTATTTTAAACAATATGTTAGTATAATATCCAGTGGTGCACATTCCATGTATCATGGTGTTGCAGTCGCGACCTCTTTTGATTGGGATGGATGGTTAAGTATTGTTCACAAAAATTGTTTTATACAGTTTTATGTTAAGAAGACAGAACTATAAGAATAAATAAACAGTCTAATTTCCATGATTTATATTAATTAGTAGGTACATAATATCATTGATCAATGTTTTAACAAATTATATAAGTATGATAGGTTTTGAGGTGGGTGGGTGGGTGGGTAGATAGAATTGAATTCACGACACCTTTTAAAAATAATCTGAGCACCACAATGTATTTAACTAACTATTTGGAAAAGATAATCATGATACTGAATTTCTTAAAGTACTTCATAGCAAATTTTATATTATTATAAATCGTCTTTAAATAATCTTTATATTTAAATATTATACTGATATCTTAAGAATACCTATTATGAATATATATATATAGTAATTTGCACCAGAATATCTATCAAAATATCAAACATTGTGTAAATAAAATATAATTTTAGTGGCTATTTATAGTTCTAACAAAATTTACATATTTATTAAAGAGAAAACATATTTTTATATTCTTAGCGAATAAATTAATATAATATCTATGTATATTTTAAATTTTACAATGATATTCTTTTTTTGGCATTGATTCTTCGAGTTGGTGGTAAATTGTTTATTCTTTTAAGATCAAAATTCGAGTGCAGAAAGTTAGACTTTAAAAAGGTAATTTTTTTAATTTTACATTTGTTTTACCAATAAAAAAATGAGAACTTGTATCCAACTAGATAGGTCTTAAGAATAGTATTATAATATTTATATTTCATAAAATAATCATGGAAGTATCATAAAAATAGGATCCCACAACTATTATTTGACACATTTAGAACTCTAAAGATCTATTATGTACTTTTGGCAAGCCGAAAATCTAACTTGGAAATTGAAAAATTTGTTTCAAGAGTTTGTTTGAATTCCCTACAGATTGTGTTTGGTATAATAGGTACTTGTATATTTTAGTTAACCTTAATGTATAATTTAACGTATAAAAGTATAATATGACATATGTATAAATATGCATAAGAGCTACTGACGTGATACACAAATTTCGTACGATTAATAAGCGCTGTGTACCGGTGGTGTATAGTTGTGCACAATAATAAAATTGTATTTTTTCCCCATATTACAGTTCGTAGTCATCGCCGCCTCCGTTTTGGCCACCGCCTGCGGATCTCCCGTTGCAGCACCCATCTACTCTCCAGCTCCGGCTTACTCTCCAGCTCCGGCTTACTCTCCAGCCCCGGCTTACTCTCCGGCTCCGGCTTACTCTGCACCAGCATACCCAGCGGCCGCTTCCTACTCAGCTCCTTCTTACAAGCCCGCTTACAAGCCGGCGTACGGTCAGGAATCTTACGATGCCCCAGCCCCGTACAACTTCGAATACAGCGTGAACGACCCACACACCTACGACGTCAAGAGCCAATCTGAATACGCCGACGGCAACGGTTACGTCAAGGGATCCTACAGCCTGGTCGAACCCGACGGTTCCACCCGTACCGTTGAGTACACCGCCGACGACTACAACGGTTTCAACGCCGTCGTCAAGAAGGAAGGTGGATACGCCGCCCCGTCTTACTCCGCACCGGCCTACAAGAGCCCGTCTTACTCCGCCCCGGCCTACAAGAGCCCATCGTACTCCACCCCAGCTTACTCCGCCCCGGCTTACTCCGCACCGGCCTACGCTGCCCCAGCCTACAAGAGCCCGTCTTACGCCGCTCCGGCTTACAAGAGCCCATCATACTCCGCTCCTTCTTACGCTGCCCCAGCTTACAAGAGCCCATCTTACGCTGCCCCGGCTTACAAAGCCCCTTCTTACTCCGCCCCAGCTTACTAAGTACTCCTTCACTGCCTTTATCATCATCATGATGTCTGATTGCTGCGAAACGCAATTTCAATTTTAATTTATTGTTATTTATTTATTTGAATGTAAATATAATATACAATATTACATATTTGCAAATCCGAAAATCTCAGTATGCGTTCGTTTATTTAAATTCAACGATTGGTTCGTATATTATAATAAACTGTCAGTATATTATGTTGCACTATTTATCATAAGCCAAATACGCTAAATTAGGGTATTATTATGTAATAGAAAGTGGGATTTTAAACTTTGAACAACTGAGTTGATTGGAGTTTTATAGAAAATGGTCATTAAATGTTGAAATTTAAGGACAGTGATCTTATTATGATTAATACAACGCGGGAACTAACATATATTACACAATTTTTAGTAAAGAAAAGCGCACACTACAGAGCGAGGATAAATATAATTACTTGTAAATCACTGATGTCGCCCGGCTTGTTCAAATGTGAGACTATACAAGAGTTTGCATTAACAATTGAAAAATGGGTTCAGCCTTGATCTGACAGATTTGAACGAACGGGTATATAGTTACTTATAACTTTTTCTTTATCATAAATCTACGTCAAAAATATGATACACCTAATAGTATGTAATTAAGTACATCGGTGGGTCAAGATTGAAAAGAAAAATAGCTAAAACATAATACTATCTATACCATGCACGCAACGAAAATAAATGGTTAAACAATCTTACATTAGCAGATGTTTAGTAAACACGAACAAAAATGATTACGATAATATTACGTGTACACGACAAGTAGCCCATGAGCGTTTTTATGATTCCGTTATAATTGTAGATTAGAAAATGCAACATTAATCCTGAACATTGTTTACCATGATTTCCGAATGATCTAATTCGGTTTCATTAAAGTTGTCGCAGTATTTTAACACTAATAATGTTTGAAACAGAATGCTGTTTAGTAACGTAATCATCTTAGTGTTAATGTTCTAAAATAGGTTAACTATTACACGGTATTTTTCAACGTTTAAATAATATCGCAATCATAACGCAATCGTTTTTGTACGTTCTAAATACGTCTACTCGTCTACATATTAATATTCAAAGTAAACGCGCATTATGTGCTTGAACTGGGTTTGTCGTTTAGAAATAATATGTACAATATGTTTTTGAAAAATATCTTGAAGTATCAACTATATTGCCGTTATGACTTTGGATATAATGAGACATTGCTAAACTATTTGTGTTATTGACGGAATTCAGATGAACGTAAAAATGCGTCACTATTAGCAGTATATACTGTTATAGCGTGTGTTTAAAACTTTTCTAAAGGTCGTCAGACGTCGATGTCAACAGCTCGTCGAGAAACCTGAACCAAATCCCATAGAACTTGAACGGTTAGACGATAACGTTTTTTTTTTTTTTAAACTTACCGATTTAATTAATTTTTTACATTAAAAAAAAAAAAAAACAATAGGATAAAAATGCGCCTGAGCATCGTTATAAAACTATCAGTTATAAAAATCATCAACGCAACTTAATCACCATCTGTAGATAGGTATACGTATATATATATATATAGTTTCCCTGGTAATAAATTTCTATTCGTTTAAAATATTGTCGACAGTACAATAATAATACTCAATACAGCGGTGCATCATGCGCGAACGCGCTGTAAAACATTAACGATTTTCATCATCAGGTCTTCTATACGTACCAGCGCGCAGTCGTGAGTGGCTTAAGCTAACCGTACGTCGCTCCGGCGAGACGAAAACGCTAAAAATATTTAATTATCTCCGAAACGACTGTCCGCATTAATCAATTGATCGTGTGATGTTTTGTTACACCCACAACCGTATAGGTTATATATATGTACATTGTTGCGCAGGTCGCGGATAACATTTATTTTATAATAACTGTAACGTGTGTGTGTATGTGTTTGTTTGGACCGATTATTCGCACTCGTATGACTTTGGTCGAAAAACAAATGCGGCTTAGAGAACAGATACAGGCGTACATTACATATAGTAATATGTGAACCGCGTGACGGTGATTATACATTTATATACGATACACGTGTCTGAAAGCTATCATGTACTAAGCACTGATGGATGTGTCTATTGATTATATCTGTCTGTGCGTGATAGTTTGAATTCAAAAAACGACAATAATAGCATAACATACTATATTATAATTTATAAAATACGTACAACTGCTAACTTTAAAAGGGTACTCTTAACCGATAGTCACGAATTCATCTCCAATCTTCAAGACCCGGGCTGAATTAAAAATAGGTGCTTGGTTACTAATATAAAAACTACTATGATTGCATAACTAATTTAGACGGTTTTCATCGAACAATAATCGCAGTTAATTAATAGAGTAAAATCTGTCTTAGGTTAATATCTAATCACACCGACGTGTTTCATATTCAAATAGCTTACACATACGTTGTGCGTGTATTGAAAATTAAATTTATTATAATATATGCTTAAGCGTGATTCAATTCGATCCAGCCGATACAGAAACTGGGGTATACACGTCACTATATTGGCACTCGCATGTTTAGCTGGTTGAAACGTGATAATATAGATTGATTTTTTTAAACAGACTACCATATTATGCGTACGAATACGTCATGACGCTCTTTTGTGATGCCTTATCGTTAGTTTTATCAAGTCAAACATCACAATACTGTTTAAACGGTTTTTTTTGTATCAAAATCCACAAAAATCAATCGTGGTCGAAATCATTTTATTCGGTAGTGCAATTATTATCCACGGGGTTGCGGTAGAGAAGAGACGATAGAATAATAGAGTTGGAACACATATTTCGCTGCAGTGACAGATCTACGTAAGTTTTACGTTACGGTAACAATTATGTATTAGGTTTTTTTTTCCTCAAAATTGAATGAAAATAAATAAATTCAAATCATAATATTTAAATCATGTAATACGGTCCGTAAGTTTATGGGTGTCGTAAAACAAAAAAACAAAAAAACGAAATACACTTTGTACTGTACATATATTATAATAGCTGCAGGCTACGATCCACTGCGACACTCGCATTGTACAATTTTAATTAGTTTCTCGCCGACAACGAATCCGAACAATTCCATTCGGCGGTCGCCGCCGCCACGTACAATCACCCTATACTGTAATATAATATATTGGTGCACCACGAAATATTACAGTCTAATCGTGTTTACCATGATGGTGCGTATAATTATAATCTCTCGGTCAGGGTACATGGCAATAAAAACGTGTAAATTAAATAATACAACATTCGCATTCGACGCCTAAGTTTCGTTCGAATTAGATTTTAATTTTCACTTCTCCGCCGTAAACTTTTGCGTTTAATTTCACCCGGAACGAACGGTTGACATCGCCCCCGGACGAATTTATCACCGAAAAAGTTATTAGATAAGTGACTCCGAGGGACGTGCGTAATTAATTGCGTTACCTACAATAGTATTTAATACACATTCCCGCTATGTGTACAATATAGTATACACGCAGATAAACAACGAAAGCTGAAATAATAATCATAAAGTTCTAAATCGCCTCGCGAATCCAAAGTCTAGTATTATACATTAATACAATGTATAATAATAGGCATGTAGTTATAAAACTATATAATGTACAATCCGTTCCAGTCGTATTCCATCCTCAGCGGCTCGTTTACGATATACTAATGCTTGACTTTCCAAAGTTAAGAGAGTACTATTAGGTGAATAACATATTACGCTATTAAGCGTGCTAAGAAGAATGGAGAACCAGACGTGCTACGACAAGGCAAGGCCTTTGGCAGAGAAGAAGAAAAATAATTCATTTCAAAATTATCCATTAATCTTATATTTACTTGTGCATACAAGCCAATTGATAACATTCGCATATAAAAAATTTTTAATTTGTAATAATATTTTATCTATACACAATGCCAACAGTCAACATGTGAACATGTCACATTTTGCTATTTTGCTAACCATTTTATTTTCCAGATCACATTGTAATGTCAAATTCAAACTTTTCCTCGCGTTTCTACAATCAACAAGATTGTGTAAAAATATTAAATTTCTTTTTTTCAGAATTGTAAACGACTATTTCTATTTCTGCAAATTGCATTTTTATCGATATGATCGAAAAATGTTTTGAACACATTATATGTAGGTAATTCAAAAATAAAACCAACTGGAAATATGAACCAAATAAATTTAAAAAAGTTACATCGAAATTAGATAACGTTTACCAGTGTAAAAAAAAAGTGTTTCCATAAAAAGACACAGACATCATTATAAAACCATTATATTCTCATCTTCGATACGAATCTAATGCTATGTTTATTGAACATTCACACTACTTTCGTGCATTTTATTGTCCAGAAATAACAAAATTATAAGTTATTAACTTTGCCATATAATATACGTACAAATGTCCTCAGTCCCACCTCATCAGAATACTGAAGTTTTTTCATGTCAACATTAAGCAATCAATTAACAATCATTTTTTTGTCTCTAACCCCCACTCTTAATATTTTTGATTTTACGGTTAAACTAAAGGCTTGTAAATTGTGAAAATAGAATCATTGCTAATTGACTGCTAAATGTTGACATGAAAAAAAAATGCAATATTGGGGGGGGGGGGCTGGGGACATGTACGTAAATAATATATGGTAGAATTTGTATTTATATGATTTTCTCACGAGGGAAATACGAAAAATGTCATTAATATAATATAGCAATATGTCTAGAAACGTATATATTATTAACACGCGGTTTGATGTATTTTTTTTTCTTATAATGAAATAGGATTTTCCGGAGCACTTTTGTGTGTAGGAGATGAACATAATTTATTCACGCGGCACGAATAGCATTATAATATGACATTATATGTTCACACTGCAATTTCTTATCACTAGCGTGTGACGACAAAATGAGGTCGTATTGTAGACGAATATTATTTTGCGATGATATTCTGTCAAAGGAATAACTTAATATACATATACTTTTGACGTGTCACCATTGCTTTGTTTTAAAAGACCGCAAAAGGATGAGACGTATGCATACATAACTATACACGTCGGCTGTTGATTTTAACCACGTTAATGTATCAACCAAATGTATATAATATTATGTAAATTTCAATTTTACAATATCGCTAGGGTGCATAGGTGGGTTGAACTTTTATATCTTACCAGGCGAATCAAATAAAATCATTCACATGGTCCAAAAAAAAGTATTTTCTCGCTACTTAATAACTCTGTTTGAAATTTAAACTAAAACACGTTGTAATTTTCAAAATCTATCACTAAATTTGTTCATAAATTCACTTATAAATCAAATTTTAATTTATTTAACCAAAATTTGTATAAAAATTCAGTTTTTAGCTGAAATATTGTCAACACAAGTATTGTTTTTTATCATTAGTCATATACAGGCGGTGTTTTATGATGATTCGACAAATGCAATAATTTTTGTTCTACTATTATTCATTATTTTTCGATAAATTTTATTAAATCACGCTAAATTGAAAAAGTATTTAATATTTTTTTTTTTTTTTTTTTTATCGTAACCCAAATTTTATTTTACTGTTAAAAAAAGCTATTAAGTAACACGGGTATTTAGATAAATTTTGATATTTAGAACTTTAATAAAGGTTTATCCGTTAATTTCTTACGACTTTTATATCAGTAAAAAAGTTAACAGTAAAATTATGGGTATTAAATAATTTTATCATATAATATTCTTTATTATCACCATTAATTTAGATAATCCTTATCCAATCTTGATAGAACGTACAATAATTGTACGATCATTTTAATTATTGAATTAAAATTTCAAAAAGTTTGAAAATCATAATAAATTAATGATCCAACTTTAATAAGATATTTAAATACAATAATTTTAGTAAAAATCTGGTTTAAAAAATGTTTATAATAATTTATTTATTTTTTGTGGAAATTTTTTTTTTAAGATTTTCATATTTAAGTTCCAAAAGTAAAAAAATATTTTAATACAATATTTTGTTGTGACGCAGTACTATAATATCAATTTTAAAAAATAAAAAAAAATTAAAAATACTGGATAAAACAAAAGTTATTGCATTTGTCGAATCAACCAGAAACATCCAGGTATAAGTCACTTCAGCTTGGAAATTATTACATCATCACGCTATTGGTTTTAATTGGCCTAGTAAAATATATACAAATTTTCAAGCTCTGTGTATAGTTGGAATCCACAGAAAATTTGTTTGTAAAGTAAAAAAAATAAATAAAAATACTCTCCCCGTAACGTTATCGCGAAACCGTGCGCCATTACGACGAACGATGCAAATAATACACCTATTTCGACCTGGGCTGATGGACGTAATTGCGTGTAAATAATTTAAAGACGACTGGATTCGGATGAATAATTTGTCATGGGATTAAAATTTAAAACGCGTTGTTGTGCGTACCGTATAGCACAGCACTGCAGCTGTTCGCGAAATTTCAACGGGCCGTCATCGGGCGCACGTATACGGTATAGAATCTCGGTTATAATTTCGAGCCTTATTTAAAATTGCACGCGCACCGAGCTATACACGCTGGACCCGCGATGCCTGGGAAAATTCGTCTAACGTATTGTACAAGCGGAAAACGGACGTTTAGAAATGCGTTAAGAATTTAACCGACGCGAGTGCGTAGTATACAACTATAATATATCTTAGTGCGAACGCGTTTAGAGCCGTGTTTTCTCGTGCAGTGTGCGGCGCGTAATTCCCAACGCAGAGGGTTGTTTTCCAGATCATCGGTCTCTCTTAATAATGATTACTATATTATTGCACACGTGAGAAGTCTGCGTGGACGAAACTTGTTCTTGCCGGCCGTTATCCGCGTGTACATATAGCATTATCCCGGCAAACAAAAAAATAACCATTTGGAACTTTCGCGTTGTAATATAATACACCCTATATATATATATATACCGTTTATTATGTCGTTTCGTTTTGTTCCACGAATATCACCGTTTCCCAGTACGAGTATACGAAAATTCGCAAACATACGTAGTACAGTGACACAGTAGTATTGGCATTATATTATTATATGGTCGAGGTCAAATCGAAGGATTATTTTTCGTCGCTGGGTCATGACGTTGACACGTTACGATAAAAACGCTGCGGATATTATAGATTTGTTCCGACGGCAAAAAAAAAAATACGCGGTTTTTTTAATAATATTGTCGGAAAAGTATGCCACTGCGTTGGGGATTTTTATTTTTATATAAGGCCGGACGCTGTCGTTTTCGTAGATGAGCGCACAGCGGTTGCGAAATGTGCACACGCGTTTTCGCACATTTTTCTACGATGAAAATTAATTTAGGGCACGTATGGAAAACCGGTCAAACGGTCGAGTGGCAAGCATATGGCCTTGACGCGAGATTAAAATATTATTATTGTTGTTGTGTGTTTTGCATAAAAGCGATCGTCGAACGCATCGGGACCGGCTGAGCCTATGTGTGTACTGCAGGACGCAATCCGGCTGTGTCTTCATAGGCCGTAGGGAGTGGCTGTTTTCACATTTTGTTACACTACGTACCTCGGGGTAGGTCATCGTACAAAATGCATTATGTTTTGACGCGTGGTTGACAGGGAAAAAAAGAAAAAATAAACAAAAAGAACACGGCACAAACGACATATTATCACGGACATAACTGGACCATGTTAGGTATATATACGGCGGCAAGAGTGAATTTCCAATCAATATTGTATCCGATACAGATCACGACGCGCAACCAAAATACAAATCCAAAATGGTTTCCAAGGTAAGAATTTTGAATTTACTTTACATTAAATTATGTACGCCCTGCAGTATAATTTTATAGTTTTTCAAAAATATAAAAAAATAAATAATTAAGTATAGGTTTTTTTTTTTTATCATACGACTATGCCGCTCTTTTCGCTTATTACAATATCATCACTATAGGTATACTATAAAATCTTATTAAAATTACGTTTCGCTATCACTCAAATGGTTACAAACACAATCACCAATGATCACGCGTTTTATCATATTTTCAAATTTGATGCGTTTCCGTGCGCACATTAATCGTACGTAATTGGGACTGTCCTCAAATATGTATATTTTATTATAATATACTGTTTGCGCTCGAAAGTCAATAATGGTCTCTGATGTTTAAAGAGCTCGTGAGCGACTGAACAAACAAGCACGTTTTTTCGAATACATATTTTAATGTGTATTTTATAGGTACATATTATAATACATGCGTAAAAGTGCCATGGGGTGGGGGTGAGGGGTGAACTACATTCATAATATCATACAGCGATGACAAAAACCCATTGATTTCGTTCGGGGATCGTCATTTTGATTCCGTGTATTCTAATATTATTTAAACAATGGTCATATAATTATATTATTTTAATGGACTCTCGTCTGTGCCTGACCGTTGTTTTATAATCATTAATTAATACCTACTAAAATCGACATGGTGGACTAAATGACAAATTTTCTGTTGGTGTAAAACAAAAAATAAAAATCAAAAAAATTACTAATATATCATTGTGCGTTCGTCTTTAGTTTTGCGGGTTTTCATGAATATAATATTTTTATCATTTATGTCAAGACATGCATTATATAAGCAAGAACTTCTAACACGTAATGCGCTGTTTAATTATAATATTTTTATATACGTAATTTATTTATAATTTAAAAAAATTTCTTATCAATTACAAAATATATAATACCAAAATTATCATATTATATTTTTATATTCTTTTTTTATTTAAACCCATACGCACAAGACCACAAAAAAATAAACACATTATAATCAAATTGGTGTAATAATGTAAAACATACTACAACTAAAACAATTACTTTCATTTTATAATTTTTGAAAATAGCCATCTTATAGAGTTTATTTTCTGACAATGTTAAAATTTTAAAATATTATTTTCATTAATTGAAATGTCCCCATGAGTTACATAAAATAAAACAGAGCGAAGAAATATAAATTCATTGTCCTAGGAAATATCGCATTCGTTGAGAGTACACCCTGTATATTATAAATTATACAGTTTTCCTAGATGATGATAATTTCATATATGGGACGGGGGGGGGGAAGGCGGTAGATACCAGAAGTAACCGCAGAAGTAACGATTTAGGGTCTAACCACGTGCTGTAAATCATGTACATCGCTGACTAATGTCGAATCAAAAATGTATAAATTATACTCGTAAATTAACTAAAACCGTGTGGCGCAGGTAATGATTTTGGCTTCAGCCATGTTGGCCGCCGTTACCGGATCCCCGGCTTACCCGACCGCCTACGCCCCGGCCCCGTACAGCTTCGAGTACAGCGTAAACGATCCGTACACGAACGACGTTAAGAGCCAGCACGAGTACAGCGACGGCAACGGTTACGTCAAGGGATCCTACAGCCTGGTCGAGCCGGACGGTTCCATCCGCACCGTAGAGTACACCGCCGACGACTACAACGGTTTCAACGCCGTCGTCAAGAAGGAAGGTGGATACGCCGCTCCGTCTTACTTCCCACTGGCCTACAACTCCGTACCAGCTTATTCCGTTCCGGCTTACTCTGCCCCGGCTTACTCTGCTCCGGCTTACAAACCAGCCCCGTACAAGCCATACTAATGAGTTCCGTACCAAACCATAATCCGGTCCAGCTCGTACGTTTGTCGAGTAGAGCTGTACATTCATTGTTACGAAAATCTTACATCATCGCATCTAAACATGTTTAATTTATTTACCGTCGATGAATAAATATTTGTTTACTCAAATCATTTCGTTTGGTGTGTATTATATTTTATTTCTCACGAAATATAGGACGAACGTTGATATTTATAATATCATTATTACACTCTAAACGTGATAAACCTACTATATTTCAAAAGATTACAACTGTGATCATACGTTTTTCAGTGAGGAGCTCGAGTATTCAAGACGACGATGGCAGTATTTTGGTTAGTTACCACTACAATAAGTAATTTAGTACGCACACCACAACTAGTTTAATATATCGTAGCTTCTTCTTTTTCTTCTTCTGGTTTTATTTACTCTACAAGAGTTTTTGCCACCATCACAATTTCACGCCACTTCTCTCGATCATAGATTGTATTTCTCCAATCATTTACTTATCTATCCTTTGTAGATCTTCCTCGAACACATTCATCCATCTTTTCCTCGGGCGTCCTCTCTTTCGTAGCAATCTGCATTAATGTTTCCAGTCACTATAGGTTTTTCATCATAGGCGTGTTCAGACCTTGGTAGCCGGGGAGGCACAAGACATTTTTAAATCAGAAATACCTTTTTTTTTTAGTTATAAACGTTTTATATATCTATAGATTTTTTTTAAAACATAAATTACGATGAAATTTTTATTGTTTTTAAAAAAACAAATAATTTTTATAAATAATAAAATGTACTGATCTTGTGACTTTTTTTTTCTCTTGGCACGACTTTTTGTTGGGCACAATTACCGGTGGGGGGGGGTGCCCATCCGGCCACCCTCATAAACATGCCTATGGTTGTTATATGTTATACCAAACCCGGTTCTCAAGAAAGAAGGCGAATACGTCGTCCCGGTCTACAAGAGCCCGTCGTACATCGCAATTTACCATGTCAAATCTTACTAGGCTCCTCATCGTCATCACGTCATCGTGTACTCGTGTAGGTTATATTATAATAGCATCGTGAGAGTCTTACAAACAGCTTCTACTATACATTCATATATGTTAAAGTTTCGTATTTATATCATATTTATTTCCTCGTAAAGTGTATTTATACTTCGGATAAACTGATATAACCGTCTGTAAGTGCAAACGATTGTTTTTTTTCGTGTGTTGTTGATTCTTCTTGTTCTCGTAATTAAGGTATTTAATTGTATAATCACCCCTCCCCCAATTGGGTAAATCGATGGTGGTATACATTCGACATACAGATATTATCTAGGTCCGAAATAAAAATTAGACATGGTTCGGATTTTTGGAAACTATTTTCAAAGATGACTATATTACAATATAATAAATAATTATTATTATTATTATAACCGATTAGGATATACAGCAGCTTAATCGCTTGAAAATAATGACGATTTTTCTGACCTAGAAATTATCGAGTACGCTTTGAAAAGTATTTATAAGAAACGCTTTTAATCGATTCGTTTATTCTACACAATCAATTTGATGAGTTCGTTTTTTTTTTCAATTTAATTGAAGAAAAATTTTGTTTAAAATCAAATTAATTTTATGACTGCGAAACCAAATTTTTAAAATCTCAAGTGCATATATATATATATATATATATATATATCTGTATTATAGTACATAATATATAAAATAAAGGTCACTAATACTCTCATTAAACATGTAATTTCGAAAATTATTAGACCTATAAAGCTGAAATTTGACAGTTTATATACTATAGGAACGTATGTCAAATAGGAACAGATTTTCCAAAATGTATCCCAAGGGAGTTAAAAGAGATAAATAGAAAAAAAATCGATTAGCAGCATTCTCTGATGCTGTGGATATGAAATTCAGTCAGTACCTAGTTTATTTTGATGAAATAAAGATACTTTATTTGAGGTTCGATAAATATAATTTTCTCTACTTATACTTTCTCTTTAGTAATTTCAGAGACGTAAATCATTTTATATTTTAACCGTTATTACGTGAAACTCACTCATATCAACACATCAACACATCATATAAAGAAAGGCTTTCATATTGAGAAACATGCAAATAGAGTTAGATTAAAAATATTTTTTACGGGCAACGCTGGGTAATTTAGTTATATTATATTAATTTAAATAAGTTTAACTCATTACCTTCGAGGTAATAATTTATAATTATCAATGATAATAGTTGTTAGATACCACTTAAGGGTTATTTATAAATTTTATGCTGTAGTACATATCCACCAAATTTTATGTTTTTAATATCATTAATAATTAGTCTGAAATGGATTTTTTTTTAATTGAAACTACCTACGAGTATAAAATTAAAATGGTGTAGTGTATACATTATATTGAAATATAATATATACATTATGAGTTCCACAGACTTATTATTTGTGGGTATTATATTCTATCAGTGTTTGAAGTTAATTTGATTTTAAATTAGATTACAAGGAGATAAGACTTCAACGATGAATCAATTTAATTAATTTCATAACGTTATAATGTTTACTATAATAACCTTGGTAACTATAGTAAGTACAATTTAATAATGACCATTACTGCCATTCGTAAAGAATCTTGAAAGATCCATACGCGATTCGTATGGACTTCTATTTAGACAATTCATATAATATCTTATGCTCAGTCAGATCGTGTAATATGCTATCCATAGATGAACAAATACTGTAAAATTGGTTTTATTTTTCTAACGTTTAGACCTTTTATTTTTTTAAAAAATACGAAATTATTGTAGTCATAAATTATGAATTATTACGACTCATAATGCGAATCTAACGATGATGCTGAGGCATAATATAATTGCATGTAACAAAATGTGTCAAGTTGGTTAAATTCGCGCGGACGCCAACATTTGGATTAAAATTTACCACCAAAATTAACGGCTGTAAAGTCCAAAGAACCAATTTCACAGGTAGGAGAAAAAAAGGGGAAAACGTCGGACGTGCGTTAGCGCTGGGATATCTTTGAAATTCGGGACCATGACCGGCGAGGCGCAAACGCAATTACCCGTTCTGCCACCCCACGTTACACTGCGGCACTGGTAAAGTCAAACTACGGTTACAACCACTATACCGCATGCACCGTCGTCTCCATTACTGTATTATGTTGTTCACTGCACTACGGCCAGTGGTGACGGCGCGCGGCGTGATATTAATTACTGCGACAATCCGCCACTGGTCTGCGCAAGCCGCTTGGGCGTTAATAAATGATTGATCGCACGCGAAACTGACATTGATAGAAACAAAAAATAAAATAAAATAAATAAATAAAGAGAAAATTTCCACATATGAGGTATTATGTTTTATTATGTTGCAAGTTCAAATTTATCGAGAAGAACGAGCTAAGTTTACGTACGACGATTGATATTACCTACCTCTTCTTTTTTACACGAATTATTAAATAATCAAGTATAATATTATACAAACAATTATATTGCGTGACGATAAAGAATCTGGTGACAGCTAGAGGGTGTTAAACAGATTCACCCTCATGTTCATAAAATGTTAAGTTTCAAAATGAAGTATTAATTTATAAGTAACGTTTATTCATACTTCCCAATTCAAGTTCCGACAAATGTTATACAAGCTATCCTAATCCTTGCAGCCTACCATACTCATGTACACGTTTTATAAACATTAATGAATATTATTCAAAAATATTTTATTAGACATATTTTTTAATTTATTAAATAATAAAACGATTAATATTGTAAGTTTTTTTTAAGTTTGGACTCTGTAATAACTTTGCCCTCACAGTAGAACTACTGAAGTCTGTTCCCCCTACAAGTATAGTGCTTTACGAGTAAATGCTTTTATGTCAATATTTCACTGACGTAACTCATTTTTACTCAACAGTGATGTTAGAAAATGTTTAGAACATGTTATGTATTTTTTTTTTTATTTTTTTTTTTTTTTTTGTAATATAATGAAATAATACGTAGATACCATTTTATTAATAAATAAATTAATATTTTAATAAATTTAAAAAAATGTACTAATACAGATAGGTACCAGTAATTACCGATAAGTCATGAGGCTTTCCAAAAGTTTATTTTTCTACCATTTCATAAACTTCAAAAGATAAATTTGTTACTTAATAATATATTATATAGCCGACGAACGGACAAAGTATTTTTATTTTATTATGATTCGGTGGTTCTTGCTGACGCCATATTCCTGAAATGTGGTCACGATAAAATTTAAACGATTCGTAATCAGCGCAAACGACTTAACCAAACGATTTTTATTTTTATTTTTTTTTTTTAACAGCTTACGATTTTGGCAGAAATCTCCACCGTTCAGGCTCTTCTACGACTTCAACTATATGTGGACTTCTGCGAATCCTAGTATAAACTATATCCATTCGTTCGGAACCGCTATCCTGATGCGGTAAGTCTCTACGTTTGAAAATTTAATATGTTATAAATTTAAGTTCTATAGTACTACGACAAAGTGGGGGGGGGGGGACCAATAAATTTACTATTATATTGCGAGCACAATATATGAAAGAATAGAATTTGATCACGTACGATTCAAATGAACATCCTGTACATTTATTATCATAATCCACATTAGTCGGACAATTGAATAAAAATCGTCCGTTTCTTTATTGTTTAAACTTCTCTGCGGTGTACATAAGTAAAACAAATAGCGGCCTTCTTTGCATCCATTTTGTTTTAAACGTTTTGAACATTCACCTTAAATAAATAATATATAGTGAAACGCGTTTCGATGCTCTTATAGTCTTACCTATACTAGTATATACCTATACGTATAGTAATTATTATAGAAGCCACTATACCAGTAACCACTCGAAAATACTGTACAAATAATAATGATAGTAACAGAGTTGTTTGTGGTTTAAATTATTTCGTCAAACGCATCAATAACAGTTTAAGACCATTTATCAGGCAATACCGATTGAAAATTGAATATATTTTACACTTGATAAATAGTAACCTGACATTAAGTCTCAACGATCTGACCAAGATGCATGCATTTGAATACGAATTTAATGTAACTTTGACGTATATTATAATAATTGGTTTGTGCCGAGCGAATGCGTGTGCACGCCATATTGTTATGCTTATGATATTGATATAAATCACGTTACACACAATTAGGTGTAATGGCTTGGTGCGGGAGCCCATTAAAAATCATGTTGTCACCCGTTTGCATTTTTTAAACTATAACTTAACTCCTACGGTACTAACTGCTACCAATTTATCTTAACGTCTCCGTAGATAACTTAATGTGCCCGAGCTGTCTTACTACGCATTGCGATCAAAGAATGACAGCACTGAACGACCTTATAAAAAATTACGAATCATAGAGAGAAAGCATTTGGTCTTGAACAGAAACTATTACAATGAGCTATTATATATTAAGCCCCATTATCATCAGAACTGGTGCAAACATTTAAATCCGAATCAACGCTGGCTTCGACTAACTCGTGGTACTATATGTCTATACTCCGTACGATTATGATAATTTAAATATTTTATTGTTTATTATTTTGTAAGGCTACATTTTACGTATTAAAATAGGTTCGCTTGAATAAAATATCTCCATATATTTTTTTTTTGTTTTTATATTTTATCGTGAATAATTCAAAATTCACCACACACAAAATTTATTCATTCTGACTTTGAAAAAAAAAAGACGTAGGATTACACGTCAGATAAAGTGTGTACAATAAGTTTCTTAGGAATTCTATGAGAGTTATATATATATATATATTGTATATATATATATATATATATATTGACAATAATATTATTAGTATACGGTAAATAAATTTTTTTCATTTTTTATGTATATAAAGACCGTTTTCACTAGAGCATTATTTTACTATTTTCATATTTTGTGAAAGTCAAAGAATGTGTTGATTTGAACATGTAAACAGTACTGATGTGATAGCTAAGCTTCCAGTACGATTAACATGGATTATATAGTCTATAAGCAAATTGCGTTTGTATAAGTTTATTATAATGCCTTAGAAGTTCAAAGTTTTAAAACGTATTAGAACTCGATGAACCAAATGTACAGTAATGATGCCAAGAGAAAATAAAAACGAGAAGAATATTTGAAATCATTTAAGATTTGAAAAAGTCTTCGTTGTTATCTTAAATACGTTTTAGAATCAGTACGGTCCAGAAAATCATATTTCCCAAATATGGTTTCAAATAAAAATAGTATTTATTTTACAGTTTTCAATGAAATATTGATAACTAGGCAATTAATATAGTCATATCCTCATATAGTTATATAATTATTATCTATCCTTGGGCTACTTTAGCCGTAGAAATAGAAGTATATTGCATATTTGCATGCTAATCCACGGTGTTATTGGTATAATATTTTCAAAGACTATTTATCCATTTAAATTGGTCAATAACCTTGGCTTTTGATGTGCGTTGTATAATACTTATAACAAACAATCGTATTACATTGATTTACCAAATTTAGAATTTTATATGATGTTCTGTAACATTTTGTACCTTCATGTACAACGCGGTGTTTTTATGTATTTTAACACAGACAATTATTAGTATCAAATTATATCTATAATTTCTGTATCACCACGCATACAGATTGAAATGTAATATTTTAACATGTCATATTATACGTATAGATTGTATTTTTTTTTAGATATTTTTAAACCGAAAGTTGAAGTGAAAAAAGGTTGAAACTAAACGAATATATTGGTGTACGTGTACTATATATCAATATTGAAACTGCTTGGAATATAATCTATTGGATTATGAATAAGATGCGAACCGTAAGTGTAAAAGGGAAAATAATGAACACGACAAAATGTTGTGTCGCTGAATGAGAAAATAAAATCAATAATAATAGAATATTATAACAATTATAATTCAAACACCAACACTGGACTACGTGTCTTTTTGTTCTTCGGGAAAATGGTCTGTAGTAGATTTTATTTTTATCACCTAGAATTGAATTTAAATAAAAAAAAAAAAACACCTTGGTGAGCCCTACATTGTATACAGAACTCTTGAAAATTATCATTTGAGTTTCAGAGTGCGATATGATTAAAAATCTGTGCCGTCTGCAAAATTCAGCGGACGAAAAAACAAACGTTTAACTATTCTACGCTACAAGGCACTTATGTTTATTAGTGACAAAAAAATAGTATTGTATAAATAAAATAAGATACAGTGATGTGGAACAGTAGTATATAAAGCACATTATTATAATTACCCATCATATCAGGTACTTGCGTAAGTATATCACAATAAATATAGTATTGTTTGTAATGGTTTGATAACCTTCGGCGGAGTTGTTTTACTTCAGCATTTAATGAAGTGAGGGGATATGATATTACGACGTAAAATGAAAATCAGAAAAAGAAAGGGTTCAAAAAGCGTATACCGAACACGCGAATGACACTCGCGTGTCCATTGATATCGGATCATTTTTTATAAATTCATTTCGTCATCTCCGCCAGTTGAATGATACGTTTTTTAAACATACACACACATACACACACACACGGACGGTGTGTATAATATTATAACAATTTTGAGTTGATAAAACGAACCGATTTCAAGACAAACAAATGTCGTGCCGATAATAATACGCGCTATACGACCTTGTTAAGTGACCGGGATTAATGAGGCGACCATTTAGTGAACCGTAACCGGGTAACCCACACCTAATGACGGACGCGCAGCAGGACATTGTATTTGTTTTCATTATATAAGACCCATATACCCATTACATACGAACATCGTATTATATAGCCACAAGTATGTGCACCATTAACCGCGCGGTATCGTTTTCTTCTGGTCAATGTCTTCGGCGGTATCCATTGCGGTTTTCGGAAAAAGGGTCACGTAACACGCACAAAAGTTTCAGAAACACGGTCAGAGATGAGCTCAGCCGTGGCTACCACGTGTGTGTGTGTGTGTGTGTGTTGGTTCGTGAACCAACAAGAAAGTGCAGGGGTATGCACGTATATAACATAATCGACCGTAATATGCTGCGATAGATAAAGCGAAATATTCTTCACGATCTCACTCACTTTACCGCGTTATAAATGTACACGGCATGTGTGTGTGTGTGTGTGTGTACTTAATGGCCCGTGAGACCTTTCATTGTTTCTGTATAATACTATAAGGCCGTTCGAGGGGAAAGGAGGGAGGGTGGCACACGCGTACAGAATTATATGTACACTGCTGCATTCGTGTTCAGATGCGTTTCACATGAACCGATCATGAACACAACCGTTATTGTTATTATTATTATTATTATTATTATTATTATTATTATTATTATTGCGACGCCATATAATAATGTTATCGCACACGTTCGTACATCGCGTAATCTGAAAAACCATTGTGTGAGTACGGTTGTACAGCGCCTTAAGGGACTATGGATTGAAACTAAAAGAACCTAACCGTGAGCTATCGCTGCTGCTGCTGCTGCTGCTGCAGACGACCGACAAAACGCACAGGGGCACGTACGTGAAGTGACAGTGGCTCAAAACGTGATGGTTTTGTACGCGCTCATAAGTCCGCTTAAAAAAACGGTAGAAAAAAAAACTGTTTACAACGTATAGAATATTTCTGATTTGTAATTTTTTTCGAACAATAAGTAAGTTTGATGGATATACGTATAGAGTAAAACAAACAATAAATGGAGATTCATGAGAAGAGAAGCCCTCTAGTGTGGAAACCTTTTCTGACGTCGATGAAAATTAATTAATATTCAGTATTTAAAATATACCGAAATCAATGTGTCTTTTTAGGTCGACGAGCAAAATTTTTTGGTACGGACTCGCCGGTTAAATAGTGACTACACACAGTGTAACATTTTAAATTTATGACTGGTTTAGCTATATCTGATAATGTTTCGATTCAAAGTGGAGTGATGTAATGTTTTTGTGATGTAACATTCTGTAGAAGTTATTTTCCAAAGAGAACTTGCGATCATTATAATATCACAGTCATTACTTATACGTTCGCCCTAACCTTATTTACTCGAATAATTATATTATAAAATTTATTTTGGACTTGGAAATTGTTAGTATTTTGAAACATTTTAACCTCAAATTTATGGACCGTGAATATCGGTTTTCAGTTCTAGAACGGACCAACTTACTAACATGGCAGATATTAGTTCACTCTTAATATATCGAAAATAATACATGAATTCAATAATGGTTCAGTAGTGATCGTACGGTCATCTAAAGGTGTAGTAAAGATGCATGCTTTATAGTCCATTTTTGAATTAAATTTTATGACGTTTGATTGCTATTATACGCCATTAACATAAATATTGAAAATTTGTAGTTGGTTGTAGCACAGAAGATTCTAGTCGTCGCATTACTAGCAATTTCCGTGTCAAACCGATCGTAATATTATATTATATACACATTGTGTTAACACGGAAAACATATAACGCGTGCGGATCTCTCGCAATATTAGATGATGGCAATATAGTGGTCACCTAGGAAAGTGTACCCGGGACACAGATTAAATTATAATATATGATGTAAATTGTACAATATTCAATCTAGGTCCGGGATTAGCACGCATTCGCGGAGTGCGGTCGGGTTCGTGCGAAACACGTGTTACAAAGCTAACACCGGGAACGCGAGAAAACACAACACGTAAACTGCGTGCCGGATGTCGTTATAATATACTATTATATGACGTGCGTGTGTTGTACATTTTGTTTAAAAATTGCGTAGGTATACCATGACTGCATGCAGTTTGAACAACGAGTGCGTATATGAAATACGAATGCACCTAGATGTTGTTCAAAAGCAATCCCGCGCGGAACATGTTTGGAAATAATTCATACTGCATTAAAATATTATAGTATTTACTAATAAGCCTAGTCGAACTCGGTAAGAGCGGTTTAGTAAAACATAGTGCGCAAAAAAAAAAAAAAAAATAACAATTTTATTTTCTGCCTCTCTATAGATGTTAACGCGAGTTGCGTAAATCGTGTTTTAAATATTCACCTTTAACCTGTGCACCGAGAGATAGTTTTCATATGTAATATATTAATACCATTATGACCTCGATCCCATATCGCTGAACAGAAACAATTCACAAGGGTTTGATACGTGGGATCGTTTGATTAAGCCTGTTTACCTGCACATAGGAATACATGATGTTCAATATATTTTTCACAAGACCATTTATTGATTTACAATATATTATATTAAAACACTTTTATGCATTATAAATATATAACGTGCCAACGCCGTAGGTACATAGTTGCATCTATAGATATTATTAGGTATCACAATAATAATCATCGATAAGGTGTAACACAATTAAAAACAACATAATATTATATAGTTATAGGTATTAATAGTATTATAAATGAATGAATAATAATTCATCGTAATGTATGATAATTAATTCTTAAAAATAAAATTTCATAAATATTGTTTTTAAAAGTCATTAAAAACACTCCTTCTAAATAACGAGAAACGTTACATTATGAACACAGAACAACTTAGTGTCCCTGTATAAATATATGAAAAATTATATTTTTAAAAAGGCCCATTAAAATTACCTTTTTGATATTATTACATTTTTTTTATGTTAATTTCAACATTAAGTGACAGCCGGAATTATCTAACGAGAGAGCCAGAATAGGCTTTATAATAAATTAAAGCGACTTTTGTTTCAACGTTTTAGAGTAAACTTGGGGGGAGGTGATATCGTATCTTCTCATGGTCCTCCCTGTGAGTAGTGCTATTGTCAATCCAAAGTATACACTGTCATAAAGAGACATCTGTTAATTTATACGATGTATCACGAAACAAAATGACATTAAACCGACGACCAAACGCTCCATGACTTCCTTTTCTTGTCGGAAAAAATAACCCTTTTCAGGGCTACTCTAAACATTATGCAGACACCATATACTAAATATAATAAGCTTTAATCTTTCAAAGCGCTACGTAAAGAAACAATATAAATATCTAATTGTAATTATTTATTCTATAGTAGTAAATTATTATTTTTTTTTCTATAACTCGATAAGAACACCAAATAAATATAATCATTGATTCAGATTTGATGATATTCTACATTTTAAAAATTTTTATTTACTCTTTAATATGTACACTGTCTCGTTATATTTTTAGTCTTAAATTTATTACAAACAATTTAAATTCAGAAAACGAATAATTTTTAATCTGAAAATACAAATCCGTACTGTTTGATGGCAATTATAATTATTAAAAACCAACATAAAATATGGAAATGACAATGATACATATTACAAACAGTCAACAGATTTGATTCATTCAATTGTATTTCGTTAGGATTAATATTACTAAGATTCTTTATTCTCTAATATATGGTTAACCCTTTGAATGCAAATTATATGTTTGATAATATTAATTATAAGTGGCATAGTTTGTTTATAATATTTATATCAAATGAAAACAATAGAAATAAGAATGTTGATGGATTTATCAGAAAGTGAGTTTCTAATTTATTATTCTTAAATAAGTAAATATACCTATCTACATAGATATGATATTTTATATAGATTTTAATTAATTTAAATTTTTATTATTAATTAAATAAATATCTATAATATGAAATTATAATATCATTACATTTAACTGATATGTTTAAATACCATTAAAACTCGAAAAAACATAAGACATTTTAATTTGGATATGGAAAATGTTGACTTCTCCAAAATATAACTGCATTCTGAATATTTTAATCCACATGATTAATAAAATGTGTTAAACACCGCACTTTTCCAATATTTTTTCTACACTATTATTGTATCATCGTGTCATTTGTAAGATAAAATAAATTCGTGTGGCATACATTTTGGACAATTTTATGATGGTTATTTTTCTACCTGAAGCGTATTTAAATAGTTTCACATTATTTACACGGTTATTCGTCGACAGTCGTCCATTATATCAATAAATTATATTGTTTTAATTATCTCTACACCACCGCATAAGTATCTGGGTAAAAAATAAATAAATAAATAAATAAAATATAATAAAATAATTCTCTTTGTCGAGAACATGTATTTTACCCCGATCGTTGTATACGTTCAATTAGTATAAATCGTGAGCACCTAAACGGACCACGCAAAACCTTGTCCTATACGATTGCCCCGAGTGGAAACACTCTATAAATCTCGTCCGAGTCAAATGGCGTATAAAATCGTGAATCGAATAAATATTTAAAAACTGTTATTAGCGCGAACGCGCGAGCATATGTGTCGGCGAGGATTTATTGTTTTCGCGTTATTATGATATTTGCATACGATAATAGTAATACATTATAATAATGTATAATATGACGTCTGTAAACGCTGTATGTAAAAGATACACCTTAAATGCCCATAGTACAATAGGCCTTTTGTATACCTTTGTATATATATATACATACGTCAGACACTGGTCGCGGCTGCGGTTATATACGGGAAAATTCTGCGACCGCGACTACTATGTAACGATAATAATAATATGATTGCGGTTACGCGGGCCGAATAGTAAAAGTACTAATGTCAAGGTCGAGGTCCTGCGATTCCGCGGCGGCGATGCGACACGGCAGCGGAGGCGGGAGCGGCGAAGAAAACGAAAATGACAGCGATCGTAAATAATATACGTAGCAAACGCACAATATAATGATACGCCGCCGCCGACAGAACGAAAAACGATTCGTAATCCCACGCACACGAAATGCAATAACAATAATCAAAATAACAGTCTGTTTTCTATGACGTCGTCGACTCGCAATATATGCAATCAATTTACCATTAATTAGGTAGTGACTATCGAATCGAGGATAAGGACTCTTAAGCCCTCGATCGCACGGAAAGCAAGGGTAAACACACACACATACACACACACACACACACACACACACACACACACACACACACACACACACACACACACACACACACACACACACACACACACACACACACACACACACACACACACACACACACA
>JAIPRK010000154.1:0-347316 GCA_025469195.1 Chaitophorus viminalis | reverse complement strand
GTAATTTTTTTATCGTTTTTTTCGACGCTTTTAAAAAGTATTGAAAAAGTTGCTTTTTGACAAAGGGTATTAAGGGGCGGCATTTTGAAATCTGCCCCCAGGCGGAAATTTTCTTAACCCGGCACTGCGTGCAGGAGTATCTTACTTTAATATTTTGTAGGTATATATTATACAGGTGACAGGTCGCTCGAGTACGATTTACTCGTGCGTTGCGTTGGTCACCACTCGAAAGTGCACCGTGTACCCGTACTTATATAGGGTATCTCAAAAATAACACCGGATTTAATCCTACCATAGATCAAATCTATTTAATTGAAAATAACAAAAAAAACCATATAATCAGAAGAGGTTGAGGTTTACACATGAAAAATAATATCGGGTATATGTCCCCTCCCCCCCTAGTCCTACATACAATCACTCAGACCATGAAATTCATCATCACCTGATCAAATATTGCCCCATCAAGTTCGTAAAGAATACAATTTTTGATTTTCAATGTAGTCTCGACATTTGCAAATCGAGTGATAATGAATTTCATGGATCGAGTGATCGCGTGTAGAGCTAGTAGGGAGGGGGTTATGCCCAATATTATTTTTCATGTTTAAACCTCAACTTCTTCTGAAACGAATGATATGTTTTTATTTATTTTTCCATAAATAAATTTGATCTGTAGCAGTTTTAAATCTGGTGTAATTGTTGGGGCACCCTTTATAAGTTATAATAAAATATTCTTATGACACTCAAATAATTCCAGTGGATAAGATGCTGAGCGTCTCTGCAGAAACAGCATTCCGGCTGAAAAAAATGTATAAAAATAATATTTTAATGATGACTTAGACTACAAAAACATTACGTTTATGCGACATGTCGGGTGTATATGAATGGTATATGAATGGGTATCCGTAAACCATGGATAGTTTCGCAAGTACGCAACCGCTCAACGATGTTAAAATTCTAAATAATACCCTACTGTAGTTACAATATTTTGTATACCTCTGTGTTTTCGTAAAAATTGGACGAGGTTAATTTTCTTTACTTGAATACACACAAGAATATTGTTATACAGTTATTCGGGCTCAAGCGAAAACCAATAACCATACGTATACATGGAGCATAAACGTGTTTAGGGGAGGGGCTGGGTGGGCTCTGCCCCCCCCCTCCGACAGGCGGCAGACTGTGCCTCCAACATGGGCACCCATATGTAACATTTTGTAGGGATTTTGCACAAAAATTCCCGTTTTTCTATCACTTTTTTTTTCTTTTTCTCGATTTTTTTGAAAATTATTGAAAAATGTTTATTTTAACCTTTATAATGCACCAAGGATATTCATTTTGCCATCGGAAAGTTTGAAATTGAAGCATTATTTTGACTAGTTATGCTGTACACAGACACAAAAAAAAACACATCATTGTAGAATCAATACATTTATCACTCCGTTCAGAATCTAAAATAGGTCTCATAATTTTTAAAAATTTGTTGTGCCCCTTGGGCCACCATTCTGAACACGCCTATGACATGGAGTATATTTGTTTTAGATTTTATGTATTTATTTTATCTATCCGCATATTATTATTAGTAAAAGAACACCAAAAGCTCTCAATACATTAAATAATATACTCATAAATACATTAAAAACTCTACTGACATTTTAGAGTGATGGTTTTTATGTCCACAATCCGATAGTTTCGTGTGCGCTCAGTCATAGTTTCTCCTAAACTTAATAAAAGAATATATGAGTTTATCTATACTGAGGTAGATACTTAATGACTTAAAATAATCAAAAATCAATTGGTACATTTTTAGTGATTATTTACTATGATTTTAGAAAAATAATTTTTTACTTAAAATCGTCAATGTTTAATTTACTTACCCTAAATTTAATTGGTATCTTATATACATAGTTATGTCACTTATATCTACATGTCCATATCGACTGTTCCTAATATCATTATAATTTTCTTTAATTTGATATTTTTTGAAAATATCGATTTTAAATTAATAAAGATTATACATATTTTACTCTATAAAAACGATATATTTCTGTCTGTGATCAATGATCATCATTCATCAGTTATAACTTATAAAGTTATAAATAGGTATTAAATTAGGTATTTTACTGTACCTATGTCATTTGTATGTGTAAATAACAAATCTTATTTTATTAAGTTTTGCTAGTGAAATTGATAATTGGATAAAAATAAAGGGTCAATATACATTTTAAGCAAAAATAAATCCGCTGTCATTTCAAATGTTACACAATATGACGTATTAATTTTAATTGAATTTGTTATCTACTTTATTAATGAAAACTTATTATGTGAAGAAAATGTTAATCTAATCATACTATTGATTTTTAATTTTTAACAGTATTTAAAGTTATGTTCTAGAAAGTTCCAAGTGATGATTTATTTTCAAGCATTTAAAATGTGTACACGGTTTACAGATCGTAAGTGTATTACAACATTTTCTGAAGATAAGTTATTTGTATACAATAGTTAATCTTGAATTTATCAACAGTTTCCCAAATAATTGAGAAAAACTGTGTAAAAATTGCAAAATTTAAACTAGGAATTATAATATTAGTTGTTTGTTTGTTATTTTGATTATTATAGTAAATTAAAATATTAACAGGGTTTAGGTAGTTGTTGTTGTATTAGCATTTAGCATTTACCATTTTATGGATATTGTATAGTTTTTGAAATATCTTAATGAAATTTATGTTGTTTATAGACCCTTGAATATGTATTAGTGCAATGTACTTAAATAGTTTTACTGTCTTATCATTTTTTTATTTAATTGTTATTTAATTATTACTCATTATATTTATTTATTTAAACTAAATTTGAGCAGTTTGATAAGGGTTATTAATGCAATTATTTTAAAATTGTAAGCTCAACATTCAAATAAGAACTGTCGTCTTCTACATAAGTTTAGGTTTTTGGAGACGATAATTTTTAAAAATTCTATTGTTATAATGTACGTATGTTTTCTTTTTTAAATACAGGTATAAAGTTATTATTATGACATTTTAAAACAGATTATTGATACATTATTAAAATGTCAAGAGTACAAGTACAATATATATGCAGGAATGAGATTTGAGCCTTAAGGTTTGAACTGTTGTGGTGTTAATTTAGAGTCTAGGAATGCTAAAGTCCTCTTAGCACCCACCTATTTGTTACAGTATTAAACTCCAATAGCTATTAATTATATACTTTTATCATACACTTGATTAGTCGATTGTTGTTATAATTTACCCGCGAAACTTACGAATTTGCAACGATATGTTTACGACTGATAAAACGAAACGTATACCTAATAACGATCACCGTACGTCAAGCCCGTCAAGGGTTTTGAACGTTTTGTACGTCATTATACAAATTACATTCGTATTTATAATGGATAAACATAATTCGTAATCAACAAACCTGTGAGTAAAAAAACCAAAACTAAAAAAAAAACTGACAGTCAGTTGGTCCTCCGTTCATTGTTCCTCCTTCCCCAGTCAGCCTCGTTCTCTTTTCTCGGCTCTTCGCTCTATAAATATATACATAAAAGTAGTTGAGCTAAACGAGCATTTACTCAACATATTTTATAGACGTTATATAGACCAATGGGTCTCAAATTTTTTACATCCAAGAGTATACTTGCAGCCAAACAGAATTTTGAAAATGTCGTGCGTGAACATTTTCAAAATTCTGTTTTGAAAAAACAGCCGCTTGACCCAATTTATAACTTTTTTTTTCGGTAGTTATAAATGTTATAATATTATAATCATTACAATATTACGTGTACGGACAGTGAGATTTCTTTCGCGTTTCACCATTTAGTACTCTGAGTACTCATCAATATGATCATGAGCTTTCTACGTACCATTTGTAGGCTTATAAATGCTGTTATACACTTTATATTGTGTTATAAGTTATAACTTATGAGTTATATAATAATTAATATCATTATAGTCTTCAGTGCCATATAGGTATTCTATTATTTTCTAGTTGAGGAGAGGAAGGCCTTAAATTCAAAATTAATTCAAGGTTCCGACATTTATACAATAAATTAATATGGTATATAGGTACCGAATTTAAATGTTATTATAAAAAAAAATCAACCCGATATTTGTTATTTGCCAACTTTTGCAACCTAAATGTTCAATGAAACCACAATTTATCATAAAAACAACAAAAATTACAAGTTTTTTTTTTTGTTCCGGGGGGTTAACCCTCCTACCCTCTCACCCATAATTACGTCACTAATAGTCTTCGAAAGCGGCCGTAGCCTAGCAAATCGGCGCGCTATTTTGCCGTGTTCGACTTCGACCTACGTTCAGACGCCGTCATGCGGGTGTTCGGATTAGTCGTTCGGCGACGGGAATATCTTAAACCGCAAAATGAAGAAATATAAACACATTTAATTTAATTTTTATTTTTAATTTTTATTTTTTTCATTGCAGTATACATTCCAGTGTTTTCGTTTGAACTGTTATCATAAGAATTATTTTTTTATTATATTTTTTATCATATACCTACCTAGTATTTCGACACCTCCACCGTTCTGCGTACGTATACAAATACAAATCAATAGGTACTATTATTTATTAGTTTATCAATACTATATTGAAGATATTATACTGGCATATGACGCATATGTATAGTTAGAACTTACTAAGTTCTAAAATTAAACATTTGTCACATCTATTACACAATACAAATTACAAATCTTAAAGTAGATCGGTAGTAGGTATATATTATATATATATTATATATATACCTACTAGAGCTCTTGGCTCTTCGTACGGTATTTGATCGATTGATCGTGAACGTGTTTAAGTATTATATACTGTTACAAGTAAAAGCGGAAATCATTTATCGACTTAATATAGTTCAAATAATATATGGTATCTTTAACAATATCTTCACAGTATTTAGTTCGGTACATTCATTGTCATTAGGGAATGATTTTTCTGATTCGGATAGTTTTGTTTATTACATAGTGTATTAAACTTATTTCCCTCCCTAGTATTTTAAACCCATCAGAGGATCTAGAACTACGTCCAACCTAATTTCCTATGCCAATATACTTTGCGTTACCATTTTTATTTAATTTTATTTATTTGTTATTTTATTGTATTACTATTATTACAAATATTATAATAATATCAAGAAAATATATTAGATTATGTATGCCATTTCAGTCAAACGTATTGATTTTGGTGTAGATCGAAGCACCTGCATTGATTTGCGTCTCTGTATTCACCATTAATCAAGTAATAAATAATTAAACTAAATTCAGTTTTAAGTATTGCCTTTTACAATTGGATGTAGTAACAATTATTTGAAAATAAATAACGTGCTACAAAAAAATATCGAATGTACAACAATTTATGCTTGTGTACATTTTTCATCATGGCAATCAAACGTTGTTGATAAAAATTAATCATAACAAGTATGGTATTAATTTTTTCGAATTTCAGTTTTTGTACGAGCATGATTTTATTTAAAAGTATAGTTTAAACTTTTCATATCGTTAGATTTTTTTATACAACGAAATTTCTTCACATTTAATACATTTCGTGTGTTTTTCTGACAAAATAAATGTTTCATTGGTATTTTTAAGTGTTAATTTGACATAATACATGGATTAAAAATTTACATTTCAAATTGATTGTTTTCAAAAATATTTAAGTGATTTAACTATCGTTTGTAATGTCGAACGATTTTTAAAAAGTGTTTGTTGCAATTTAAATGTGCTCATAATAATAACGTTAAAATATATGATCAAAATTGTATAGTATAAATTATTTGGTAAATAAAAATATAATATATTACTGATCAATATAGTCAGTTCCCGTTTTCTTTTACGTGGATAAAGTTAAATCGTATACATACAGAGCAAGTATGTTTTATCCAGAGGGTAAATAAATAAAATATAAGCACAATATCGTTGGGATGTTTTGTTACCACACAACGCATGTTTTGTATTTATAATAACTATACTTTGAATAACATAAACAGTTTTATTTCCAGATTATACATGTAATAATGATAATTTAAGCCATGACACTTATTTGGTAAAATGGTGATGGGGTGGTAAATTTGATTGCCAGGTATCTAAGCGAGAAAAGTTAAATTTAAATGATACATTAAATAATATTTACGCTGCAGTTCATATATATTTTCTATTATTCCCTTGTTGTAAATCGACAGAAACGATTTGCAATATACCGAAATAACGTGGGTATTTGATTATTTATTTATGACAGAAATATTAATATGCATTAATACATTATATACAGGGTGTTTCAGGTAGAATAAATGCAATAGCTCTCTTTCTATCCATTTTTTAAAATTAATAACATAGTTGTAATAAAACATTTTATTTTTTATTTTTGCACCTCAAATTTGAAGAATTAAAATTTTATTTGTAATAAAAATCAAAATAGCCATTTTGTAAGCAGGCGATTTTTAAAAAAAATTATTGTATTTAAATACCTTATAATAGTTTAGTTATTAATTTATTATGAATTTTTAAACTTTTTGAAAATTTGAATTTAATAATTAAAATTATTGTAAATTGTTATAGATTCTATTAATATTAGATAAGGTTCTATCTACATTAATGCTGATATAGAAATACAATATTATATGATAAAATTGTTTGACACACAATATTATTGTTAACTTTTTCACAAACTTAAAAAAATCGTAAAAAATTAACGGATAAACTATTGTTAAAGTTTTAAGCATAAACATTTTTCTAAAAATTCATGTCACAAAATGGTTATTTTGAATTTTTTTTTACAGTAGGAAAAAATTTAAAATTTGAGTATTTGAGTTTTGGAAGTAAGAAAATTATATAATACATTTTGAATGTAACATAATTCAAAAAAATTTATCGAAAAAAAAATTAAAAATAATGAACGGAACAAAAGTTATTGCATTTTCCGTATCATCCTGATACACTATATATATATATATGTCAAACGTCAAACAAACATCAAACGAGGATAAATATGAGTATACGTGTGCATAATGTAGTTGATAATAGTTTTTAAACATTTATCCTCAGAAAAAAAAAATAAATATCGAAAACTGGTATCAATAAATTATAATTCTGGCTTAATTATTTACATTTTTTTACACTGTAAATTGTTGACAGGCTTATAATAATCAAAAATAAAAAGGACGGATGCGCCTCGCTTTGCTGTACAGTTGGGGGTGGGGTGCACCTCGTTTATAGGATAGGTCATTATTACAATGGATTTGTTAAATTTTAATGCAATGATAGATATCATTGTATATACGAATAACGATTCTGAACGGAGTTAATATGTTTGTCTAAAATGTGTATATAATAATATACCTAGTATTTTATATTTAAATTCAATTATAATGCAATTTCATAAAAATTTAAATTTCAAACCGTCATAAAATTTTTTCTTTTAAGTCCAGTAGAAATTTTTTTATTTAATTTTGAAGATTAGCTTATGGAAAACCTAGTGTTAAAATTTTGAACCTTAAGTATAAACAGAAAAAATTTTATGAATTTTTAACTACAAAATAACTTGCAAATTATCGCGATTTTATACAAATTTGAACTTTATAGGCTTATAAAAAAAATTTGAGTGAAACCATCTTCGATATTTTTTATTTACAATTATTATAACTTATAATTAATCCTTCAATACATTTTCAAGAGTTTTTGAACAGCCAAAAAAATTTTATAGATATTTAAAAAAAAAAACTTACAAAAATCGAAAATTTAAATTATCTATAAATAATTCAAAATACGTCAAAATACTTTGAAAACTTAACTATGTATAGAGAATGCCAATATAAAGATTTGGTGAAAATTTCAAGTTGTTGCGGTTTTTCATTTTTGAGTTAGAGTATTTTAAAAAAATGTATTTTGTAAAAACGTGATTTTATGTAAAATTTCCCGTTTTTTCGTAATTTTTTTATCGTTTTTTTCGATTTTTTAAAAAAATATTGAAAAAGTTGGATTTTTGACTTGCCCAAGTACCATATGCATTCACTTTTCTTTCAAAAAAGTTGCTGTTTAAGAAAATCGAAGCATTTTTCTACCAAAAAAGGTGTCCTCTGACACAAAAATAAATAAATAAATAAATAAAAAAAAAACACACATCATTGTAAAACTAATAGATTCCATCACCCCGTTCAGAATCTAAAATAGAAACAATCAAGATAAGTGCCAGTTTAACATTTAAAATAACTAACCCTCAACCATTCAAATATTGAACTCTTATAGTTTTTTAGAAAATAAAGAAATAAAAAGTTGCGTATAAAGGTCATTTTGAAGTACGCTTAGTCAAAAGTCAAGGTTTTAAATATGAACTGTTAAAATAGGCACTCAATTATGGATTTTAATTACTTGATTTATTGTTCACTTATTCATGAGAGAATTTGTATTGTGTAAAAAATATAATGTGACATAAACAAATAAATAAAAATAAATAGAGTTCTAGAAAAAACACTACAAATTTTATAAAATCTTTTATAAAATAATGCTATTTATTACTTCTGGTAATAGGAAAAATCTCATGCACATTAATCTGAGTAAAAAAATCAAACTGATATTATATCCACATGTACGAATTATCTGATGAAACTTATCAAAATAGTCGTAAAAGGCTAATGTTGTATTACATGATCGCGTGACAAATGTTCATTTTATAAATCAAAATAATCAAATAGGTATACACTATATGAATAACAAGAACTTGTATACAATCTAGCGAAATATATTATGTTAATGTCTGATAATATTATAATATGTACTTAACAATTTGAAACATAAATTCAGGGTTATAATTGTTTTAATAGGTTTATGTTTATATGATCCAGGGTCATACCCTTTTCTATGCCTTCTAATAGAATAGCCGAAAAAGTTATTTTCGGTTCCTGTTGAAACTCGAATTTAATTATTTTTGTTGATCTTAACAACGATTGAGAGTATATTATAAATATCTACATTAAACATGATAATCATTGGTACTAAAAAACATGTTATTTATGTTTGAAAAATCTTACATCTGAATCCGATAGAGACTTTTTGGTCGGATAAATTCTCCACATTTTCGATAAACCGATATTACTTAGCAATATTTAAAATTAATAACTATAGTGATGGTTATTCAAAATGCATTCTTGCGTATGACGGCATATTGACCTTAAAAATAAACGTGGGCGTTGGTTACTTCACGTTTAATGACAGATACAACTACCCTATTTTTCGTACATTACTAAAAATAATCTAATTGTACATTAAAAAAAATTGAACTTTTAAACCAAATATTATTGTATATTGGTAGAAGAAGATTTTCATTTTAAAATATTTCTGCGTGGCAGTGTCGTCATGTTGACTGCAGTTACGCAACTAGAGATAAGACAAATGGAAGACTTAAGTCTCACCTAGTATTTTTTGAAAAATTACCCCCAGTGGCTCTACCCCCACACCACCATATGTACAATATGAAATAATTATAAATTACAAAATTGTAGAAGTAAAATAGGTGCTTATTTTAATCATGTTTCGTTTTCCTTTTATTTCTGTCATTAAAATTATATTAATTAGACTACTAATCCGATCTTGACTCATAGTGGAGAGTAAGTGTTTATTCTCCGCATAGCTGAAAAATAACATTCCTATATGATGGAAATAATTGGTAAAATAATTGGTAAAATGATGACTACTTGTACAATTTTAGACAAATCTGGAAAAGCGTTTTTGTTTAAATTTTTATTCATGAAATTGAATTATCCCTCCCTAGTTGTGCTTATACATTCGACTCATTCGAGCCTTTTAGGGTGTTATAATAAGTATAGTTCTAACTCCTTGTCAAAGATAAATACTGTATAAGATTTCAGTATGTTAGACGTGGAAGAGAAATGTACCAAATTAAACATAATATATGAACAGCCAAGATCACCACAAACACCCCAGAGAGAGCAGAGAGAAGAATGGGGCAACAAACTAGACTTTTTGTTTTCGTGCATAAGTGTATCTGTTGGCTTGGGAAATGTTTGGAGATTTCCATACTTATGCTACAAACACGGTGGAGGTGAGTTATTACATCAATATTATATTAATTTCTAAATGTAAGATTTTAACGTTCGATCAACAATCACTGGAACCTGTACATTGTTCACCTTTTGAAGTATTTAGTTAATAATATCCATTATTAGAACTTTGTTTCCGGGGTTGAAATTTACCAGTATTAAGATTATATGAATGAAAATAACACTGGGTCAAAAGTTATTATTAAAAGATACGCTGCAACATAGTAGTGGTTCTCTACATCATAAATCTAAACTTCTGACCAAATTTAACTTTCATAGTTTCAAATGTTTGGGCTAACCCATTTTCCATTTTTCCCCTGGTCGTTACTATACATAAAACGAAACTACTAACTAAAGTATACACCCATATATTTAGCGGTACTAGTATAGGGATATTTTTCCATTTCACCCCTTTTGACTACCTTAGAGATACAATTTTGAAAAATTCTTTCTGACCTAGTGCAGAAAACAACAATAAAAGAAATCGGTCCAGTCATTCGCGCGTGATTCCGTGTCTAAAGGGAATATTTAATATTTAAATATTGTTGCCGATTTCAACCTCTTAAAATTAAAATTCTGAAATATTCTCTTTCTTTGTACACCAGGAAATCATTATATTAATCTATCCTCAAAATTTCAAATCGATAGCTCTAAAAGGTTCAGCTCTGCGTTGATTATAAATCACTCAGGACATTTTCGTTTTAAATATAGGTAATATTAAAGAATAACGAGCATAATATTATACGAATATATTACGATAAGAATCTTCATTTTATACATCATACAATTAATTAGTTATAAGTAGATCTCGGATGTTAATGACCAAAATTTTATTAATATATGCGTTTAAACATTTTAAAATATGCAATTATATGTCTTTAAATATATCAAATAAACCTATTTTCAACGAATATATGCAAAATATTTCAAAATATGCAATTATAATGCAACAAATATATGCAATAAAGGTATTAATAATAATTAAAAATAAATGTGTACCTACTAAATATATCTATTTTTCAAAAATATATAGGTAAAAAAAATGGGATTAGGTTAAATACTTTAAATATCAGGATTACACTGAATAACAATAATTTTACTTATATTTAACTTATAAGTTATAACGCATAGTTATGTAGTAACGGCTATCGATTTGCACCCTAAACAGCTGACCTTGTGTCACTACACTACAACTAATATTTCGACCTTCCCTATTTCAACATGGAAAAAAAAACCGGACATAGGTACGCGTGGGCCACAGTGACATCGTCCGCGATCTGTCGTTGTCGGATCGCCTACCTGATTGGTTTACTTGCACAACAGTAGTTTTTTCTTGGACCGAAATTTCACATAAATCGACTGGTGACTAAACTTTCAGATTCGAATAGCAAATTTGCGGTTTTCAAACTGGGACTCGGAATAATAAACGTCAAATAATCAAATGTCCTGTGACTGCGTCTTCCGCCGACGGCACAGATTTCCCGGTGAAACTAGGAGAGGGCAGCCTCTATTTATCATAAAAATGTGCACTACAGTGTTTTTCATGTAAAAAAATAATGTATAATGATTGACAGAAAATGTTAAATGTATATTTTACAATGAGGAGACCATACACGATACACATAAAAATATATAGATATATAAATAAACATAAATATAAACATTTATATTATGTTTATATGGAGGAGATTATTTCACGATAGTGTTCACTTTTAAAAATTAAAAGTTGAAAGTACAGATCAACTGGTAACAATTTATTTTTGTGATCATAAAAATGTTTTCTTTTTAAAAATTCGAATAATGTGTACTTAGCCATCTGATCTAGTAATCTGATTTATAAATTATTTATATTTATTTATTTCTCAAATTCGTAATGCAAACTTCCAATTTCGGATTACACACGGGATAACTATAGATATTATCTAAGAATTATCCTAAGGATTAAGCACTATTTTATCGGAAATGTCTTGTATTATTCTTTATGAATTAATAATTTATGACATAATAATATATTATATTTATATTATACTATAAATATTTAGAGGTTTTGCTGACAAGGTTACTGTATAAACAATATTCCATATTAAGTGTTTCTAAAAATATCAATCATAAAAATATTAATAAACGTGAATATAGAGCCTATGATCTACAAGTTATATATACAAAAAAAGTATTGGTAAACATTTTTTAGATTATTTAGATCCAACAAATATTAATGCTATTAATTAATTTATTAATTTATCTTAAATAATAAAATTCAATAATGTAAATAAAAAATCTAATTATTTAATTAATAAAAATTCTATTGTTAATTGGCTGTTTAGAAAATTTTAATTTTAAGTTTAAATTTCATTATATTATTTTGTAGAAAATCATAAAATTTTGTTTAATAATTTATTCTCCCCATTACAAGCATCGCTTAAAAGGGTAAATTAATTCTACTACATTATATATTATTCGTATAATTGTAGTTTGTTATGTATTTTGAATTTAATTAAATTTAAAAAAAATTATATTTATATAATAGGATTATATATTTATACTATAGGAAAAATTGCACTGAAAAAGGTTATTTTGTAATTTAGGAGTAATACTTTCCTTTACTTTTAATTTTTACTTTTATAATATTGTCTTTTTAATATAAAATAGTAAAGTATTAATTTTAATGTTAACAATATTTTATTGAGAATATTTTAATAATACTCACTATTAGATATTAAATGTAATAAGTGTAATATTTTTGTATGCCATTTAAACCTAAGAAATAATTACCAACAGCTATTTATAGATTTGGCAACATAATTCAATCATAACTGACTAATTCCATTGTCATTGTCAAACAAATAGAGACTAAAATTGACTAACCATAGATCTCACTTTATGAGTTCTACTACTTGCAGTTGTTGAATAAGTAGTCAGATCAATTTGGAAGAAAAAATGACCATCTACACAGATTATTCATAATTTGTGTTTAATTTATTTTAGTTCTTTAACATCACATAATTTTGAAATCAATATTTCTGCCATACGTACAAATGTAAAATTATGTTTAAACTTTTCATGAAACTTCATACTCTTAGAAGCTATTTTTAAACTAATATAATTGATAAAATAATGACTTTATTTATTAAACTTTAGAACTGATTCATAATAATTATAATACTTTAAAGTTATCTTATGCTTATTTGAATAAAATTTTTACTATATTAAACTGGGAATCGAAGATCAAAAATGTTAAATCATGCGAACATTTTTCGTCGAAACTCCAACAATAGAATTTTATTAAGTCAGTCAGGTAAATAATATAAATTAGTAAAATTGATTTGAAGGGTTTCCTTTTTGAAGAATATTATATTATTTATAAGAACGCTATGGCAAGGTTGATGACAAGTTCACCCACGGTCGCACTTCTGCACCTGTCATTATTAAATTTGCAAATGATGAATTATTTTCCAAAATCTTTATTTCTAATAGGTATCTATATTATTATTATCAAAAAAAAAAAATTAGCTGTTTTAATGAATAAAATGTTTTGATCTTCTAACGAAATGAAAGATAATTGTGTAAAATAATAATTATTATGCTACAAATCGTAGAAACATTTTGAGTAAAAATGTCTTTTTGATTCATACATTTTATAAAACTAAATTTTTTTTTTTTTTTTGATTATTTCAAGATTGAGAACAATAATAATTTTAATCTCACTTTTTTATATATTTTAGGTGCATTTTTAGTGACTTATTTTGTAGCAATGATATTTTGTGGAATACCAATTTTTTTTCAAGAAGTTGCAATCGGTCAGTATTTGGGTTCCGGTGGAATGACTTTGGTCGGGAAACTGTGTCCAATACTTTCCGGTAAGATTTTCATTTCAGCAGTTGATCACATTATTGTTTTTCTATTTTTTTACCTTTAATTGTTTTTTTTTCCACGTTATGAATTCACATCAATAATCGTTTTACAGGTACAGGATATGCAACGATGACCATAGTTTTCTTGTTAGACGTATATTACTGCGTAATTGTTGCTTGGACATTTTTCTACTTGGCAAGTTGTTTTTTATCATTTTCGAAGTTACCATGGGAAAGCTGTGGTAAGATTTTTCAATATGGTCATTAGGAAACTCTTTGACATGATAAAAAAATATTCGTACGGCCATATAATATGTTTCAGATAACTGGTGGAACACGGAAAAATGTCTTAAGCCAACGGGTTTCAATAATACTCGAGAGTATATTAGTATGGATACAATAAAACGAATGTTCAATACAACGTTGACGCTCAATAACAGCCAAGAATCGTGGAATGAAGGGAATTTTAACGGATCGTTTGCTCTAAAGGAAGAATTTTTTAAAGACCAAGGTCAGTTTACAGCATTTTGTCTCATTCTTAAATCATCTCCCGATGATGAAAAAAACCTCATGGACCTAGGAGCAAACAGTTCTCTCATCTTGGACCAATACCAAAGAGGCTGTGTTAATGTGGCTACCGTGACACCAGCTGAAGAATATTGGGAGTTCGTTAAATCCATTAATGTTTTCTATTTCAGTCGAACTTTTTTCACGATTTTCATATATTGTTATAGGAGAAGAGTACTTATGTTGTCCAGTGGTATTGAAGATATCGGAGGAATGCAATGGGAACTCTTGTGCTTATTAGGATTATCGTGGATATTGATTTACGTAATTTTGGGAAAAGGTCTCAGTCAAAGTGGAAAGGTAATAATATTTTTTTTAAGTAAAAACAAAAAGTATGCGGAGGTACGACAAAAAGTGTATTATTTTACTGTCATTAGATTGTGTGGTTCATAGCAATGTTTCCATATTTAATAATGGGATCATTGTTGATCAGAGCAGTGACATTGGAAGGTGCTGGTCAAGGTATCAGATATCTGATCACTCCAAGATGGGAAAACCTAATGAATTCAGATACTTGGATTGAAGGGACGACCCAAATTTTCTTCGGCTACAGTGTCGGTGTAGGCACTTTACCAGCTCTTGGTTCGTTCAATCGATTTCATCACAATTGCTACAGGTAACGTTATCATTTCTTACTGCTGTAGATATGAGAAGGTCCTCGCGATTTTTTTGCAGAGATGCAGTTTTAACCTGTGTCATCAACACGCTCACTTCTATCATACCCAGCGTGATAACATTTAGTATATTAGGTTTTATCGCTAATTTCCAAGGAACTACGGTCAGTGGCGTGGTAGAAAGCGGACCAGGCTTAGTATTCATAACTTATCCCCAAGTTGTGCTTCAATTGCCGGGATCAAGGATATGGGCGATTATATTTTTCGTCATGCTCGCTGTAGGTACGGCTTCTTAATTAATTATTTATGATATTGTTTAATGCAAAATGTACAAACATCCATTGGGTTTTGTTGCGTTTAGATGATTGGAATTGATAGTGAATTTTGCAATGTTGAGTCGTTCGTAACAGGACTAACCGATAAGTGGCCTAAGTACTTGCATGCCAAACGAAAAACGTTTACAATGTCGGTGTGTATAGGTATGTTTGTACTGAGTTCGTCGATGGTGACCAAAGTAAGTATAGATAATCAATGAAAATTCAATATTTTATAATCTATTTTAAATTACCAGTTAATAGTAAAGATAATTATTGTATATTACCTAAGTACCTGATATTTATTGAAAACTACACACAACATAATAATATATATTAAGTATATAATTATATTTATATTTTTTCAAGGGTGGAATGTATATATTTCAACTTATGGACATGTATTCCGCTTCTGGAATATCGTTGCTTTGGGTATGCTTTTTCCAGACAATAGCGATTTCGTGGTTTTTTGGAGCCAATCGATTTCGCGAATGCGTCAACCAGATGCTTGGTTTTCGACCAAATATTTTCTGGTACATATGTTGGGTTTATCTCTCACCTTTTGTGATGATAGTAAGCGATCTAACTATTAAATTTAGTTTGAAATAACAACGGTTATTAAATGCCAGATCTTATATTTTTCAGACCGTATTTATATTTTACATCATCAAATATGAGCCGGTGACGTATGGTAACCATTATAAATACCCATGGTGGGGAGAAGGATTAGGAATCTTGATATCTTTCATATCCATGATCTGGATACCATTGTATGCTATTTATTATTTAATTACAGAACCGGGGACTTTAAAACAAGTAGGAATAATGAATGTTAACAAAAACATAAAAAAATTTGTTTGTTTTTATAAAATAAAATTTGTGTTTTAGAAGCTTCAACGAGGCTTGACACCCATTCCGGAAGTCAATTGCAGGATCGAAGTAAAAAAAGAATCCAAAAATATTATTGATAAAGGACTACAATTAATGGAATGTAGAACTTTAGTTTACTGTGACAATAATGATAGTAAAAATATATGAAACCAATTCTAGTTAAACCGTAAGATAGCGTTAAGTATTCCATTATTATTACTGCAGAGGTATTATTTTTAATTATAAATTTAAAATATATATATATAACAATAGAAATTGTACATATATTGACGTGGAACTTTATTTTATTACCATACCAAGGTTAAAAAAAATGATAATTAGTCTATAACTATATATTGATAAGATAACTTTAAAAAGTATTATCAATAGTTAGAAAAATAAATTAAAAAAATAACCAATAATTAAGAAAACCCAATAAAAGAACAATAATTGATACATCTAGAGTGAAATTAATATAATTAATAACTTTCAAACAGATATCTTTACTATTCATTAATAAGTATTCATTTATTATATATACCTATGCGCCTATGCATATAAAAATCAGACATATTAAATTTTTTTTTGTCATATTTAAAATTTCAAAAATTAAAGTTTAAGTCTCAATATAGGATACATTTTAAGAATATACGATCCTTTTTACGATATATATTTTAAAATCGTCACAAAGTACAATTTTTTAATAAACTTTAACATTTTATAGATTTTATTAACTGGATTAAAAGGACGTAATACCCGTATGCGTTGTCTCCGTCTTAGTGTCTTACTAATGTACAATATGGCAAAAAACTGTTTTGCGCGGGATAGAACTACTCTCTTGGTATTTATAGTAGAATTACCAAAATTCCACTGCGCGTAAGGAACAACTTTATCAATGTCGTAGCGTTTTAATTTTTTTTACATCATTTACCAATAATTTTTAATAATTAAATGAAAACAACAAGAAAAATCCTAAATTACTATAACTGATAACTTTAATTTTATTTATGTTATCCAAATAATAAAAACGCTATGACATAGATAAAGTTGTTCCCTATGCGTTATGGAATTTTGGTTATTCCACTATAAATACCGAGGGAGTGGTTCTATCCCGTGAAAAACAGTTTTTTGCTATGTTGTACATTTGTAAGACGGAGACAACGCATACGGGTATCACGTCCTCTTAACTGTATTCTTTAACGATTCAATTAGTAATTAGTAGAGAGTATTTATACGAACCATTATCGGAATCGTACTTAATCATTTAAATACAATGATAAACCAATGTTTTTCAAATTTAAATGTAAATGTTAATGTACTAACTCTACCGTCGTACTATACCAAATACTCTACCAATGTAAGCCCGGCTTTATGTCTCAGTACTATCCAACATCTGTATTTTTTTCCGGCTTTTGTATATTGAACTATTACCTATATTATAGAAAATAATTTTAGAATAAGTTTGTTTTTTAGTTTAGGTTTATTGTTAAGCTATTATTTTGTGTAAGGAAAATATTTACCGATTAAAAAACATCATGTAATAGATAATAATCAAGAAAATATTTGTAATGAGGGTGATAATACAGGTGTAATGGGTGTAAGGCTTTGTCTGATTTTCATCTTTTTTGTGTGCCCATTATTAAAATCACATTCTTCGTTATTTTGTCCTGGATCCACCACTGTCCCCAACAGCTGAATATTATGACAAATGTTTTCGTGCAAACATTGATGTTTAAACACTCGAATACCTCCTGGTTTTAAATCGCTTTTAAAGTCATAAATAGTATTCAGTACTCAAGAGTTAAGTAAAAATTCAAATTTCAACATTTTTCCATTCAAAATATTTTATATTTGGAATACGTCCATATTAACGTTTAAATATTCTTTACGTCTTTTTCATAAGTTATCAACGTTATTATTCTTCATATTCATAATAACTGAAGTACTTTCAATTTTAATTACATAAGATTTTGACGATTCCGTATTATTTAAGCCGCGTTCACACGATAAGAGTTATTTGTGATAGTAACTATTAAGCAAATATGTGGTATAGTTACTATCACACTAACATATATTTTTACACGAGCGGTGACCGACGGTGATATTAAATTGTGATAAAAGATGAAAATATTACATTTCTCATGAGAACACAATATCTTTAAGTAAAAAAAAACTGGGAACTCGATCTACTGTACAATAGGGGTGGAGTGGACCTCGATTATAAAGTAAGTTTTTATAATGAATATGTTCAATTTGAATGCAATAATATGATTCATTGTATATGAAAAACGATTCTGAACGGAGTCGATTTGTCAGTCTAAGATACAACATTATATTGTATTCAAATTGTAGCATATATTTTATTTTGAAAATTAATGTATGTAAAGAAAATAGTCAAAACACTTATTTTCTACGACTAAGTTTCTATGATTAGTATTTATTAAATAAAAACGAAAATCTAAAATCATTTGGTATAAATCGTAATTTTTAATTCTTGATTTTGTAAAAATTAAAACTTTAGACACCTATAAAAATTTTTTATGGAAATACCTTTGAATTTTTAAAATTATTCTAAACCAAACTTATGGACAACCTAGTATTTAAATTCCGATTCTTAACTTCCAATGAATGAAATTTTTATACATTTTAATTACAAAATAATCTTAGAAAAAAAATTAAAAAGAAAAATTATATTAATATTTCAAATGCCTATTATAAATAGTTTATAAATTATTAAAACATTTTGAAAAGAAAATTCCAACCCAAACAACTAGAAAAAAATTTTAAGTATCTAGGACTGATAATTTTTAAATAATAACAAATATTTAAAATCATTTGAGAATAAATCGTTATTTTACGCTATTTACTTCTTAAGTATTATATGTCATTAAAGTCAACATAAAATCAACACATACTATCTAGGAACCAGTAAATGACAACGAATTATGCATCCAGCCCAAACCTAAAATGGCCATCGACTTTTTAAAATGCCTTTTTCAATTTTTGATTTGACGTATGTCTTCTTCTAGGTCTATTTTATCTCTGTGTGAAGTTTCATTAAAATCGGTTCAGCGGTTTATAGGCGTGTGAAGGCAAACAAGTAGACAGACCAAGTTACTTTCGCAATTATAAAATAAGTAGGGATTACCTACCCACCATAACTAATTTCCGAATATACTACTAGACACTATTGTCTACCATCAGGCTTTTTATAGAATGAAAACATACATTATACGTATTATAAAGTTATTACACATTTAAGTACCTATTTATAATCAATTTTAAATTAATTAAATTTTAATCGTCTTTTTTCGGACAGAAACTACAATTTTGTAAATTTAAAAAATAGGAAAAATTTTTCCCAATGACAATTCAATGGGATTTCCATAAATATGGTTGATAGGGAGTGTTCAGCTACCTAAAATACACCACTTAGTTATTGCGCCGCTGTATACACCGATATAAATTACGAGGTTCTCTATATACGTCATTTAGATGTACTTATAAAGTATAATTGCTTAAAAAACTATTCATTTTCTAATCACAATAATTTAATAAATATTTTACTTATAAACAATATCTTCAGTGCAAAAATATATGTCCAAACAACGGGGATACATTAACACATTAATTAACAAATTCATTGATAATAAATCAAGAAAAATCAATTATTAAGAATATCATAATTATTCATAAAAATTTATATTTTATGTAATGAAATTTTTTTTTAGACACATTTAACCTTATGTTTGGGTTCATCGATCAAAATGAGCACGATAAACATTAAAAAATAAATCTTATCAATAGAGTACATTTAATACATAAAAATATTTCGTAATATTGGATTTATCAAGGGTGGAGTAGAGAGGGCAATAATAGTATTTGTTAATAATGCATCAAAGGGGACCAGTGCGGTGCAAGTGTGCTGACCCCAGAACCCGCAAATCTTGGGGAAGACCCTGCCAGTAAACACTTGATAATAACTTCTTTTTTTTTTTTTTTCATTTTTTTTATATTGTTAATTCACTGTACTTTTCCTTCGTTTTTCAGTTTATTTTTAATTTCGATCGCAATGTCTTTTACGTGTGTCAAATGTTTTGATACTTCTACACATAAGGACGACATATTAGAGTGCTCAACTTGCAAAAAGTTTTTGCACTTCTATTGTGTGGGCTACTCTGAAACTAATTTTAAAAAAATGTCAAACAATACGAAAGTAAGATTCATTTGCCAAATTGATGTTCACAAACCTCAAAAATCTCCTAAAAATCAAAAAACGGAAAACAATAAAAACTCGGTTAACCCTGTGGAAAAAAATATTATGAAACTCATGAATTCAGTTTTTTTTATGAGCTCACAATTTGACAATTTCAATAATAAAATTGATACTATTGTAAGTGAACTAAAAAATATCAAACTCGTAAATGAAAAAATAATTGCTGAGAATAAACGGCTCTCAGATGAAGTTTATATACTCAAATCTAAAATTGATGAAATTGAACAACATAATTTAGGTATATCTGTGAACATAATAGGTATACCTAAAAAAAATTAATGAAAATTGTATTGATATTGTGGAAGAAATTGGTAAAATTACTAATACGGAATTGAAAGAAATTGAAGCCTATAGAATAAATTCTTTGGTATCAAAGCAAAGTATTATATCGGCGAAATTATCAACACTGAACATGCGCAAAGATCTAATTCATAATGTTAAATCTATGAAATTGACAGCGGATATTATAAAAATAATTGGCCGAAGGAAAAAATCTATATTAATGAACGTCTTACAAAATCAAAAAGAGCACTTTTTTCACAAATCAGACGCGTTGCGAAAGAAAAAAATATCAAATTTGTATGGCTGTCTAATGCTGATATTCTAGTAAGGAAAAACGATAATTCTAAAATAATGAAAATCAAATCATCTCAAGACATCGAAAACTTATAGTTAGTACTTTTTACTTTCAAAATAATTAAAAATAAGAATAGTAATTTCTCTTTCCAATGAATGATAATATATTAAACATCTTCTTTTAAATATAAATAATATTAATTCAAATTATGTAAACTCTATAGCAGATATCCTCCTATCAAATGATAATCTATCTCTTTTCCAAATAAATATAAGAAGTATAAATAATCATTTCAATAAACTAGCTATGACGCTAGGCTCAATAAAAAATTATATTAGTATTATTGTTTTATGTGAAACATGGCTTTTGAATGATGTTGATTTTACTTTAAATGGCTATAAATCTATAAACTCGCTGGGAATATTAAATAAAAGTGATGGGGTCACAATTTTAATTAAAGAATCTCTAAATATTCTTCTATTTGAAAAAAAAAAAGTTATATCAAATTGTAATTCAATAACATCTTAAAATCAAATCTATTGAATTATTATTTTCTGTAATCTGTATATATAGATCACCAAATGATAATCTTGAAAGTTTTATCAATAATCTTGACTTTTTCTTATCTCATAATAAAAATAAGTACCTAAATATTTTATGTGGCGATATTGATATTGTTATAATGAAAATTTCCAATAATAGTAATGATTATTTAAATATACTGGTTAAACATGAATATATATCATGTATAAATAATTTTACCAAAGTCACTGAGTCCTCAAATACTTGCATTGATCATATATTTATTAAAAATATAGAATCAAATAAAATTAGTTCAAACATATTAAGATATGATATAACTGATAATTATGTTACAACACTGATGTTATCTGACGAAATGTTTAAAGTCCAAAATATTTGCCAAAATTTAAATATAAAAAAAATAAATATTGGCCTTTTAAATAAATAAATTATTTTAGAAAATTGGTATTCCACTATATCTTTTGATGATGTTGATTCTATGCTAGAGGTTTTTAATCCTAAAATAAATGATTTTATTTATCATTCAACTATTTGTGTAAATAAATTAAAATTGAAAAAAAATGTCAAAATTAAAAGAATGGATTTCAACCGGTATAATAACTTCTATTAAAAATAGGGAAAATTTATTTGCTAAATTGAAATTGAGGCCTTTTGATACACGCTTTAAACAGTTCTATAATAAATATTGAAATATATTAAATATATTAATAAGAAAATCTAAACAATTATTCTATCAAAGTAAATTATTAAGAGCTCAGTCTGATGGTAAAAAGGTATGGAATAGGTATTATTAATGAGGTAATAGGAAAATCAAATAAAAATAAAATATGTGATATTAATAAGATAACAATGAAAAACGGTTGTAAAACTGAATAAAAAACAGAAATTTGTAATACATTAAATGACTATTTTATTAATGTTGGGAATAATTTAGAAATAGAACATATAAATCATGTGTCTGGTGACCATGATATTATACATGATATTATACATGATAGTTTATTTTTTAAACCAATAAATAGTGATGAGATAATGTTGTACTTAAATAAAATAAAAGACTATAATTCTTTTTATGAAAATAATTTGTCTAATTACATACTAAAAAAAACATCTAAAGCCATTTCATTACCATTGTCAATTATTTTCAATAAATCTTATCAACAGGTAAATATCCATCAAATTTCAAAAAATGTATTGTAATTCCTTTATTTAAGGCAGGTAACAAACTAGCATGTGGTAATTATAAGCATATATTCATATCTCTAACTTTATCAAAAATATTTGAAAAATGTATAAAGAACAGATTACTTGATTTTTTAAATAAAAAATGTTTCTTTTCAAAATGTCAATTTGGCTTCAGACCAGGATTATCTACAATAGATGCGCTTTTTAAGGTAGACAACTTTGTAAGGAGTAATATTGATAATAATAATAAGGTAATGGGTATTTTTTTAGATGTACTTTTGATTGTGTGAATTATAAACTATTGATGTCTAAATTAGAAAACGTAGGTATTCGTGGTTTACCTAATAATTTAATTAAATCATTCTTAAGTGGTAGAACTCAAAGATTTAAATTAAATGATAAATATAGTGATATTCTAGAAGTATCTTGTCGTATACCACAAGGCACAGTCCTAGGTCCTTTATTATTTATAATTTTTATAAATGATCTCCTGAAAATCAATACTAACTTAAATACTGAAATTTTAAGCTATGCTGATGATACTGCGATTTTATTATCTGAATGAGCTACAGATATTTTGTATTATGAAGCAAATAGAATCTTAAATAATATTTATACCGGTTTTCCAAGAATAAATTAAAATTTAACTTGTTGAAATCTAAATACATTTTGTTTAATCCACAAAAGTGCAATACATTGAATACTAACAACTTAATAGTCCATTCATTAAAATGTGTCTCAGCTTTTAGCAATGCATGCAAGTCACAATGTGTTATTCTTGAAAATGTTAAGGAACTAAAGTACCTTGGCCTAATTCTAGATTGTAGATTTAAATGGGATAGTCATATCAATTACTTAAACAATATTTTACGTAAATTCTTTTGCATTTTTAAAGAAGTCAAATATATTTTTAATAACTCATATAAAATAATTATTAATTATCTTTGGTACAATCAGTATTTTCTTATGGTATATCAATATGGGGAGGAACTTACAACAATCATTTATCTAGATTATTAACAACTATAAACTGCATAATTAAATAACTTCTAAATATATTATTTCAAACAAGTACCAAGTTAATTTATAAGGAGCTAGAAGTTAATGATTTTAGGCATATTTTTAATTTTAATATACTAATTGAACTTTATAAAAATAAACATTTCATTATTCTTTTTGATCATGATCATAATACAAGATATAAACATAATATAAATATATGCCTACCTAATTATAATAAAGTCTTCGGTCAAATGAGTATTTTATATAACGATCTAAAATTGTGTCAAACCTTAAATATTAACATTAGCCATTTTAATAATTTGAAGTCATTCAAAAATTATTTAAAAAGTCTTGATCTGTCTATTATTTAATTAATTCATTAACTTTAATACCTACTATGTTTTTAAGTATAATTTATTTTTGTTCTTCATACTCTTTTTTTTCTCTATTTATAAAATTGTATATCTATAGGTACTCTGCTACTTGTTAATACCGATTATTACTAATTTATTATTTTATGTATTAATTTTAAGTTAATATAATATAAGAACCACTCCCCCAGCACAAGCTTCGCTTTTAGGGGGTGCTGCAAATAATTATTTTATGTATTCATATAATGTACCACTTGTTGATTTGCAAAATAAAATATTATTATTATTATTAAAAAAAAAACTAAGTAGCATCTTATCACATGTTGACCATTTAGATCTATGACAACTCTATGCTGTCGTATAGTTCAATGTTTATGTTGACCTATTTCGAGTTATCTTCTGCTATAATAATGTTTAATCACCGCGTACTCGGATCACGAGCGATCCGTTTCCTTGCTGTATTACGCGTATTGCACAACCGATATTCAGTGCAGTAAAAACAGTTGGCACTTTTTTTAAAACTTCTCTCCAGCGCCTAGCATAGTATTCAATCGTTCTCGCACATACGTGCGTTTCACACTAAAATAGATGATATCCTTTAAAAGTTCAAGATTTCACGTACGTTTGGCAGACGACCGACAACACCGTCGATTTTTGTGCTGCTACTAGTTATACAATCGGTGACGGTAGTGTTGAGCAATTCAAACCCCGACGCCACATGTCCATTGAAAGCGTATGAGCCAGTGCACAAACCCTTCCGTCTGGAGAACGGCAGTCTGTGTGCCGGAACACCCGAACAAAGGTACTCGCCGTCGCAATACCGTAACAATACTAATGGCACTGGTTACGAAGTGTACGTTTTCAAATGCGTGTTCAAATGCTGCCCAATGGACGAGATACTTAATTATACCTCTTATACGAATCGTAAATGTATACCATCCAACAAAACTTTGGATAAAGAACTGGTAAGTCCAATGTACCATCTTTAGTTGCAGCATTAGTTCCAGATTTAATAGCTTTTTCTTGTTTATCAACAGCTCATACCAGCTGTAAATCTTATGTGCTGCGTACCTCATATATTATTCCCATCAACTGTATGGATAAAGTATAGGCAAGGATAACCCTATTGTATAGGCGATTGTCTATGTTAATTAATTAGCCTTTTGTCGGCTGAGGAATAGTTTCCAAAATAAAGTTTCTAAAAGTAACTGATTAGTAAAAAACATGCAATCGTATGCAATTTTGTAAAAATTTAAATTTCAAACAGTCATAACATTTTTTGTTTAAGTCCAGTAGAAATTTTTTTTATAGATTTTTGAAGAGTAGCTCATGGATAACCTAGTATTTAAATTTTAACCTTAAGTATAAATAGAATATATTTTATGAATTTTTGTCTACAAAATAACTTGCAAATTAACATGGTTTTGACACATTTTATACAAATTTGAATTTTATGGGCTTATAGTAAAAATTTGAGTTAAATGATCTCCGATATTTTTTAGTTACGATAAGTATAACTTATGATAAACGTTTTATTAAATTTTCAAGAGTTTTCGGAGAGCCAAATAAATTTTATAGATATTTAAAAAAAAAAACTTACAAAAATCGAAAATTTAAATTGTCTATAAATAAGTCAAAATACTTTGAAAACTTAAGTATGTATAGAGAATGTCAATATAAAGATTTAGTGAAAATTTCAAGTTGTTACGGTTTTTCGTTTTTGAGTTGGAGCATTTTAAAAAAAATTATTTTGTCAAAACGTGGATTTACGTAAAATTTCCCGTTTTTTCATAATTTTTTTATCGTATTTTTCGACGCTTTTAAAAAGTATTGAAAGAGTTTGATTTTTGACTGACCCAAGTACCATCTACATTCACTTTCCTTTTAGAAGAGTTGCTGTTTAAGAAAATCGAAGCATTTTTACTACCAAAAATGGTGTCCTCAGACACAAAAAAAAAAAATAAAAAAAACCCATCATTGTAAAACCAATTCCGTTCAGAATCTAAAACTCATTTTTTATTTAAAAATTAAAATATCATAAAAATCAAAGTTGATAAACAGATGAACTGATAATGGGATGAATCCCATGGTGGTTGATAATCAATTATTTTATACTTTTATTAAAGCTGACAACACAAAATTAGTTCTAATGAACGCAGATTTGCTATGTTGTACTTTTATAAGACGTAGACAAAACATGTGAATGTGAAGTCTTCTTAAGTTGAAATAACTCATATCTCTCAGACGACCAGACCATATCACTAAATTAATAAGGTACACCTATGTTTTAATTATATCTATAAAGTATAATTTTAACTTAGCTAAGGACATGCAATTATTCAATATTAAATTTTAATTTGATTGTATTTTAACAATAAAATATAAATTTTGGTGCATAAATGTATACTCATCAAATGACAAATAGTATTTAAATACAAATTTAAATACAAATTTAAATATCGTATGGCTACCATTTTACCTTTTCTTGTAAATGGGACATTAATTATCAGGATATTTCTTTCCTTAATTGATAAATATCATCGTAAATGCGTGAACACCACCAATCAGCTATCATATTATGCTATGTTTAGCTTAATCATTAAATATTAAATAAACATTCCCTGTAATATTAAAATGTCCAAAAGTAAGGAATTTTTTGTGGTTTTTTATAGGTACCAAAGTTTGTAAATGAATCGGGCCTGGTTGAAAAATACGAGCCAGGACAACTTTAATTATTTTATCAAAAAGAATTGATATGTGAACAAGCTTTAACACGTATTGCGTAAGAGCCAGAGGAAAATTTTGGTATATCTGAAGATGGGTCGTTTTATTTAGAGAACTCATTCAATAACTAAGTTAACTCTACCTGATAAATTTTGCATCGATTGATCCAACACCAATGATGTTAAAATGGTAGCCAAATGTTGTTGGCAATCAGATAAAACTAACACGATGCATGTAGTATTAGTATCCAAGGGATTAAATTAAATTAAGAAAGTTTTAATTATGGTATCTATACTACTTTTGATAGTGACGTTCTTGGTTTATGCAATTGTTAAAAAATTACGCAATTTAAATGGAAAGTCTCTTATGTGTCATATAGCAGCACTTATAATAGCTTACGCAAGTTTACTCATTGCTCAATATGTAGGAATTAAGGATGACAACAGTGTTTGTATTTTAATTGGTAAGTAGTACATTTTGTTTTACAAAATTATGCCTCTTAAAAACTATATTTTAATGAAATAATATATTGATTGATTTGTATAATTCATATTTTAATTTTCATTGAAAAACTTGAGTTTATCATAAGAGTACTCGTTCAAAAAATGTAGATAACGCAGATAACCAATATAATATTAACAATAATTAAATTTGACGATTTAAAAAAAAAAATAATAATAATATGAATATTATATTATATTATATAATATAATATAATAGTTATAATGTATAAATATATAATTAACATAATGTGACGTATAAAACAATCATTTTTAACCACGCCAATGATTAAAATCATTGTCAACCCTAAGCCTGTAAGTGGGAAAGAAAATGAGTGTTTACTAAATGTTTAACTCCTTCAAATGTATGATAATTTTGCCCAAGTGCAATTTGACTACTACCTGCTCTTTACCCGAGTGCAGTTCGACCATTACCTTTTTTAAACCCAAGTGCAATTCGACCATACCCGTTTACTCGTATTATGAAAAGTCCAAACATTTACTGTTACAATTGTAGGGTGCGCTGAAGGATATTGGCTTGTTTATCATTCACTAATCAGTTTTCATTTACTTTTTATATTACGATTTTTGCAAACACCGGTTACCAACTTTTTATTGTACCTTGTACCGTTATAAAAATTCTTACCACTAATTGCTCTTAACCAAATTGATCATATGCTTTAAAAAACTTTTTTGTTGGCATTATCTCGAGCATTCTGAGGGTGCTAAATGTATTCAAGTTTTAGATAATAGTTTACTCATTCTTGATAAAACTTCTATGAGGGAAATTAAAATATATTTCCTAGAAAAAAATCCTATTCAAATTCCATTACTTATTTTATTCGCGACCTTGGTTTTACATTTACTCGTGACCTTTCCCCAACCAAACACATTGAGGACATTTGTTGTAGAGCTCTAAAGATACTTGGTTTCGTCCTTCGCTCCACCTCTGAATTCCAGCTTGCATCACCCCTCAAAGCCCTCTACTGTGGTCTGGTTCGTTCTTTGCTTGAATATGGCTCCGTTCTCTGGGATCCTTCTATCGCTTATACTAGCACTGCCATTGAGCGTGTTCAGCGTAAATTCCTCCGCATTGCTACTTACAGGCTTAATATCCCTCACCCTCCTCATGATTACTCACCTGTTCTACGTGTCCTGAATTTATCTTCGTTAGCTGACCGTCGTCATGTGACTTATCTTTCCTTTCTTTCAAATCTTCTTTCGTCCAAAATTTATTCTCCCTTTCTCTTATCCTTAATAAATTTCAGATTCCCGTCCCGTACCACTTGCTGCTGTGTCCCTTTCTACCTTCCTCACTCATCTTCTAATTACATTGAAAACTCTCCTATTATCTGTCTTATGCGAACGGCAAATAATGACCATGCCTTTTCTTTGAAAAGTTGTATTTCATTTTTCTATTTTAGCTTTCTACCTTGTAAATTGTAAATTGTAAATTGTTTTTCTACCATTTATCTCTGTTATTTTGGGCTTGCCCGTGTTTTAAATAAATTAAAAATTAAATTAAATTAAATTAAAATTAAATTAATTATAATTTATAAAACTTTTATTTTAGAATTTTGGCCAAAAATGATATATTTGTATAGCCCTATGGCTGTATTATTCTTCATTGATATAATGATGTTTATTGACACTGTGTTGATGATTTTAAAAATAAAAAAAGGTGATAAACCAAAGTACGTACATACTCTTAATAAAATAATCAATAAGTATGAAAATATTATAAAATGTATCTTATTTATATTCGATTATTTTTACTTAATTATAGACAAGAAATATTTTTACTATATTTTGATTGAGTAACTAACTTATTCCATTGGTATTTGTATACCAAGTATACTTGTTGACTGTTGTTACTTAGTTAAATTGAAAATAAACGATATTTTAAAATAAAACTGTTATTTGTTTCAGGTTAATATTATTTTTAAAATTGTTCGTCGTAATGGCTATATTTCGGACAGTAGAAATTTCATATTTTGTATTGTCGAATAATAATGATGATTTTATTATATGACACATTCTAGAAATAATAAACGCATTGAATGGAGTGTTTATTTGTATAATTTATCTATGTCAAAAACGCGTTTTAAGATTATTATGCAAAGTGCTTTGTCCAGGTGCGAATCTTTTCAAAAAATCTACTGTGTCATCACTGAATCACATGACACCTAGCCAAGGTTAAACTAAGATGATTCCTCAGATGAAAAACAGTAACTACAAACTATTTACACTAAATGTACATTAAAAATGCAAAATATGTTTAGAATATCAAAAAATCAAATTTTTACCGATTAAATGTTAAGAATATTTATACAATACCAATAAAATAAATAATTATAAACAAATATTTACTTTCCTCAGTTACTGTGTATCCCAAATGAATAAAAACTTAAAAAAGAACCGGATGGACCTCGCTCTGCTATACATTAGGGGGCGGAATAGACTTCGTTCATAGGATAGGTCATTAGTAATTGGTCATTACAATAATAAAATGGATTTGTTAAATTTGAATGCAATGATAGGTATCATAGTATACGAATAACGATTCTGAACGGAGATGATATGTTGGTCTGGAATAGGTATATTATATAATACATTATGTTATATTTAAATTTAAATATTATATCAGTATTTGCTTTTCAAACGCTTATAAAAGATTTGAATAATTTTGAAATGACAGTTACAACTCTGTAGAGTCTTATATTCAATTTTTGAGTATTTTGTACGAGCCAAATTTTTTTTATCAACAATTATAGAAAAAATATATAAAAAAAAAGAATATTTCAAATGCCTCTAAGTTGCTTAAAGATATGGATAAATTATCCCTTATATTTACGTTTCCACTGCAATGGTAACGAATTACGATATAATGTAGAACAATAAACTAATGTTATTTATTCCCTATGAAGTATTGTGGTTTCAGATAATATTGGCTGTTATACTTATAATGAAAGTTTTAAGTTTTCATTTTACAAATATCGATTCAAAGATTCTAATGTTCTACAAAAATTAAGTAAAGAAATAAAAATAAGTTTATTTTCATATTTTTAACAGCAAATTATGAAAAAGGATAAATAATTAAAATTATACATAAGTACTAATATAATAGGTCCATAAGTTGATAATATTTAATAACGATAGTACAGTGTGTCAACTTATTTAATAATAAAATACCAAATTAATATTTTATCTTAAAAGTTGACAGTCTATTATTATTTATGAATTTAATATTATATTGTAATTAGTATTTTAGATAAACAAAACAAAAAAAAAAAAAAAAAAATGTAAAACTTTTACTATGAACTAAATAATAATTCAAATTTCTCTATGTTGTTCATTAGTCATTACACCGCGTGAGACTTATTCAATGATACTGATGATAATAACACATTCAAAACTGTATATGATATTTTTACTATCTGAAATAAAATTTAAATTAGTGCATTTAATACATTATATAATATCATATTATATTCCTATCATAAGAAACTTAAGAATATTTTTCAGAAAAAAAAAACAATATTTATTTTGAATGGATATTATTGACATAGGTACTGTTATCAATATTTAAAACAACTTACTTTTACAAGTAAATTTAGGTTTACGGTAAAAATGTAACCAATCTTAAAATTTAATGGAATTGTAGTTCTTGCCATCATTGTTAATGCAATACGTTTGAACGATTTATTTGCAATTAATAATGGATAGTCAAAAAGGGTACGCAATACACTATCATGCTGAAAAATGTATATAAATATAATATTTGAATAAATGAGAAATTATAATTGATTAATCTTACCAAATCAGACATAACACTTCCATAAAAAGTATATATTGTCATATTTATTACAGCCGCTACACTACTAGCTACACATATTGATAGTATAACTTGATTGAGGAGCCCCTAAAAAAGAATAATAATTAACTTTTTGACTGTTGGTTTTTTGTAAGCCGATAAAATACACAAAAAATGTACGGTAAAAAAAAAAATAAATTTATGTAGGTTTTTTTTATTTTAGATTCTATATATTAGAAAATTAAATTTAACCATTGTCTGTAATTATTTCCAAGTCGGTAGATTGTAAATTTTATTAATGATATAAGTCCAAAGAGAACACAATACATCAAGATTAAATCTTGATGTATTGTGTTCTTTTTATTACCTGGTTTAGCTGATAAATTATTAGCAACACCCAGAATTTTTAGTTACCTAATCAATGGTTCCCCTTAATTAATTAATGTTATAATTTGTAATTTACATTTATTTATTTATACGTATTTTCGATTAAAAATATAAAAATTACCTTGTGTCATAGTAATTAATATGACATATTAGATATTAGTACGTACCTGGAGGGCTTGAATGACCAAAGAAGTAGTTAGACCAAAATAAATAGCATTGAATGATATTGTTAATAATATTGGTTTTGCGTATACTTTCTTCATCGTTTCAAAATACCTTGAGTTTACAGAAATAGTTAAGTTATCAACATTTTAAATATTATAGACTGTATACACTTTTTTATTTCAAAACGGTTTTATTAATGTTTGCCTCTAAGCAAAAATAAATATTTTACGCACACAGAGGATAAAAATAAATAATTATAGGTACTTCGCTGCATATTATTGTAGTCATAACTGTATAATATAAAGCTTACTTCAAGAACTCTTGATGTTGTACAATCGCTTTTTTCAATATTTTTTCGTCCCCGTTGACCAAAGCTTCTTGTACTGTTTTTACAATCATTTTTAATTCTCGTTTCACGACACCGGCATAATATATAAACAATATGTTTATAAAACAAAGTTCGATGTGTGCAATGTACACAGAAACGGCGCATAGCATGTACTTGAACGCGTAAACGAAAATGTTACTGGTCCCTAATGGAAACACGTCCAGGTAAGGGAACGAAAAAGGATCTCCAATGTGCACGGAATCGTACACCACCGTGTACGCGAAAGGAACAATGACAAACATGTTCGATGCAATCATATGATACATCATCAGTACATCGATTTTTGACTGATAGTCCTCCGGTATTTGTAACATTTTCGAATACTGGTTCATCTCGCGGAAATTATTTTTATGGTACAGCCGGAACGTTATGCTTAGTAAAATAAAACTTTCGATTAACAAACAGAGGAAAGCAAACAATTGAATGGCCAAATTAGTTTTCTGAAAAACTAATGACACGAGTGTCGTGATGAAGTAGAAAATAGTAATCGAAAACTCGACGTACGTTAAGTACAGCAATCTTTTATCGTCGGTGCACCCTGTCATTTGAGAAAATATATTAACAACGTCTATACGCGACATTATGTTGATTGTATCTTTACTGCATTGACGACTGAGGTATTTCTAGGCGTTTCTAGCTTTATATATTATACTGTTAAAATAATATAATAAGAAATAATAATTAACTACCCTAGGAGGTTCTGTGTATAACTGTATAATAATAGCCCTATGATCGAATGTCCGTGCGTGTCAGAATTTCGAATACATTTTAGCCCTGGTTTTCGTATATTTAAAGCAGAACAGTGTAAACAATAATAATAAGAATTAGCTAAAATAGAGGTAGAAAAATATTGTGACACTGACATAATTAATGTATATTACCTATTTGGTTATAATTTCATTGTAGTGTTATGTATTTTATTTTAATTTTGCTTTTGTTGTGAAACATTACAACAGTGCTATTAAATTAAACATAAATATTTTATAATTTTTATTTTATTTATACAATCTATACAAAGTAGGTACAAATTTTAAATCTCTATCAAACACCTACTTCTAGAATATCGCTAATTTGATGAACAAAGGATCAAAAACAACATTCCGCATACCCTTTCCGAATGCCTCAACAACGATCCTTAGAACATTTATAGCATACTTAAATGTATTAAAGACACTACTAATTTTTTTTTTTTATTTAGCTTTTAATATAACTATTACAGCTCAACGATTATATGAACGACATAACAGGGTAACAATTCTATAGAATACAATATTAAAGTATATATAAAGAATTAATCATATGAAAATAATAATAATAATAATAGATAAAAATGTTAAAAAGTAAAGTAAATAAAGAAATCATATTATGAAACCAGCCTCAAAAATAAAATTAATAATTAAGTTTGTGATTATTTCCGAATTGGAGTTGAGAATGAAGGAAAGATCGAGAGGAACATTCATGGAATTGAGAGAATTAAATAAAATATCGCGTTTCACTTGCGGAAAAGGGCAATCAAACACTACTAATTTATACAAAACAATACAATTAGTATCAAATAGTTAACAATCATTATTATTATAAGATGTACGTATCCTCACTGTTTATATAAATTTTTCATTTCAACCAATATTCGTAAATTCTCTATTGATATTATAAAAAAATATTACTTGTATATGGCCAATGACCTATGATTTCGAGGTTTTTATTTTTAATAAAAAAAAAAGCATAAGTTAACTTTCACTTATTTGCTTGCTTTTTACTTTATGCAATTTAGATTAAAAACTTGATAAAGGAACCAAATGGACAAAGTAGAATAACAGGATGACATTAATACAGTTGCATCAAAAACATTCAGATCAATGTAAATAATGTAATAAAATTATATTTGCAAAAAATAAACAAAAAACTGATTTTATTATATAATTAACTGTACCTAATTATTCATTATTTGTATATTATATTAGTAATTATTGAGTTAAAATAGGTCCTCCCCTTGAAAACTGTCTATACAAGACGCACCAGTCTTAAGGCCAATGAAATATTTTTCAATGTATATTACCCTCTTGACCATATATCTTAAATACACCACTGCCACACTGTTGCCAATAAGCTATTATATTTTATCGCTTATACGAGTATTCCTTTTAAAATCACCATATGGGCAATGGCTATCACATATCACCTTATTAAAAGGAAAATGGGCGTACACAAAATACAAACTTATTATTATCTATCGCTTCCAACAATGTGCTTCAATAATAATAATAATAATTTGCAATCATTAATATGGATAAAGTAATAAGTATTGTTTGTATTTAGATATAACATAGTGCTGTTATTAAAAACTTTTATATTTTGATGAATGTGTAAGACTTTGCGTGCTGTAATATTAGCGTCGTAGGTGAATTTTAATTAGAACTCTGTTAATATACAATATGTTTTGCGTATGATTATACATTTATTTGATTCATACCCATTGAAAATCCTGAACTATACTTCAAAATATCAATTTTTTTTAACAACTGATGTTTTTTTACAACAAATTCTCGATAGATTTGATGAAAATACCTATCAATACCAATCAGTTATAAAAGATATTGGCTTACTATCTATAAAACGACTAAAATAAGTTGGTCCTGTTCCCCAGGATGCATTTAATAAAATATATGATGTATTTGGAATAAACCAAGATCAACAATCTGTAAGAAATGATTACATGCTATTCAAAAGTATAATCAAAGATTTAGATCTTAATTTATTGACAAAATTACGAACTAAATTATATGATGACTATGAGTCTATGAAAGAGTATATAAGCAGTTCAAAAGAAAATAAAAATTTAAGCAATTTTGAAAGTTAAAAAATATTTTTGAAATAATGAATACTTATAATAAATATTAAATCGAAATTTGAACATTTGTATACAATAATTAAAATAAGTTTAACATTGCCTGCATCCAGTTGTTCCGTTGACCGAAGTTTTTTCCAAAATCTTTAAATCAAGATTGCGTTCTACCATGGGTCAAAACAGACTAGAAAATGTAATGACTAATGATTATTTCTTGCGAACAATATATAAACATAGATGTGTCAAAGATAATCGTGAAAAAAAAATATTGTATATTTCATTATTTCATTATAAGTATAATAACTATTAATAAATTGTAATACCTACCTATCTATATTATTTTTGTTTATTTTAAGGTAACAGATGTATTCACAAGAAATTCACCAGTATTATCTAAACTACTATCATTTTAATATTAATATTGTGTAATTATGTACCTACCATGATTCTATAAGCATCAATTTTTATTTTATCATGACAATTTGTAATTTAATTTTTAAAATAAATTGAAGGTGTATGTAGAATATATATAAGTATATAATTATCATAAGTGTTTTAGTGTGCATTTCCTAATAACCATAATATATTAAATTTTAAAATATTCTTATTAGGTATTTTTGAAATTTGTTTTGTTGATATTATTAAATAAGATTAATAGTGCATTATACACCTATAATCTATCACTAGAGCTGTGATTTGTATGTAAATATATATTTTTACTAAAATATGATAAATTAATTATTATAAATGATAAATTCGTTTCACGTAATTTGCAATAAAATAAGACATATTTTATTTTACATATTCTTACATCATTTGTAAAATTTCCGCTTTTTTACATATTTCGTAAATTTTGAAAAATTCGGTGGTTTAGTAATATTTTACATTTTTATTTCGATAATAGTACTCGTGCAAATTTTAAGTTTGTAATGTATAATGTATATAGGAAATAAGTAGGTTAAAATAAATATTAATAACTTGATTTAGAAAAATGTAGTTTTAATATAGAATTATTTCGTGCAATAATTAAGGCAGATATACCTCTTGCTAAATTAGATAATCCACATTTCAAAGAATTTTTAGAAAAAACATAATTAAATCTATGCCGGATCGTAGTACTCTTGGAAAAAAGTATGTTTTAACTATTTACGAAGAAACATTAGTTAAAATTCGTGATTTAATTCAAAATTTTCCTATTTGGGTTTCTATCCAGTTTTGTATCCGAAAATGATTCACTTAACTTATTTGGCTTATGCCTTACATCGAGTACCTAGTTGAATGTTGAAACTGTTAGATGTCAATATCCCGATATTTATTTATCAATTTTAACAATTAAATGAATATTTCTAAAAGCTCCAAGTAGAATTGAAATATTCAAAAATAATTATCCAAACATTCCGCTTCCTCCAGAACCAATAATAACAAGGGACATAGTATTTTAATTTAACAACATATTATTTTTAATTTTTCTTAGTACATATTTATGGTTTTTTATTACATATAAATCCCAGTCCTACCTATCATCTATAATAGGTAAACGTGAATGAATTGTTTTTGTGTATATGGTAAAATAAAATAGGTCATAGGGTTGTTTAGAGACACACCCAAAATCGTTTCTTTACCGTCTTGGTTGGTGGGGAATTACAAACAATGTGTAGTTAAAATTTTATTTTAAAATTGAAGATTAATTTTTTTTTGGTTAAAATCAATATACGCCTCCCTTCTACTGGGGGCCGATATTTAAATAATGGGCCTTTTGAAATATGTTTACTACATTTTTAGGACTTCAGCGCCACTGGCATATGGAAGATAGTCAGATCCCTAGTTTTAACGTGAACATTTCATAAATGTAGCAAATTTGATATTATTAAAATTGATGTAATTAAATTCTAATCACTAAAGCATACCACTAGTTGTATTACAACTCTTGATCTATTCTAGTGACGCTATAGTGTGCTAGTGATGATGGAATTTTTGTTACAGTTTCCTTAAAATTTAAACTGTCCAGAATCTACTGCATAACTAATATAATAATGTAAAATATGATTGACACAAGAAACTTGATATTTTGTTATTTTTTAGCTTTGTTGATTAATTTATAAATTATTCATATAGGTACCTTGGTACACAATTCACAAGTCTTGAATATAGTAATGTGCAGGTTCGACCATCGCTTATATGAACGAATAATATTACATAATAAAGATAGTTTACTAATACTAATTTTTATTTAATATTTAAGTATTATGAATGATTTACTTTTTTAAATGAAAATTAATAGAAAATATTCCTTAAACCCAATAAATAAAAGCAAGGACAATAGATAAGTTAATTTCTTTTAATTTTGTTATCACCGGTAATATAACGATAACAAATATTGCTTGTGATATCACTGATAACACATTGTTATAAAAATATTAAATAATTGATATTGTGTGTTTTTGTTTGAAATCTTGGTAATAATTATTAATTTATATATTATACTTATTCGTTCTATTTCAAATTGTGGCATTGTGGGTTTAATATAACTCTCTTTAATACAATTTTAATTTAGAGTTCTTTTCTGTGAAGATCAATTCAGTTATAATGGTAGTAAGACCATATAATGAAGAACTAGAATATCTAGAAAGAAAAACTCCTTTTAAATGGGAAATAAAAAAAGGATTCCAGCCAAATATGAAGGTAAATATAACCAATTTTATTAAACAAAAATTGTGGTTTAAATTTAATTTAATTATGTATTCATAGGTCGAAGGAGTTTTTTATGTCAATAAGTTTTTAGAAAAACTGATGTTGGAAGAACTGCAAAACTCATGTCGACCAGGCATGATTGGTGGTTTTCTACCTGGTGTCAAACAAATTGCTAATGTTGCCGCATTACCTGGTATCGTACATAAATCTATTGGTCTGCCTGACATACACTCTGGTTATGGATTTGCTATAGGTATTGATTTTTTATTTTTCATAATAATTTATAAATATCTATTTTTATCAATTATTACTAGAGCTCAAATTTAATTCATTTGTACTACAACTATGCGTAATTCTTGAATCAAAATACATGTGTTAAAAACTTCAAAAATGTAATCTGATTGTTACTCTTCCTTAAAAATAGTCCCATGTTTGACTTGATTAAGGAATAAATATTATACTATTTAAGACAATTTATTATTGACAAACACAGACTATGCTACAAGTTGGTTGTATATCTGTTTGTTGGTTTTTTGAATACTAATAATAAATGACATTTATAATGATTAGGGTCTGAAAGTTCATGCACTAAAAACTAATAAAATTTGCATGCAAATGTGTGCTTAATATGTATTTTTTAAAATTTTATTTTATTTTATGCTAAATAAAATTTAATATTTAAACTTATTCGATTTTAATTCAAATTTTTTGCATATCTAGCCTTTGTTGCTCATCTACTTGGTGTACTCATTAAAAACATGCATTTGTATAACCTTACCTTTCGGGCCCTCATTATGATTAATACTTCTTTTTCCTTTAAGATTTGCAACTAAAATATTATCTAACTATAAGTTAATAAATATAATGGTATGTTAATAAATTGTGAAAAAAAAAAATAGAATTTTTGTGAAGTTTTTAAAAATATTGGATTAATGATCATAATTATATATTGCAAGATAATTATTTGAAAAAAAATTAATTAATAACTTGTTTAAATGTATTTAGTCACACACATACAAATCCGAGCCCTAATTATTTCATACCTAGTATATTTTTGCTTGGTATACATTTCCTATATACAGAGTTATCTAAAATGACTCAATTATAGTGTTGAACTCAGAAAAAGATTTTGAATCATGTTAAAATTAAATAATAATATTAAAGGTTTTATATAGAAAAATATTACCAGATCAAAATCACAAACTAAAATTATAAATTTAATAAATATATGCTATGGTTATGATAGTGTAGTTTAGTTGTATTAATAGTACAATCAGTACATAAAATTAATTTGTAAGTGATGTATTTAAGTTTTCTGTATATAATTATATACTCATACATATTATAATTTTTCACATATTTTTATAAAATAATAAAGTATGTCTCTTGAAAAGTTAAGCCTTAGTACAAAATTAAATTCTATCTTAAAAATAACTTTTTAAAACACCTGTATTTTTAAATTTAATATTATACTTTTACCTAACATATAGAATTGTATCTAACAAATAATTTATGTAAGTATAACTATTATTGTATGTCTTGTATATTTTGTTTTTAGGTAATATGGCTGCATTTGATATGGATGACCCTCAATCTATTGTTTCTCCTGGTGGAGTTGGATTTGATATTAATTGTGGTGTACGATTACTCCGTACAAATTTATTTGAAAAAGATGTCCAACCTGTCAAAGTAAAAATACTATTAAAAAATACTTTAAAAAACATAATTAAAATTATCTTACTTATATTTAGGAACAATTAACTCAAAGCATGTTTGATCACATTCCTGTTGGTGTCGGTTCTAAAGGAATTATTCCTATGAATGCAAATGATCTAGAAGAAGCTCTTGAAATGGGAATGGACTGGTCTTTAAGAGAGGGTTGGTTTGAATAAAAATTAATTTTCATAATGTTATCAAAAAAAAAATTTTGTTAGGTTATGCATGGGCTGAAGATAAAGAACATTGTGAAGAAAATGGTAGAATGTTGAATGCAGATTCTTCTAAAGTGAGCATGAGAGCCAGGAAAAGAGGTTTACCTCAGGTAATTTATTATTTTTAAACATCTATAATAAATCTAATTTAAAAAAAAAAAAAAAAAAAATTGTATACTTATTAGTTAGGAACGCTAGGAGCAGGCAATCATTATGCAGAAATACAAGTTGTTGATGAAGTTTATGATAAATGGGCTGCAAAAAAAATGGGAATTGAAAATATTGGTCAAGTATGTGTTATGATACACTCTGGAAGTCGTGGATTTGGTCACCAAGTCGCTACAGGTTTTTATTTATTATAAGTATAATATCTAGAATAATATTAAGCTGTGGCGTCCAGAATATATTCGAGAGCATATGCAGTTAAAAAAATTTCACCCACCTACCTATTTAGTGCATAGTCAAACCTACTAGATACCATATCGGCATCAAGAGCACCGCTAAATTGTTGATAAAATATTTATCTAACATACAAATCAATACAAATTTAAGGATATTAAACTTTTAAAATTGGTATACTTGGGAAGTGGAAACACATTAAATAAACATTTTACAGAGTAGAAATTTGAATAATTGTAGATTGCACTTAACATTTAAAAGTAAAAGATCTATGACTTACACACTATAGTTGAAACATAATAATAATATATTGATATCAAACTGTTAAAATGTGTTCAAACAGTTCAAATGATTTGGTAGATGCGGGTATCTCCAATTTAAGGGAATTAATTATTTGATAGAATGTTTGTTAATGTTTTATACTCCAAAGATGTTATTCTTGTATTTGTTTCAAAAACAGAGTCATCTATTTATGACATCCGTTGATCTAAGCATCCATCCCCCCTTCAAGAGCACATGCAGTTGCATTACTTGTTCACCTCTCAAGGCGCCACTGATATTAATTATTATCAAATAATTTAAGTATTAAGTATCACCTTTAAAAAATGGAATTATATTTTTTGAATTAGCATTTGGATATTTCGATATGTTATTGTAAAATGAAATACATGTTGAAAATATTAATTTTTTTAACACAATTTATGAATATTTTAACAATATGTAAACTATGAATGCAATATGTTTTGTAAATACTATTATATTTTGAGACATATATTATTAAAATCAAATTTTTTAAATTATATTTAATACAAAAATGTTTATTAGATGCTCTACTAGAAATGGAAAAAGCTATGAAACGTGATGAAATTGAAGTTAACGATAGACAGCTAGCTTGTGCTCGTATAAATTCCAATGAAGGTCAGAACTACTTGAAGGCTATGTCTGCTGCTGCAAATTTTGCTTGGGTTAACCGAAGTTCAATGACATTTTTGGCACGACAAGTATGAATAAATAATATATTTATAGTGTTTTATACAAGTATAATTTTAAACTCTTAAATAATAAATAATTTATATTTGAAAGGCATTTGCAAAACAATTCAAACTGACACCAGATGATTTAGATATGCATGTTATATATGATGTATCTCATAATATTGCAAAAATGGAACAACATTATATTGATGGAAAACTTAAACATTTATTAGTGCATAGAAAGGTATTTAAAATATTGTTTATTTCATAAACACTCGTGTTTGAGAGTATTATTATATTACAAACTTCAATTACACATTTTTAAATGTTTAAATAATGTTTCAGGGATCAACTAGAGCCTTTCCACCATACCATCCTCTTATTCCAGTAGACTATCAACTAACTGGTCAACCAGTATTAATTGGTGGAACTATGGGCACCTGTTCATATGTGTTAACGGGAACTGAACAGGGCATGAATGAAACATTTGGATCTACATGTCATGGAGCTGTGAGTAATATATTATAAGGGCCTGAAATCATATGCATTTGCATGTTTTTTCTAAACAGTTAAAAAATAGCTTGACAAGCTATAAGTTTGAGTTATAGTCAATAGATCCGAAATACAAAGTATTATTTTGCATATTTTTATATCTTACGATTTTTAATTTCTTATATGTGATTTTTAAATGCATAATATACAATATTTTGATTATATTAATTAAAATAATGTATTTATAGTTATATTTATAGTCCATGTAATATGACAAAATCGTTTTCTTATTTTATCTGAGACCTATCTGTACAAGTAGTAATCTGTTATTGATTATGTTTTTGTGAATCATACATTAATCATATTTGTTGTGATCCAAATATGTGTGATTTTCATTTGATTTAATTTACTTATATTTAAAATGCCAAAAATCAGTGCAACTATATCTAGTAGGCTTAACAAATATATTGCCGAATATAAAGGTATTTTTACTACGGATTGCTTAGTTTTGTTCTGTTTAATCAAATGTATTTTATATAATTTTTTTGCATATTATTATTATTGTTATTATTGTTGTTATTAACGACCATTTCGAGCAGAAAGTACTTAAGTAATAAGTATACAATGTTTAACATAAAAAATTAAAATTAATAAAAAATATATGGAACAACGATAGGATACTAAAGTTAAAATGTTACATGTATATTATTTATTTATCCGAAACCTAGACATAAATAACTAAGTTTAAATTCGTAAATATATTTTTTATTTAATAAGGTATATTCCTATAAAATAAGAGTATAATTACATATTTTACAGTGCATACTTCTGAGTTTTTAGTGCATATAAATCTTGGGCCTAATTATAAGTAATATATATAAGAAATGAGTTGAGCTTCAATAACTTGTTATGATTTACAGGGGCGTGCACTATCTAGAGCAAAGTCTCGGAGGAATATTGACTACCATGAAGTACTTGAAAAATTGGCCCAACAAGGTATTTCCATTCGAGTAGCTTCACCAAAATTAGTAATGGAAGAAGCTCCAGAGTCGTATAAAAATGTTACTGATGTAGTAAATACTTGCCATGAAGCAGGAATTAGCAAGAAAACTGTAAAACTACGACCTATAGCTGTTATTAAAGGATAAAAATGGAATTTGGTTTATTTTTATGTATATTTTGTATCATAAATTGCATTTATACTCATTGTCTGTAAAAATATTAATATAAAAATAATTAATCTAAAGTTTTAGTCAAAATTAATAGAACTTTTTACTTGTTTGGTCTATGAACATACTTCCCTACTATTTAACTTTATTATTATTTGAAACATAATTTCTGATTATTAAATATGGAAAATAATTACCAATGTAATATACATTATATTTATAAAGTATAAAAATATATCTTCTTATATCTGGATTCAACAAAATTTTAAAATTAATTTACTATAGCAATACCCAATGGGTAGGACTGTTCTGAGTGTATACTTCATCTTGTAAATAATAATACTAATCAATGTATTTGGTACCTACATATTTGAATAACAAATAAAAACATATTCTATATTTATACAAACTATGTTTTATGTTATATATTCAGTTTATTTTTTAGTAATATACATATTTAACAATGAAAATCATGAATGTAATATTAACATTATTTTATTGTATAAACAAATTGTGCATTTACAATCATGTGTCAAAAACTAATGAAGGGATTGGAATAGCAGGGACCACAATAAACACAACACTAATAAAAGAAAAAATGCAAAATAATTGCTTAATTTTCACCGTTATTTTAAAAGTGGTACAATATAGTTCTACAAATCTGAAACAACATTATTCTATCCTCAGTGATTCTCTCAGCACATTAACCAGTTTACAAAACTGTTGCAGTGTAAACGATATATTTATTAAAATAAACACAAATTTATTCACAAAACTAAAAAACATTTTATTATTTGGATTCCCAGACATAGCAACATACAAGGAAATAAATATGTAGAAAAAGGGTAAAAAGAAGTTACAAAAATAATAACTCAATCATACACCGATATCAAAAACCAAATCAAAAAATATTTGTCTAGTAGAGTAATTTAAATTTATAAATGATTATATTAGAACATTTTGAATATTCTGTTTTGTTTTTTTAAATATTTATTCAATGAGCTTTTGCAATGAAGCATTACAGCTCGGAAAAATAAATATTATATATAAACTAATAACAATAGTACGATGTATAAAGATTTAAATTGAATGACAATAAACGATAAGTTTTGTTAAATATATGATATTGGTGTAACATACAATTTGAATAACATAATTAATAATGAAATTACATGATATAAAATATACCAAATACGCGAAATTTGATAAATAATGACCAATGTAAAGTGATATAAAATATAAATACAATGCGACGGAGGATATCATCACTAGTGGAGAGGTATTTATGGTACAGGGATGATACATGATAGTATCTGAAATAGATGTTAGAGCAAGTGTAAGGAAACTTAGAATTAGTTTGAGGTCGTTGAGGAATTTAATAATAAAATTAATTTATTGATAAAGTGACTGTAGTGGAGTATTGACTGCAATTTTGGCATATACCTATAATGATACTTTTGGTTTTGAATATCCTATGTTGATTAATATTATGTACATTTCCTTGATATGATTTCCGTGATATGATTAGCAACTTTATCTATATGGGCCATGGAGTTCCATCTTCCAGGTTCAAATTAAAATGTATCAGAAATGAATACACCATACTGTCCATAGTTCCATACTATGTTATACTTAGATCTTTGTATCCATTAGAGTTTAATTTTGTTTTTGCTCGATGAAAATTGATGGCACGGACTCGTTTAAAATTAGGTCTCCCCTTCATACAGTACCTATATATTTCTTCAGCAGACATTCATTACACAGTATTATTATGCTACCTTGTAAGTTTTAAGACGATATATTTTTCGGTTATCTCTTTGCGGATAAAAAGTACACTGCACCCGGCTGCACGTCAATACGTCGTCCTATTTTCGTATTAGCTGATGTTGTGCGTATTTTTTTTATAAATCCATCATAACGATGAATGATGATAATTAGTAATTATACCATTTCTGCGATAGCATTATTAATTATTTTTATTATTATTATTTTAAATTATACTTTGGTACTTGTATACCTACATTTATACTTGTTTTTATACATAAATACGTTTGAGTATTGATATTATTTAAAAAATGTAATTACCTATGTAACTTATCTAACATATAACCTATCTTAAATATAATCAAATTTTACTGTTACAAATTTTACATCACCGCACTGGTGAAAAAAAGGAATACAGGCGTGTGTACAACATAAAATACTACATAGAACTATAGACTATAGAGGTATTATTAACGCTATATATCTACAGCATTATTTCAATAAATAATGTCCAATGATTAACACGAATCATGCGTTTCTCAACCAGGAGGTCGCGCAGGTCAAAAATAATAAAACGCTGATTTTCAAAATGTACCTTTTTATTTAAATATTTAAGACTTTTTATTGAAAAAATTAAAATAATAATAATAAAATTATCCCGATAAGGAAATAAATAAAAAAATAATAAACATAAAAATAAATACTTAGCTTTTATTCCACCATGGATGAGAATCCTTTTTCGCATAAGTAAATAAAAAGTAGCGAACGGAATCAACATTTTCAATGCCTCTGTTACCAAACTTCCATATTCATTTTTCCGGGCATGTTATATTTCGTTTGGTTAATGATAGGATATTTTTACTATTTGAATTTTAACCTAACCTAGATGGAGGGGGGGGGGTCGCGAAATGATTGACTATATTTTATACCTATTTTGGGGGTCGCGACACTAAAAAGGTTGAGAAACGATGGACTAGTCTATAGAGTATTGTCTGTAATAATAACAGTGTTGTTATTCTGTGTTGTGTACTTGTGTGAACAACAGGTCTCCTTTGCGTGTCGTAAATATTAGCGTTGACATGAAATCTTAATCAAATCATATAGTATAGTGTTTACTTTAAAATTTTAATTTTGAAATATTTTGTCACTCGTAAGTTGTAACACAAACGTATTGAGAATAAAACTGATTTGTTTTCCCGAAATTTATCAAATTTAATATTAATTTTGCAGGCATATATTAATGTATTATTATACATCATATTATGTATTTTAATAATAATTTCTTTTTAAAATTATAAAAAACTCGTTTGTGTGTGTTTTGGTTAATTTGAATTAACGCGTACTCGTGTTTAAATAAACAATTTTCAAAATAAGATATATAATATAATATTTGTTTTCATCGTACTAAATAATGGTCGCACGCCAGACGTTGTATATATCTATACATCAGCTATATTATTTATTATGTTGTAGACTTTTGGTTTTTTCACTAACAAGTAAAAACGTTTATTTTTTATATACTTGATGGAGATATTTAGTGGTTTTTAAAAAGTAACAGTAAACTGTTTCTATCAATAAATTTTATTAGGTAGTAGAAAAAAGTAACAAAGTTGAATATATGAATATCTATGAGTTTGCAATCTATTATAAAATTTTTCTCTTGGTAAAATATACAAAACTTATTTCCATACTAATTAATAACTATTTAAAATAAATAATAATTAATTAGTAATCAATTCGTAATGCTATTGAAGTATAAAACAAACTAAACAATATTGTCGACTTGTTCAGTTCTAAATGTACCTGTTGTATGTAGATACATATAATATGATAATAGATATATAATATACGAGTATTATGTATACATGGAATAATCGGAATGCATGAATAATTTAATCGTCATTTGTGGAAAAATTAAAGAGAATCAATGATCATTTAGTATAGCATGTGAACATAATCCTATAAGGAGATGTACGTCATGCTTTTGTACAATCATAAATCATTATATTTGCTATTTGCAATTGTTTCTGGATAAATGACGATTGGTGGGATTTGTGGTGCTTTACATTCAATCAACGTTGCCATTTCTTTGAAATTGTCTTTGGACACGGTTGGCATTTCACCAAATTCATTTGACCGAGGCTTTATTGATCTGTTCAATTTCTAAACATTAAAGATTTTAATAAATTATACGTTTATAACCAACGAAACGGATTTTATTCCGAAAACCCCCTTTTTGCAGTATATTATTCCGTAGGTAAATAATTTACAATTGACAATTGTTCAACCTTTTTATAACTTACTTGGTGTAATGTCTTGCCTTCGGAGTGTAGGAACGTATAAATAGACACGATGGGTATACATGCCAATGAGATCATAACCATGGACCATCCTATTACATGAGCCCACGTGGGAAAGCCCCGAGTGCCATTCAAATAGGTCGGTGATTCGTAGTCTGTTAAGCTGAATATCCAGACGAACTAAATAATAATAATAATAATAATAACTTAATGAATTGAATTAGTTCATAGACATTAAAGAGATTGTTTTTTTGTTTATTTGTAGAGAAACGCGTATATAACGAGATTCGAAATGAAAATAACATGTATGATGTATATTATCAATGTTACCATGCAAGATAAATGATAGATATCTATCTATTATGTTTTTAAAAACTTGTAATGGAAACAGGCACATTACTGTGCTGCATGTTATAGTACTAAGTAGCATATACTTACGTGTATAGGTATACTAACCATTAGTAAGAGAGGAGTAATGAAGTACCAACTGAATTTAAAAAACCACATTGGTCTTGAACCAGTGATTGTTTGGATATCTGCTGATATTTTACTAGCCCCGTATATCCAAGACACAGTAATTACTTCAAAGAAAGCAATGTATATAACTGACCACGTGGAAGTGTAATAATCAATTATTTGAAATAGATATATACCGCCCTATGAACAGGAAAACACTTGGGGATAGGTATATAATACTATATATATGGTTTCTAACAAATGCAATTTTAGCATACAAATATGAATTCACTAAATTGGATTAAATATTAAATGCGAACCCAAACCTGAGTGACAAGTGGAAGCCCGAGTAGAAACGAAGCTGTGCAAACCGTTAAGACTAGAAGTTCATGGCAGACTAGGTATTTTTTTACAGCCCTCGGAAACCCATCCTGAATTGATGTTACCACGACTTCGACAATAGCGAACTAAAAAACAAAAAATACACAAATATTAGAATTCTGATTACATTATTGTCATTTTGGCTATTTCCATTATTTGATAGGTACTCAGTATCAATACTTTAAATACCTCAGAGTCGATTTAACCAGTTAAATCTTACCAGGGGAGATTAATTTAAATCACCCATTCAGGGGCCCCATATCCAATTCTGGGCCCCTATAGTAAGGGCCTTTCTTACAATGTCCGGTTAAGTGTCGGTTAAGACTAACCGGTAGAATTCTGTCGGCTAACACATGATAAATTCTTCTGGTTAGCGTTATCAGGCACTAACCGAACATTGTAAGAACGGCCCTAAATGTTTGTCTAGGCCCTTTACAAAACTCCCAATAACACAATTTACAATTTAACGTAAATTATTAAAAGTCAAGATTCGTAAACATTTTGATAATTATATTGTCTTTTTTATAATTTTTTTACAATATTATCTAGATGAAAAATAACAAGTATTTTTTTGTTTATAATTATTTCTTTTAAGTTCAAATTTTACTTTACGGGTTTTGAAGTCAGCTAACTCATTTATGACATCGTCGAAATTTATTGTTAAAGCCAACGCATATATTATATTATATATTTTTATATGTCATAATTTACGATTCTTAAAATATTGTTTATAATATTGTTTAACATAAAATAAGTATATTCTCAACGAGCCCACTCTAAAATATCCGGACCCCTCCCTGTACTCTAGTCCAACAGTCCTCTCCCTTGTGAAGCCCCTATTCCGAAAATATTGTTCTCACTTAGCTCGATTTACATAACAACTGATTTAATATTAAAATATTACTAATATATTACTAAATATGTTCATAATTTAACTGTGGTATACTACATTTTAATTTAATCAACCAAAATGTACCTAAATGTAGTTTTAGACTTAAAAATGTTCGTTGTCCTTGCTTGTTATTTTAGTCATAGAAAAAAAATTTATCAAAAATACCAAGTAGACTTTTTTTACAACTGATATTATGAAGACATAATAATAATATGAAAATAAAAATATATTTATAGAGTAAAACCCTTGTTTGTTCCACAAACCTTCGGCCATAGTTACCTAAGTAAGTACTGATCAAAATTATAATAAATTGGAGTGGATAATAAAAATAATTTTTCGAAGTATATAGTAAAAGTATAATGTAATACGGAAACAAGTATTTAAAATACCATCAAAAATACTTAATGCTGAAATTATTTGAAAAAGTATTTGAATACTTTTACTCAAATACTTTACAACATTGTAGTTAATACATGTATTTTGGATAGGACTATAACATTCTATGTTTTATATGAATAAGTGATTATCTTTATATAGTTGTATTAAAATACTTCAATTGGTACATTGAAAATATAGCAGTTTATTACGTATATAATGTTTATGTATAATTATACCATTTATACCATGGATTTTGTAAATTTTATTAAGTGCATTTTTCCTGGGGTTTCTTTGACGCATAATTATGTAATATTATTGTAAAATGTAAACACCTATATTTTAATAATATCGAGCTTAAGGCCACATAACTCCTATATTATACCGAGGGATTAAGTTAACGGTTGTACTTAATAAAATGTACGATTGCTCTTAATTTAATAAGTACAGTGTAACTTGATTCACATGTGGATTATATTAAAATCACTTATAAAACTCGTCGATAGAAATGCATATTATACTTAACATTTTAAAATACCAGTTTTATATTATAAATATATAATATTTTATACAGTATTTAATATGACGTTATGATAAATACCTCAGTGTTCAGGGCCAAGCAAAACATCATGAAGAACAGAAGCATCGACAAGTAGGTAGGATACGGCATATCAGACAGTACTTTTGTGAACAGGATGAATACAATTCCTGGTCCTATGAATTAAGATATTATGTATATTATTAAAAACATGACATTTTTTACACGTTCGGTTATTACATTAAAATAGTTCAAAATGATGAATGATTCGAATAATATATATACTGTTTTCGGGCTTTCGTGTTAGCCAAATTTACATTAATTAGGTACATAATAATACATACCATCTGGTATTACGTCTTCAACGGACTTTCCATATTCTTTGGCCATGCTGCCCAAAGTGGCGAATGTAAACAATCCAACAGCGAAACTTGATAAGCCGTTTATTAACGATATGGTCACAGTATCCACCAATATGTTGTTGTTATAACGATTGTACGACGCGAATGATATGACCAGGCCAAAAGCGATACCGATCGAGCTTAGATTTTGGCCCACAGCGCTCACCCACACCTAAATAATTCATGATTTATGTAAAATATATTAAACATAATATGTTTGTTAGTCGTATCAAGTAACATTGGTGTTAAATATATACCGGTAGAAAATTAATTAAGTACAATCTGAAAGCATTATATAAACTTAATAGTATTGAGTTATGGTTCTCATTTTTTGGAAAATCATACTTTTCATAAACAAATAATATATTTTTAAGTTTTAATAATTTCTTTGAACATAGTAAGTATACTATATAGTATATACAATTAATGTTTAATTAATTGCAGTTCATTCATTTTTGTAATGCTATATTAAGTCTTATAACTATATCATATTATATTATGCATAATGATTTCATAATTGTAAAATGTTTATTTATTTATTTTTATATTTTAGATCATTTATACCTCATTAGATTACATTATTTCATTATCTTATTGTTTTATCATGTCATATTATTATGTACGCCGTGTTTTGTATATTATTCAATATTTTTTAACTACAATAATTCCCTCTCTCCAACACAAGCCTAGCTTAAAGGAGAGAGGTTAATCGAATTTGTAATTTATATTTGTCTATTTTGTGGAATTTTTAAAATAAAAAAAAAAAAACAAGTTAAAATATAGTTCTGAGGTAACTCAGGATTCTGTAAGGTAATAATAATTATATGGTTTATTGTAACAATAATTACGACTTATAACTATCGATGGAAGATCTTATAATGAATTTGGAAACTTAAATTTATTTTTTAAGTCTCTTACTATACGCCATAATATGTGAGTTATTGAAGACTTAAGTAAATCACCGAGAACGATAATTTCAACATATTATGCGAAATTAACGAATTTAAAGACTCAAACTATGATGTGAATTGACTGAATTGTATTATCGTATTCTTTAGACTATATTTTGTGTTGTACATAGATGTATTTTCGTGAATGTATCTCTGTAATTTTGTGAATATTGGTAATATGGCACGTTATTATTTATATGTAAATTCTACAAAAGCAATACTAAAGCTATAAATATTAAAATAATTCTAAATATAATATGTATGGATATTTAGTCCTTGAGAATTTAAATATATATTAATATTATACAATTAAAATTTTTAAGTTCTAAAAAAGTGTTGCTTATGAAAGTTAACGCGTAGTGGTTCGTAATAATATGTATATTTTTAAATTGTTACAAATAATTAAACAATCTATAATTTAAATTACAAGCTTAAAATTGTTAAGATTTTTCCATCTGGGGATTGTTATAGTTGAAATTACAACGATGTATAGTTTATATAATACATAGTTGGAAACGTTAACGGCTAATTAGTGTAGGTATAATGGTTATATAAAATTAGAGTATATAAGGTATATAATATTGTAAAATGTATTATATTGTTTAATAACACTATAAACGCGTCTTTACTTTTACTTCATATCTATTTTATTTCTAAAATATCGATATGAGTTACAGTATATGAATATACATACTATATCTATTAAAATTATAAACATCTAGATTTCAAAACTTATTATGTATCACAGTTTTCAAGGATGAGGTGTGTATAAAATATATTGATCTAATAGTTATTATATTGAGTAGGCACAAACCAATTACGTATAATGCTCTGCCATTATGTTATCTATATAGGTCTAATTTGGATGATTGCACGATCTTTGATTAATATTTAATATACGTTTATATATACTATGTTTATGTTATTTATTATAAATCTGATTTAATGAAAATAATAGCTACGAACCATACAATTTACTGCGGCCTTATCACGGATGTACAAAATTTAAGGTCAACTCAATGCAAAATAATCCATGTTTACACATCTTAAGTAGGTACAAATCAAAACATCAAACATTGGTACGTAATGAGCGCATGATAACAATTGTAACAATTGTATACTGTCAACGACCTATACTACTATACTAGAGTTTCACTATTTAACATTAATCATTTATATTGCTTTTGTAAAATAAAGTTCTTAAAATTCACTTAAGTTGTATGTCATAATATATAATACGTAAAATAACTAAGCAGTATTAATGGCGTAAAATGATAATTGCATTGGTAATGAATCAGCGTAAAATCAACTATACTCTATAGTGTAGTTTGTTATATTTTTATATTTTATCTATTTGAAAATATTAGACATCAAAAGCATAGCATGGTCACAAGAACACTTCGAGTAAATTACTTTTAAAATTTTTTTTTTCTTCACAAGGCTTAACAAAATATTTACTAATGATTTATACAACAAAACTCGATCTATAATTGCATCTAATATATCACTTTACATGTGTCGACAAAAATAAAAATTATATTTCAATGATTTGTTTATGTAAGTTTTTGAATAACCAGACATTATAGGAGTTAAAATACTAGATAATAAATTGATTTACAACTGTAACTACCTACCTACGTACTACGTAATTAAAAGAAAATAGTGATACTACGTCGATAATAATACGAGTAAAAGGCTCGAATGGTTAATATAGTTAGTAAAAATCAAAACGAATGAAATTAATTTAACCAAAAAAAAAAAAAATTGAAAAGAAATATTTATTTTATAGGAAAACGTTGACATTTTGCTGGACAGTTTTTTTTTTTTCGCAAAAAGCAATCACTTGAGTGTTGTTGTCAGGTCAATTATTCTGCGGTCTCGCCATCAGACTGTGCAGCGGCGGACAACCACAGACGTAGATACTTACAACATTCATATTACGTGTAATTCTCATACATATATACATCCGTGACGATACCCGGTGAAAACGATGTGGTATTTTTATGGAGACGGCAAAAAAAAAAAAAAATTTTAAAAATGAGCTAAATGAGCACCATACCGCGACCGAGTTTACTTTTCGTGGTCACCGGTTTCATTGCCGACCGCGTTGTAAAGGCGGGTTCACAACTGCCCGTGTCGTGTCGTGTAAAAAACTTTTTTCTGATTGGCTTACCAAAATGTAGTTGTAAAAATATGGTCGTTTCGACCAACACGATACCGCGAATACCGCGAAGTTGAATATATTTAACTTTTGTTCGTGCTGGTCACAATGTTCACGATGTGGTAGTGCGATTTAATGTTATCTATTATATTTTATTAAAAAAACGTCTATAGAAGTTGATTATATTGAAAATTTGATAACCATGGTACCATGATACCACGGTAGAATTTATGGTTACCAAGTTGGTATCGTCCTGATTTTTGGATTCACAATTCACACGACACGACACGACACGGGCAGTTGTGAACCCGCCTTAACCATATCATATTGTATAATAAGTGACCCACGTTATGCCTAATCATGTATCAACTTCAGTATTAAGTAATATATGGGTGCATACGCACATCGCCTCAACCGACCCTAACCTTCGAGTCCAAGAGCAATTCCCATCGGAGTTTGAACAGGAAATAGTCGAGACCGATGTCTGCACCATCCAGCATCAGTGACCGGACCAGCAACACGGCTAACATGACGAACGGTAGAGTGGCGGTCAGGTGGAGAACGCGACCTGAAGACTTGGTGCTCTTCCACAGCTTGAAATACACGACAGTCCACACGATACACATGCACGCGGCCAACTCCCAGCGAATTTTTCCCAACACATCTGGGTCCTTGGTCACCTGCAGCATTTTCAGGCTGTAAAACAGGGAAAATATCTAATGATAATAATAATAATAATAATATCATTGTGGGTTTTCGACTAGACGAGTGTGCAACACCACGTGATAACAATCAGGGCTCAGACTTCATAAAGAACACTATAATTGCACTGTAATAGCACAAAAATTATTGCGTTATTTTATGACTTAAGAAATCTTAAAATATATGCCCAAAAAACATAATAAATAGATACAAAAATACAAAAATACAAAAAAAAAAATATTTATTTGGTAAATGTATTTTTAATACATTTAGTTTAATTTAAATTATGAGATTTATGAAAAACTCGAAATAAATCAAATGTAAAGTCTGCATAAGCAACATTGAAAAATATCACTAAAACTGGAGAATTAATACTATTATAAATTAAAAATAGGCAAAAATATGCTGTATATTAATATACATATATATATATATATATATATATAATTTTAAATTTAAAATGCTATTGCTATTGCCTTGGACAAATGTATTGTTCATTAAGCTGTTTTCATCAGTATTCTATACTAATTAATAACTATATAAATCACCGTATAATCCGAGAATTAATAATATAATCTATAATATGATTAATGACATTGATATAGAATTATGGACAGACGATTTTTGCTGATGTTTAATAATCATGCGTAGTATCTGTGCATTTGTTTATCGTTACAAATCTAAAAGAAAAAAAAAAGAAGAAGAATAGTAAGTACTCTACGCAATCCGAGCGTTACGCCGATCTACACACAATGTATCCCGCAGATTAACGTGTGTATACTCGGGTGAGCCACGTCCACCGGGTCTACACTCCACTGATAGGTATCGAGGACAGAATAATAACAATGCAGTTCGTTCGTAATCGACCAAATATCGCGGGTACCCGTCAATGATGTCGTGTTTTAAAAATAACTGTGAGTCTGTGAACACAACTCATAAGACATTTTACAGCGAATGTCGTTCGGCAACCGAAACGAAATTTTTCATTGTAACAATAATATAATGGCCAGGCTCAATTCACGGTCGTCTTGAAAACTAAAGAAACTAGGAAGTAATAGACTATGCAGTGTAATGATTTACATTATGGTTTCACGAATGTATCGTGATTAAATAGGACCTCAAAGTTAATATTAATTATGTTTTATGTGCGGATTCATTGTTATTGATGACCGTCGGTCAATGAACGATAAGTATTTCGATAGTATTTAATATTTCACATGTTAATGGCGCATTTATCCACGCAGAACATGTTATAAAGTTAAACTCAATCAATGACATAGTAACAAAAGGGATAAGACATTGACTCCGGGATACATTTATTTTTCTTATATTACTCAACTACATAATATTATTATGTGATGGGCTTTAGTCGTCTTTCCAAACTTCATAATAGTTATAATCTCTAGATATTAGTTTTTTGTTTCATCAAGTGTTGGTGATTTTTTAAATTATAAACAACTGTCAAACATAATATATAAGTGTGACTGACTTATTTTTATAACATTACAAAAAAAGTCTATTATTCGAAATCTGAAGAACAACGTCTACTATTTACCGAAACGGGAAAATGATCAAACTCAATTTATTACAGAATTATAGAGAATTTCTTTTATTTTTAATAGTTTTTTTTTTTTATAGAAAGTGTCAGAAAATAACTATTAAGTGATGTTTTAATAGTGATATTGAGTAATGTAATTTTATTCGACTATATACATGGAAAAACGTAAAATATTATGATCAATTCGGTGCAACTAGGTTTTATATAATATGAGTTATGCGCAGCACGTAGTAGATAGTCATATGGTTCTTGGAAATGTATTTCTCTCCTATATGAGTATAGAATTGATAAATTCGATTATTCGTACTTGTAAAATTCTTCGGCGGGACTTCTGCCATTCAACGGCCGGGTAGTATTATCCCTAACTGTCCAGCAGCTATCTGTATTCCACCGGTTGTTACAATGCAACCATGGCGGTTGGTCCTGGATTGCCGAGAAGAAATAATAGAGAGTGAATGCGATAATAACATTGTAATAGATGGATACGAAGAATGACGTGACCACGCTGGATAACCCAGCACCTACAAGAAAAAATCACACACATCGGTTAATCCTGAACAGATGTTAGTCATTTAAAACAAAAAATGAATGTCGATCGATTAGTCATTATTGAAGTATAAATAATTATTACAATTTAATGTCGTTTAAATTTGTGAAATCAGTATGATGTGAATTTTAATTATAAAAATATTTAATACATAAAATACATTTCACATATCGAAATATTAAGGATAATTTAGATAACTATATCTGCAGCACGATTTTGTAACTCGATAAGATGTGTAATCGACAACGTTCGGTTCGTTATGCTAACGAAAAATCTACTATCGACTAATTATCATTCAAGTAATTTAGTAACTTTTTCATAACGAATATTATAGTAAAGTTGTGGTATCGAAGTATGGATAATATCACCAAAAATATTGGATAACGTACCGGGAGGTTAGGAATAGCTGTTAGTGTTATTGAATCACTAATCACTATCATCTATTGAATTTTGTATGATCATCATATTAATTGTTTAATTTTTTTCTTTTTGTGTAGTTTATTTATACTATTATAGTTGTTATTAGCACTAATTTCCCTCAATCTCACTATATGGCTCTATATTATCTTGGTTGAGCTTTATTGGAATTAGAGAAAAGAGTTGGGATATTGGAAAGGCGAGAAAAACTTTATCGAACAAATTAATCGTCCAATAATAAAATTATAAAATATTAAATGGAATAAAAACATTTTTTTCACATAAGCATGCAAAAATGTTTTGATTTATGACGCAAATAACCTTAATCCAATTCGAGCTAATAGAATATTAATTTTATCAATTTAATAAATTAACACTTTGATGCAGTTCAACTACACAGTTTTGTCTTATAATAAATAATATGTATTAATAGAAACATGTTTTGTTTTTTTATATATTATTGCATAATAGCCATGAGTGTATAATAAATTAAGATAAGATAATTTATTTTTTCATTGGGATTTATTTTAAGATGTGCACATATAATATTACTACAGATTTTTCATATTAATACAATCTCATGTAATTAGTACTTATATATACTAAAAAAAATTTCATGAACATGTAAAACATTTAAAACATTAATAAGTCTATTGAAATTTAATTTCAACAATTCTTAATTCGACCTTTATACAGCAAAAGTCAATCACCTATTATCAATTACTTTACAATATATTTAAATGTTATGAATGTTTTGATAATAATAATTATTCAGTGTAATTATAATTAGAATACCTAGGGTATTAGGGTTCATATAATTACTCAGAGAGATAAGATTAAGTATTTATTGTTTCAATTGTTTGTTCAGAATAAATGTAATTAAAATATGTAAGTACATATATTTTACTTAATCGTTTATTAATTTTGTTTTCATCCTAAATAGCGTGGTGTATATGAGTGTGTGTAAAGAATTCTACAATATAACACTTAATATTAAATATATATATATATAGAAATACATATTTTATGTACCATAGTTTACTTGCCTTTTAAAATTGGACATAGTTTTGAAATTGCACCAATTGGTCCTCGTTTTGTACACTGACCTAAGGCCAATTCCAAGTATAATAATGGTATTCCACAAAATATCATCACCAAAAAATAAGGAATTAAAAATATACCTGAAAGTAAATTAAATTTTAAAGAATATTTATTGTTGGAAAACATGTCTAAAATTAAAACTATTCAAGCTAAAAATATTCACTTTCTAAAAATTACAACGAGTTATATTCATAAAATTAAAAATTTATTCTGACTGTACTAATTCCCGGACTCAATTGAATAGAATTATTTCCTTTTTATTTAGTCCTATTGTAATTTTTTCTCATTATGATTCGTTTAAATAACTTTTAATAATTCTTTAATATAATTAGTAGACGTAACAAGTGTCCTTTGTTATGTTATTTTATTTGGTTTTATAAATATTATCAACATTGCTATTTAATTCGACAGTAAATTTAAAACAATATGAACCACAAATGGTGATGTTCCTGCTATCCTGAATTAATAGCTCCCCTAGTCAATGATTAATTGGCTTCTTCCTACACAAATATTACTAGTACAATTATATCACGATAAAATGTCTAAAATTTAAATTTTAAATTTCCTGGTGTAAATGATAAATTAATTTATAAAAATCGGCTTACCCCCACCACTTTTGTGACAGTGATATGGAAACCGCCACATGTTACTTAGGCCAACCGAACAGCCTAGACAAGCTAAAATAAATTGGAGTTTGTTACGCCAGTAGTGAGTTCTGGCCCTGGACCGAAAGTCCGACAGCGACCCATTGAGTGATCTGGAACAACTGCTACATTCTGTAAAATCACCGTCTTCTCTTTCAATGAATCTGAACAACATATTCAAACAAAACAATTTTAATAATCCAATATCGGTTTAAAAATGGGAATAAATAATTAATTTTACTGCTTAATATTGTAGACATATTAATAAACATTTCCTTCAAAGCTATATATGACACTTTCGTAAGATAAACGACTTTTATTGAATCTGAACAATCATTGCATTTTTTCAATTTACCCAATACATATGTGGTATGTCCCCATCGACTCCAACATAATATGAAATATTTTAATATTTATCATGAAATAGACAAATTATTTTAAACAAGCAAATGAACAGTCAAATACTCCAATAAATTGTATTAATATGTGTAAGGGTTAATACAAGAAGGGGGAGCTATGAAGGCTGACTTCCACCTTCCACCTCCTTATGTGCTTAAAATATTTAAAAGATTATTTTAATTTTCCGTTTATGTTACTAATTAATAAGGAGTAAAACCGTCTATACGTCTCATAACAGTCATAACATAATATTTCATAGTTTATACTATAATCATACTATAAATTGTTTATCACTTTATTAGTTAAAGTAACCACAGTGAAAGTGTCAATTTTATTGGTTTATGATTTTATGTCATAAACCGTGTTTTCGTACCAGAGGTAAACGATTTCCTAAAAATTATTTTGGTGAAAATGTTGAGTCTTAAGTATTTTAAGTATTAACTGTCTGTTTACTACAATGTTTTCTCCTGCATTTCTTAAAAAATTTTTCTACAGTTGTACGTTTCCGGTATCTATGACAAATTGATAACGTAAGGTCGTTTTATCGTTTGAGCTGATTGGCTTTTGGTAGTTTTAAATAAAAACCTGTAAATATTGAGGAAGTATAATAAATATATTTTCAAGATCATTTAGAAAAATTAGAAGGATTGATCAAATTAATTTATTATTTTGCTGTTAAACTAGTTGTATGTGTGCTTTAATTTAACTACATATTTAACTTCTATAATAATATTTTGCACCTTTTCCTGGGTACCTAATACCTATTGTTATCTAAGAAATAAAAGTTTATATTTCCAAGTTTGTTATTAATTTATTACTATTATTTTAAAACCCTGTACGCATATATTTTATTCAATAAAAAAACTTAGCGCCAGTGCTTTTATGTACTTGGAATAAATTTTTTCAACTAGCTCTCCCCCTCTCATACCTAAATCCGCTTCTAAAAATGTTGTTTTTCAGTTTTTTGTTTTTTCAGATAAACGTAAAACAAAATAAAAATTGGTGAGATTGAACCGAATGTTTGTCTTTCATCGTAGCTTTGATTTGAAGATATTATAGAGTATTATATAGCGACAGATAGGTGCATATATAAGGAGTAAGACGGAAATTTGAGTGGATCATAAGAACCAAACAGTAATTTGTAGATGAAAGAATATTTTGTTAAAAAAAAATGTAACGAAAAAAAAAATTATAGTATAGTATAATTTAGTGTAAAAATATTATTGCAACTAAAATTATTTTTCTTAAATACTTTGAGTGCTTAATATTTATGATTTATGGAAATGAGACATGAAACATTCATGAATCATTATAGATTATTTTTAATTCAAAAAACATAATAATAAACCCCACATTCGTCTTCCTTTCCGTTCCAATGTATTAATTCCAGTTTAATTGAAAAAATATAATGAATTGTTTGATTTACAATCTATGTTTAGTATAAAATATTATATACTTATCGTAGTTTCTATAATTATTTGACTAAGTAGAAACCTCAAACCAAACTTTGTAAAAGTAACTACAGTAGTTTTGATACATTGATCGTAATTATTGGTTATACAGTTTATAAAAGTTATAAAATGCAAAGCCGAACGTATTAAATGTACACGATCATTTTGAGAAATGAAAGTTATTTTATGCAGTTAAATCAACGGAATTACATGTTTACTTAGTAGTTATGATTTAATAATCTAGGCATCTAGCCATAAAGAAGCGATTACTCTGGAGTAAAATTATCTAAACAAACTATTTCTGAAAACTTGTACTGTAATATAGAGTATCTACTTGCATACATATATACGTATAAACAAATTGCCTGGCCATATATGATTAAAAATAATCACCATAATATCAACTTAAAAATCAGATCTTTTTTGATCATTGGGGTATTATACATACATGATATATCGTAATATTATATTAGGACTATATTGAACTGGTTCTAAAATGTGTTATTTAAACATTAAAAAAAGGGAAAACTGAACAAGTCAATGTATATTTGAGTAATTAGATACAGTGTTAACTATTTGTCTGTTAATGTATAGAAACATTCTTAACAAAGACTATTTACGAATAACATTATACTTCTAAAACGAGTTCAATGCCACGAAATGTACGTTAAAAAAACATTCCTACATCATATTTTTTTTCTAGTACCTGGTATTTGAAAATAATACCTATACAGACTAATTAGTAATTATATTACTAGGAAATATACATCAATCATAACATTAAAATTATTGTAATAATTTATTTTTAAAAATATTTCGATTATTAGTGATTAATAACGATCGCAAAGAATATGAATACCTACCGATTATGATCATTTGTAGCTCGTAGTTTAATGAAAAATCACCAAATAAATATATATATATATATATATATTTACAAAAATATTCCAAATAATTTAATTTTTTAATTTCATAGTCCTGTATAATTCATAAGTTTTACGTATTATTATTCTATCAACATATTTTGATTTATTGATGGGGTGATAATAGTAATATGTAATGTACATAGACAGTAATAATGGCCAAAAATTAAACAATTACTCCAACGGTCTACTCTTAAATTTTTACAAGGTTCAGAACTTTTAACTTTTTTAAATTACTTATGGGCCACACATTATTTTATTACATTATTTTATGTACATTTCAAATTTAGGAACATTATAATGTGTATAGTGTCATTTAATATAACAAATTCTGCTAATATTAACCATAATAGAAATTAGAATTTAAGTAAACACCTACGAACAATTTCTTATCATTAAATAGTTCTTGTATTACTTTTATTTATTATTTTTGAAATTGAATTTCAAATTGGGTCATCGCAATAAATTTGTATTTAAGGGTCATGCATTTAGTGTGCACCGTGGGCTAATTTTAAATGAATTATTATGTTCATGCTAATAATTATATTGTGTAAAAATAATTTAAAACATTAACATGGGGCACTAATACACTGTTGATTATTATAATTATTAAGTACTATAATATCATATATTAATCTATTCAATTCCGTTTCAATGGGATATGATAATATGATTCAACGATTCATCGCTATAGAAACCGCAGTCCATTTACAAACTTGTATACTGCAAAGTAATAAGTGCACGTGCTAAAGCTGCATTGCGAATGGATATAGGTACTGCCACAATTATATTACAAAATTTATTTTTATTTTTAACAGTCTAATAACAATTAAAATATCAATCACAAAATTAATAAATTTGAGTAATAATCATAATCTTAAAAGACCATTGCGTGCACAGGAATACTACATGAGTGTGTGTATATTGCTGTAACATTACTAATTAGCATGTTTGATTTCTAATGTATTTGATCAGTTTCGCACATTATTTTTTATGATAAATAAAATTGTGACCTTATACTACTATGAAGAAAATAATAAATGTGTTCAATAATTGTTATTATTCTATATGTATATTCAACAGTTGAATATTATTTTAATTTTAATTCAAACTGTGTTAAATTTTAATTTTATTAATGTTGCATTATTTGAAACTATATTTGAAATATCAAATATCAATAGATGGGTAAGTATCGATGTATAGATAATGTATAATAGTATACAAAATAATATATAAAATTAAAATTATAATTCGTAAGGGGTACGATTATATATCAATCGATATTATGAAATTATTTTGCAATAATCAAGAAACTAATTATAAATACTTGATTACTTACTATACCTATAATTATACTTACAAGATATTAGAGTATAGAAATAATATTTAAGTTAATAAATTTTATTTTAACGCAAATTATTTTTATTTATTTAGATTATCTATACAAAAAATGTGTAATAACTATGTATTAAGTTTTTATAGATGGTATGATAGCCAGTTGATAATATTCTTCAAGATGATACAACACATTTTTTGTCATTATAATCTCATCTTTTTTTTGCAGAGCCAATGTTTAATTCATAGGTTGATTCGTAATTTTTTTTCACGAATTTGATTAAATATGTGATAAAAATATTAACCAAAATTCTGAAAAACTGATTTGAATTTTTTATTATTTACAACGAACGGTTTATTGATAGTTGTTTTTAATTTATATCCTACTAAACAATTTCAGGATCTGTACACAATGAGAGCTATTATAGTATAATTTGAGTTCTTTGTATTTGGAAAATAAAAACTTGGAAATAAAATACTAATGTTTAAAATGTAAATCACTTCTTTCATAGAATGCAGCATAAATTTTATTTTTAGGGATGGTATCGACACTAAATGAATGGATAAAAAAAATAAAATTAAAGTCATATTCATTACATGTTATACTTTTATATTTTTATATTATATTATTATCAAGATCAAAGCGTAATTATTTCAATATTTAAAATTTTAAAACATAAAAAGGCCATGCAATATTTGCTTGTTTAATTAACTATTTTTCCAAATTATTATACCGTCTATAGATTTTATCGTTTATTTTCTAGTCTTATCATCATACTTGTATTTATATATTTATACACATATTAATATAGTATACCTACTTTCTATATAAATCACAAAATATATACATTAAGCCACTTGAATACTTGATTAATATATAATCAGTCGAAAACGAATAAAACCAATTAACCAAATTAAGGTGTGTAGTTCTGCAATATACCAACAATATAATAACGGTTGAATAAGACAAAGTAGAAAGAAAAGATTAGCAAGAAACTACACGAGAAGTAAAATGATCGGACAAGTGATCGTTGATTGGTTTTTGCAAATCATTTCAAATCGATACACTAAAAAAGTATGTTTTTTCTTTTTGCGGGTTGGCAAGCATATTATAATATAATATATGCGTGGTGGCGTAGAGTATGCATATGTGTTCGTTTTCTAATCAACAAATGACTAACGCGTTTAATCGACAAGTAATTAATAAATATATTATAATGTAACATATGCGTATATTATGAAAACACATAAATTATGTTTCCGCGCCCACATTCGGAACGGAGGTTGTCACGTTGCAATCTAATAACTGCAATATTCAACCCGCCATACATGCTAGCTATATGTACACGTGTGAATATACACGGACGGCTTGATCGCATAAACACTATAAAAAATATATATACATTGGCCGACGTTACAATAATCTTATATTTTTACCTGCGCAATGTTCACCTTGTGACTCACCACCAACCCCGAGCATAACAACAACACGTTTATGTAGGAAGATATATATGTATTATACATATTTCGATTTATCGAGCAATGCGCTGCAGTTGGACATACTCTCGTAATATTATTATTAATATTTATATTATATTCGCGCGGCGGCGTAGTAAACCACGTCTAGGCTGAAAATTACAAAATCAATATTCATATGATTGAACGTCGCCCACGAGTGCTGCGTGTTGGAAGCGCAATTTTCAACGCGTCATAATGATACGGCGTGTAGGTACCTACCCGTTGAGAAAACGTCTGCCACGAGTGCGGGATTCGATTTTATTAAATGCAATGAAAATACGTATTCAGCCGAGCCGTAATAACTATGTATAGGTACGAATTACACAAATCGAAGGAAAGAAACGTTCGAGTGATCTCGATGAGTTTACGCACAACATCCTGATCTGATAATACGAGAAGACCCCTGAAATGTACATATTATTATTATTATAGTACATACTATATTATATAGTCCCCGATTTATCAAGGTATTTTTCGAGTTATCGCCATGTGTAGTATATTATATATGTATAAATACGCGTAAAGTGTTCACGGATTTGGGTGAGTAGAGAACACGAGATCACTCGTTTAACCGTCACGACATGCATGCGTGTGTTTACCGCGCAAAACTCTTCCGGGCAGTTTCGTGTCCGGCTATCGACAAAAACCGCGCGCGTCTATGTGTCTATCAATATTATCATCATGATTAATTAATTGACTCGATCGCAACTACCGCGAGACAAGAGCGAGGCAGACCGAAAGCGCAACATCGCATTCGATAAAATAATATACTTCACATAATTAAGTCATAATATAGTCGACTGCATTTAACGCGATTTTCAATACTTCGCCGTCGCGAAATGTTGAATTTGAATGACCCTGTATACGTGTACATGACCAGTCTCCTGTGTGTCGCATACAATAATATGATAATTATTACATGGTTTATACACCTAATATGTCGGAAGTCATATAGTCAAATCGGTCATTTTACTGTAAATTCTTATGCCCTAATAATTAAAGAGTTTAATTTTTATGCAATGTTACTATCCATCTAGACTTTCGACCTAATATTTAACCTTCATAATCTCACAATATAAAAATAAAACACCTATAGGTTTTTAACTATGAAAGATAAAGCTTTATACAGGTGCGCATTTTAGTGTACCAGGTCCTTAGATCTGTATTAAATACCAGATAAATGACAATCCAATTAATATACAATAACCATAAATGTTCAATTATATAATTAATAAGAAAATATAGTTTTATTACAGGCTTTTGCTTAAACTACTATAGGTACTATAGGCATTACATTTTTTCTCACATATTATGTATAGTTTACTTTATTTTATATTAGGTATTTATCTTACACTTTTACTTAAAAACTACTTGTCGTTTAAATGAAAAAAACTGCACAAAGCAGTTATAAAACGATTTTATTAAATGCTTAGGTGAATAGTAAAATTACTTAAAAAATTAATTATTTAACCATTTGTCTAGGAATTCAGTAAAATTTTTGATTTAACCTGTAGGTAATATATTAGGTACTATTATATATGTCTACGACTGATGTATAATAATATAGTCCCGTGAATGTACAATATACGACCAACGTTCGCCAGACTGCGCATATGTGTGACAAGGGAAGTATAATATATAGACTATAGCATTATAGTGCCTCGTATAATACCTATATATTATATATGTACATTATGTGATATGCTAAAATATCTCTGACACGAACATCGATCTGCAGACCAATCGTGTATTTAACTTTTAAGTATTACACGTCACGCAAGGGCCTGGATTTTATTATTATTTTTAAAATCTGTATTCTGAATAATCGATCTCCGTGTATTTAATATACATGTATATATGGAATTCGTACTTTCTCCCGATGCTGTTATGCTAGCTTGCAAAATGCACTACATTATAATACATGAAATTATAATAATGTAATAATATATTTTGTACATAGTGAGAGTGGGTATTGAAATCATTGATTTTACTGAGGAAAAACGGCCTCGAAAAATTGATCACGTTCATCCGGGACGCGAATTCAAAATAACCAACGAAGTCTATCAAAACGTTCATTTCTATATAAAGACTTAAAGATTGCGTAGTTTACGAAACAAACTATTGCGATCGTATTGATTTCACGTCTCATTTCTCATGACGTATAACCATAGAAGAGGTTGTTAAAATTAAGTACAACGGTTATTAAAACTATAATCCATAGGCCATAGCCTTCTTTCTACATTTCTACTACTTATATCTACGCTTTGGTTTTCATCGATACGCATTGGAGGACACAATTTTTCTTAACGACGTTAACCGTTACATATACAATGTTTGAATTGCACGTAAAACATTTTATATTCTTAATAAATGTTTAACTTATAATTAAGACTTGTATGGAATAATATGGTTTGATTATTTCCTTCCCCTCAAAAAGAAAAAAATACATGGAAATCCAAGTACTGCCACTGATCGCACACATACACGTGTGTATATATTATATTATAATAACGATATTGTACTCGAAGAAGAGCTATGGGAGTAAAGAACGTAACGGTAACCTCTCTCGGTTTTCATTATTGGCGCGTGATGATTACAATTTTATTTGCCAGGAATGGAAATGGCTCGGTATATATGCACACACCCATATGCTTATAAATACATATTATTGTGTAAGTGTGTGTGCGCGCGTGTGTGTATGTTCGAGAGCATTCTTATATTATTGTAAGGACGCATTGCGGCATTGTGTTCAAAACATTGGCGACCATCGCACTTGGAATTTGGATGAAAAAGAACCCGTATGCTCCGTAGTGAGCCGACGATACCCCCGTGGCTGTTTCGGTTGGATACATATCCAATATGCGCCTGACCCGCGTGATCTATTCAACAGTTAATATTTGCGGGATGACGGAGCGCGAACTTCGTACACGTATATGTATATCGGTACCTACATTTCGATTTTATTGTAACGCTATATAGCGGTAACTTATAATGAAGTGTAACGACAATATTACACAGACTTAATGCGGGATCGGAATTTATTGCTCCAAAAAAACTGGGAATTGATTACATTATCAATGTAAAAAATACCAAAAATTGCATACATTTTCGTTTACTAAAATTAAGAACGCATTATTTTACAATTTAACCTACTCAGTGAATAACATAATATATACATTTTTTTATTAAACTGCATGTTTTAAGAAGTATTAATGGCATATAGGTAGTGACGATATGACTTATTTGTTTTTATCGGAAAGCAACTGATTAAGTATATACCTACTTACGTTTAAAAATAAAAACGCCAATCAAGTAGAATAGCGATTTTTTCCCGTTATTCAGAAATATACAAGGCATTTGATCAAAGTCTCGAGTTTTTTATTATTTATCCAACCTACTTTCGATCCCTAAATTTATTATTATTCGCGTTCCGCCCGATACGTCCGCAGCGCGTAATAAATAAAATGATCATTCGAAAACTACACTGAGCTAACAATATTATATTATAGTACGTCATGTACAACAGGTGCGGAAGTATATTATATACATTCAACAGAGCCGAGGTGATTGGTTTTGCACATATTTTGTGTGTTATAATAACGTGCGCGTGTGGGCATATGCGTTGCGAGGTACACACACGAAATCTTAAGGATCAGGTGGCTCGAGAGTTCATCGTTATATCGGTACTTACAGCAGACCCACCCGGAATGCGAAATAATCGAGTATTTGCCGTATAATATTGCTCCGAGACTTCCGCAACGCTCTCAATTTTATCGTCTTGTGTGCGCAGTATACTAATATATTATAAACTGTCGTATTGGTAGCGTCATACGTTGGCACTTTTTGCCGAGCACTCCAGCGGCAAACGACTAAAACGTTTCGCAAGAAGAAATCGCCATGACGGAACATTAATATTATAATATCATATTATAATATAAGACGGCGACTTCGAGTGTGTTCGTTGCAAACAACAACTCTTTGGTTTCTCTTATATCTAATGTCTGTTCACCGCAATGATTCGAGTTTTAAGTATAGAATATTGTATACATTTGTGACGTTTTAGTAAGTTTTCGGAAGTATTGCATTTTATCGAGATTCATCAACAATTTACTAAGTACCTATACTGAATGCTGTCTAAGTTTGAGTATCTAAATATATATATTTTTTTATTTATATATTAAGCCATTTAAAAAGTAAAAATAATAGTTGAACATGTATACATTATACACCAAATTATTCGTCTGATTGGATGTAATCGACGTGGCAATATGCGTGATTATTTTCAATTAAAACAATTTTTCCTTTCATCAAAGATACCTACCTACAGCAATACTGCGTACAGCAATTTTCTCAAGACGATTTATAATGTCCGATGATAAAAAAAACACAACAATACCTATCTCAATTACATTTTTAATTTATTATTGAATTACACATTATATGTTACACACGTCACACACATATAATATAAAACTATAAATTAAGGCCAATGACGTTACAAAATGTAATACACCGTTGGATTATCTTTGTTCTTAAGAACTATTAGTGTTATTAAATTATTACATTATTGTCATTCACACATTAAAAAGGTCCTCGAAAAAAAGAAGCTAAATCCATTTAATTCCTATATGCTCGTACTACACCAATACACCATATACGTACCTATACAATTTTACACGCTTAAATCATGTTATGTTTTTTATCCAACTTCTTAAGTGTTCAATGTCATATTTAATCTATTCAAATATAAAATCAAGACGATAGTTCAAAATGAAAGAAATTTGTGCGTACCAACATTGTAATTTTCCGAATGTATTTTACACATGTATGTATTTATTTTAAAAATAATTACCCCAATCATTATATACGTTACAAAATTGTACACGGATAATAATAATTGGTCAGAATAATAATTTTAAATAAAAATGTAAGTATAAACATTAGAGGCATATAATTGTTAAGACACTTTTCATGTTTCAAACAATTTTCAAACTTTTCAAATGTTTGTGCGTTTTATAGTTGGAATATTGCGATGGAATGTCCAATAGCCATAATATTTCAGAATAAACAATTTGAATGCATTATATTTTAGCAGGTATTTAATAATATATGATGAACAATGAACATTATATAAATTGCTAAATAAAATGCAATCAGTATATTTTTACTTTATCTTAATATAATATCTTTTGAGTTTATATTTTATCAAAGAAACGTTAATTTTTTAGAATTTCGTCAAAGATCAGCAGAATTATATCTGTTGAATATGCGTACACACATACAGTCAGATGGATTCAGTAGGTTCAGTAAAACACGTGTAAGTTATTACTTATTAGATTTCATAGAAATATCACGCCCACAGAAAAGAAAAAACTGCCGAGCGTCTAAGCATATTAATTTACTATATTGCAAATTTTTTTGTCACAACTAAACGCACGCACGCCGCTTAGCCAATAGGCATCATGCATAATTTAAACATATTTTTTTAACGAACGAAATGTATTGAAAAACAACTTCCGTTCGGCCGAACGCATACTTTAAAAATAATTATATATTTTTCCAACAGAATAATGCAAGTTCGCACTAACGTATAAAAATATTATAATGAAGCCGCCAATGCAGAATTATATTTATTATGCCGCTGCAGAAACTGCATATAACTGTAGCTAGATATAAATATTATACCTATACTTGATGAACTTGATTTTTTGAACTCAACTCAAATTTAATTTTACAGATTATTAATAGGTTCCAGTATTAGTATACATCTGATCGAAAGTTAAGTACTTAATTGCATTTGAAAACAAGCTTGTTTGGTTTCCAGATCCGGATCGTATATTATCGCCATCCCTCCCCTTTTTACCCGACATCCTATGGTCAGATGGTTTATATGTACGTCGCGTGTATTACCTACTAGCAATTTCTAACCTTGGTTTGTCCACCGGGGATAATGACATTTTTGTACATCCGTTTTTTTTTCTCGAAAATATGAAGTAAGTAAAATAATATGAATAATACTAATAGGTAATGTACAGCTGTACAGGCATAATACAAGCACACAACGTACAGCATGTTGATGGCAAACGAAAATAATTTTAACTCGCAACTGGCTAATAAACAAAAACATGACGTGTATCCGAACGTTTCCCGTCGACAAGGTCCGTTGTTTGTAAGTTCAAGGCGACAACAGGCATTGGCCGGAAAAACGTTAGATATTGATTGATATGACGTCTTATCTTCGTGTTGGTAATCGCTTATCACCTTGACTACAAAAACTAATGTGGTATAACCGTAAAACATACTCAACGCGAAACAGCGTTGATATTAGCAAGTCTCACGTAATAGTAGCGATAACATCGATTTAATTGCAACAATATTGTTTTATACCGTTGAGTGTTTTTTTTTCTTTATTCAAAATTACTATTATTTGAGTCATATTATAATAGGTATACGTAATGTATTAAATTATAAAATCAAATCGATACTTTATTATATAAAATAATATGAACTATATTATAAACAACTTGAAACTATGGACATCATTATTTTGATTTAATTTTACTTAACTATAATTCAATATTAATTTTATATTAACCCTCAACTGATTACCCTAAAAAAAATGTATACCAAAAGTCACATCCGATCATACTTTAATCAAATAAAAATAAATATAATAACAATAATAATCGCTACAATTTTCATTATTTAATTTAATTATATATTTATAATATGTTTAATTCTAAATAGTTTATTCACATTTCAAACATATAATAGCAAAATGAGTTTTGCAAATATTTTGTGATATATTTTTTACAATTATTTTTTTATATTTATTTTTATTGAACCCATATAACAAGATTTGCTTTCCAAATGTACACTAATAAGTTATAACTACAACGTATATTCACGTCCGTTCTGATGACCTACATACGTTTTGAAATACGTTTCACCCTCTGTGCGTCCACCATGGCACCACTAGAATACTGTCCCAGAAATAAAGCAAAATAGGGCAGACGCTCGATATATTTTTGTAATTTAAAATGGTGTTTCTAAAGTTTAAACTTTTAAATCAATGAAATATTAAATTCAAAATACATCCATACCATGCTAACTGCAAAATTCAAACCTCGGAGAGATAGTATAGTCATCTCATCAGAGACTTTCATTGTCAGTTCTACGAAAATGCACGGTGGTCACAACCAGTTGTAATTAAAATCAATCTCGACTGGTCCTGTCACTAATATTATTTGTGATGAAGTTTAATACATTGCATATTGTTGGTAAAATTGTGTTACGCCGTTGATTGGTTACAACATCAACATAAATATAACAGTGATAATAATATAACATAAGCTATAATAATGACATAGGTATTGGAGACTTTGACTGGTGATAAAATTAAAATTTCCGGTAAACGGGCATCGCAGTGGCAATAAAAATATGATATTACATTAATACACCTATAACAATGAACATGATGACTATATATGAATAAGTACATCATAATAACATTAACATAATATATATAATGGAATTGTTTTTTGAATATTCTTTAATCTTATATAAAAAGATAACTTATTTTCACTTTCAATTTGTGGTGGAGATTTTTTTTGGCTTTTTGCTTAAAACCGTAATAATTCTGTAATTATTTTATTTTAAATACATAATTTGAAATAATATGACCACATACATTTATTAGACTATTTCGATATTGCTCTAGATACATATTGATATTTAATGTATGTACGTGAACACATAATAGCAATGCTCTTTTTCTAATATTTATTATATATATACTGTTCGAAGTATCAATTTAGTTGAATCCTCTAAAATTTGAATTTATGGAAATAATTTAAGAATAATCAACAAGTAATTTTAACTCATTTATGATGTAGCTTTAAATCCCAAATTTCCGAAAAAAGATATACTTTATGCCATATAATTTATTAGCTTATATAGGTTGAGAAATCCGGGGGTTTCTTAATACCCTACAAGACGATAAGTACGGCAGAAGTTTGAATTTTATAGTGTAGGTATATGTATGATACGGCGGCACACTTATGATTATCATTTATTTGTTATAATACCTACTTTGTACTTAATGTATTTACTTTAGTCAAAAATATCTAACTTGAACCATCTGATCCTGTTAAATATTTTTACATTGATACGTTTTGTAACCTTTAAATAGACCATTTGTGATTTATTAATTTAATTAAAGTACCTATGTACTATTGAACAATGGGTCAAAATATTAATTTATTGTTAAAAATATAATTTTATCACAATAAATGATTAGGTAATACTTTATTTACCCAGATTTATAATAATTGCATAAAAATATCGATTGTGTCAAAATAATTAAATATATGTTTAAAATTTAAATAACTTGAAACTTGCAATTACAAATGATTAGAGTTGATTTTAAATTTAATATTAAAGTCTTATAAGTTTATAATTTAAATTTTTATATTATCTGTCTATAGTTTTAATATTGTTACTTCGACTGAAAATATTACGAATTACGAGTAAATAGTTTTTCCAAATTTACATGTTGTTGTTCTAATAATTATTACATAATAATATGTTTAGGAATTTGATCAGAATTATTTGCATAGACTATCAACACTCCATTACATATTATACAATATATTATAAATTAAAGGTACATTATACATGGGTGATGGGTCCATTATAAGTTGAAACAAACACTAAAATTATTTCAAATTGAAACAGCGATTATACATATTACATATTACATATTATACATATTACCAATTACCAAACACTTTAAAACAACAGAACAGTATATAATTTAGTATATACTAGGTCTCTATGTTTTTTATCAATCAATTTTTATAAAATATAATAATTACCTAACTTAGGACACGTATCAAAGCCAATATATATCCAATAAGACTTTCCTCAATATAATAACATACAAATTTTTCGATTACTTTTCGCGTACATTAAATACGTAAAAATGTATAAATGTAAAATTGTACAGGAAAACTACAGGAAAAAAAGTATGAATAAACAAAAATGATTTTAGCCAAGATTTAATGTTTTAAAATAATCAAATAAATACTATAGTGCGTTAAACATGATTATATATGCTTCAACCTGCAGTTCAACCTAACTATCGTATCACAGGCCCAAGGGTTTACAAAAATAACTTTTTAATTTTCACAAAATTAAATTATTTTTTGACTTTTTGAGCAAAGTAAAAAAGTTGCATTTACCATCCGACGAAAAAAAACGCTTAATAGTGTAATAAATAAACAGGTTACCATCATAATATTATACGTACATAACATATATGGTGCGTACACGTATATTATAATTTATAATAATTACATTTGCCGCGTGTATTAATATGTAAAATAATATTGTTGGAATCCAAAAATCAACCTTGTAGCATCGGTATAGCGTGACCTACAGCGATTACGAACAGTAGCAGTGTAAAGTTGAATTCCCGTTGCTGTTGCAGCTTATAGAATAATACGACAGCGATGATGATTTTAACATTGTTATTATTGTGACGTACTTATTAACTATTATGATTAAGTACATGGTCACCAGAGGATGCTTGTATAACTGTTTATAATCGAATTATCGAAAAACCGGCCCAATCAGTAAACATTTAGATTTTATAACTTTACACGTACGAGATATAAAAGAACAATATACGAACTTTTACAGTAACATTTTAACCGATTAGAAATTTTTCTTTTCAGAGAATACAGTATTTTCTTCTAGACATCTAGACCGTGGTAAGCTCATAAAGACCGTAAAGCCCGGAAAGGGTACAGGTTTTTGCAACGAGTGGTTGAGAAACGACTATTATAGTGTGGTATCAATAGTATCCATGTACGCACCTCCACAGTACTTATGTACTGTGATACATATTATAGTATGATAATTTCACGAGTTTGAACTAGTGTGCAGCATTTGTGCTGGTGTGCAATACAAGCGTAGAACAAGCAAGTTGTGTGGTTCTAAGACGTTAATCGTGCAATACTTATTTTATCATAGCAAAAAAATACTCGCTTTACTCATACTATACACCAAATCTACTTAAATACATCGATGATATAATATATAGTGCACACATTTTGTAAATAATGTTTTTGTAATTTTATAGGAAAACTATTTTCATTACTATAACAAATCAAAAATGCAATTTATTAGCAGGAACGTTATGCAATGTTATATTTTCCTTAACACACAATATCTCTGACCATAATTAAAAATTACTGTTTTCCTGTGGACATCTAACGTACCCCAATAAAAAAATTGCACTTTTTATCGCTTACAACATTTATGATGCGCGATATACGATCGATATTATTTATTATTAACGTGTGTTAAAAGACGAGATACTAGATATTAGACGTTGCGCAGTAAACTTATAATTGTACAGCCAAATGTATTGGTTTTTTCATTAATATTTGTTAGCATAAGTACTTAATAATATAAATGGTAAATAGTTAATTAATGGTAGACTTTTTCGGTCTGGCGGATGTAAAATGTTCATAACAGAACCTTACTCGTGCGTTCTCCATGTAGACTATTGCTGAGATGCATTACAATATTACTATAATATAATATATTGTTATTTATTAGTATATTATGCATTGTACGTCGGACGAATTTCACATATTTTGCGGCCGTTGAAGTGGTCGCGATGATGATAATAGTGTTATGTCCACGGGCAGTGGTAAGTATATATAGCGGTATTGCCCCCCTTCCAGCAACACGCGTGAAATAGTGCCAAAAAACTGGTTGGCGAAATATCTCGGTATAATTACCGGGCACCCAGGGCCAGACAACTGTGGCGGTTATAATGGGCGTGCGCGCGGTACGTGCAAATGACGATGTATATTATTATTATATTTACGGGGGCCCACGTCAGTGAGCCGCGCATGAATAATACTAATAATTGTTATAATATGTTTGATATTAAAACGAAAAGCCTTATGATATATTATTATAGTGAATTAGTATATTATAACACGAGGTCCGCGTACACGAATTCGCACATGTCTCTTATAATATACTTATAGAACAGAAGACCGCAACAACTCAACATTTATTTGTCGGTAATGAGATGTATTATACGTGCAATCTGCTTTTGGGTGGATGAAAACGAGTTTTATACACAATAACACAATAACTCTATAGAATATATGTAGATTATGTGCAATTTTTAATTGGCCAGAAGAAAAAAATGGATTAAAGTATCGTTATTGAATTTTTCAATTGTTAACCAATTATATTAATTCAACAGAGGTATATTTATTTCGTAGTTGTATATTACCTACACGTTTAATGTATCTAACTGCAAAAGTCAAAATACGTAATACTGCCTTTTATAAATCGGTGTTTAAAATTTGCAAATCAAAACTGAACTCTTCGAATTTTTTCTTTGTTTTAGTCAGCCCCTCTCCCCTTTTCGTGACCAATACGTTCCAAACCGTAAAACGTTAAAACGCGTTATACACCTATTTGGAAATTATTTGCAATTCTTTGCAAGATATCGACATAATCTATTGGTATGAAACAGATATTTCAAATACTAGCAAACGTAAGCCGTATTCAATTTTTCAAGTTTAAATGCGCATAACAGCGAATATATTATAGTATATATAGCATAATATAGTGTTTTTAAGGTTCTAATAACTTCGTTGTTTTTAAAAACTGTACATCTCGTGTTGCGTGCTGTCCATTATTGTTCCATATATACAGACATACGGATATATTATAACAAAATAGTAAGGTGTACACCAGGGGTTGGCAACCCGCGGCCCGCGAAGCAATTTTTGATGACCTACACAAAGGTGATTAATTTTTGTATTATTTTTGTTCGATAAAATTTTCAATAAAAGTTTATTCTATATAGTTATATAGTCAGTTTAATCTATAAAATCCAGAATCCTTTTCAAGTGGACATAAATAATGTCAAAGGTAATTACAAATGGAAGTCATTGAAAACTTCAAAATGACGAGGTTCTAACAAATTATTTTCGGGAAGTAATTAGTTTGCCTCAATTTTATAGTTGTTTTCCAATATCTTCCTTGGAATCAGACAATTCACACAAAAACATATAGCGGCGTTTGCAAGTACATATATATGTGAGCAAACATTTTCCATTGTGAAGTACAGAAAAAGTAAGCACTCTTTGAGCATTAGTGATGAACATTTACGAGCTGTATTACGAGTCTCAACAACAAGTCTGCAAGCTGATATTGAAAATTTAACTAATAAACTGTAGGCACAGAAATCGCATTAATTTACAATTTCACAAATTTTTATTCAATTCAATTTTTCCTTAAAAGCAAATTTTTCCAGTTACATTTGTGTTTTTTTTTTACTCTCATATTTCTTTGTAAAATAATCAAATATAATAGCAATACAATTATAAGTATTATATCATAATATGTATTTTTTTTTTTTTTAATGTGGCCCTTGATGAACAATTGAAAAAAAAATATGGCCCGCGTGATTAAAAAGGTTGCCAACTATTGGTATACACTATACTGCAAGCAACGGTGCGCAAAGCATTATTATAGTATGATATATTATTTTATAATGATTACTATTAATTACGTTTGGGGGCTGGCCAGGTTGAGCAGTTCCGCGGGCGACGTGGGCACCTTGGCGATGGTCAGCTTCCGACCGTCCGTGGAGCCCATGCCGATGGACGCCAACGATCGGACCGACACGGCGTCCGACCACGACCGCAGCGGCGACGTCGGCGACGCGGCCGCGTCCACGTGGTGCTGATGGTGCGCCGGCGCGTGCTGTCCGCCGCCGATGCCATAGTTGAACGTGCCGGAGTTGAGGCTCACGGAGCCGGCCATCGCGGCCGCCAACGGCGAGCCCGGCACTTTGAGCGACCGCAGGCTGGGCGACATCGCTCTGGCCGACATGGACGACAACGGTTGGCGGTAAGAACCGTTCCGCGACACCGGAAGACGGCGGTGGTCCGTACCCCGGATACCGATGCAGCCGCCGCCGCCGTCGCTGCTCTCGCTCCCGCTGCTGATGACGGCGGTTGTAGCGGCCGCGTTGTTGCGCCTTCGCTCACCGCAGTCTGTTGGAAAGCAATCGAAATCGTGAATATTATACAAACAAAGCAAATTGCGATGGTCGTCGTGCATAAGAAAACGCGCAACGTAAAACGAAATGATTTTCTGCGATCGTCCCATGCGTGGGATATTGTAACTCCCCCCCCCCCCCCGGAAAACCTTTTTTCCGTTTTGCAGCGGCGGGTTCAATACAAGAATCGGAAAAGTCTACACGAGAATTTTTTATCAAACATTTTTTATTTTTTTTTTACACTTAGGCAAAGAAAAATATCTCGTCCTTACGTTTGTACAGAGATGGCCATTGCAAGTTTCAAATATTTCGCCTATTGAAAATACTATTTAGGTTAATATTGATTTATGTTGATAGTGAATATATGTATAATTTAGGTACGTTTTAGTTTGTTTATGACATTATGTATGTGTGTTTTATTTTTGCTGTACATTTACGGCTTATTACCTCGGATTAAGTTTAGTTTTTATCATTTTATATTTAATTTATTTTAACACTGACTTATAATAATTCAGTAATAATCATGAGTACGAGATTAAACCTCTATGGGAATAAACTAAGATGGTTATTTTTGACTATGCCGAAATTAATATTTGTCCGTAAAAAAAATCCATGCAAACATTATAAAATATATTTTAAGTGTTTTCCTCCAACGATGAACAAGTTTTTCTAAAATCTTTATAACCAAAAACTATTTTCGTACCGGATTTTCTACATACTATAGAACTTTAACGAACAACCGCTCGCGAATCTATTCTGTTGGGTGTAATGTGCAAAATCTTGGTTTTTAGGTTTTCATAATTAATGGAATCGCAACGACACAGAATAATTCCAACCGTTAAACTATTCGTTTGCAACCCAGTTAAAACTTGTCACAACTCCCAAGGTTGAGAAACCGTGTTATAACATATAACATTATTATAATATAGACGATAGCCAACCGAGTATTGTATAAGGGGCGTTCTTTATAGTCTCGGCACAGTCACCACCGAAGCCGTTATTATGTTATCTAAACATTCCGAGCCATTTAAAATTCAGATGATCAAAAGAAAGTTGAAACATTGCATTTGTTGAAATATGAAAAACCTTTTAAATTTTAATCAATATTTAAGAAAATCATGTAATACAATTCGTCAGTATTATCATTGATTATAAATAAGTATTTATAATCAATGGTATTATCTATCACTTATATTACTACCCGTGCTCGTGTACTCTATGAGTACGTACTTATTGTAAACAGAAGACTTACAATGTTTGAAAAATATAATATCTATCCTAAATAAATTTTGTCTGATATTTTTTCGAATTAATACAATAGAATATCATCATTTGATTTTATTATTTTATGTTTTGTTTGTTATTATGTCTGTAATGTACGAGGTTAATTTTTTAAAGTGATTTTTACAAAATTATTCTTTGATCAAGAGATCTTATTTATAATGCATAATAAATTTAATTTGATATTATGGTTCTGCCTTCTATGTAAAATACAGGTACCACATAATTATAAGTATTAAATTTAATAATAAAATATATTTAAAAAATACTTAGATGCTATAAACGTGTTTGATTATAAGAGTAATAAAAGTAATACTTTAAGTCTATAAAATAAAACATCAATTATTATATAATACTAATAATTATTACCAGTATACAATTATACCGTGATTAAATGATTTATGAAAAAAAATTCAAAACTTTAAGTATGTGAAGAAAAAATACATTATTAAATAATAAAACCAAGTGTCTTATATCTATACAAAACACAGCTGTATGGGTACATAATTATTCACATTTATCATCACCTGTTATTTTCCGATTATATTTATTGAGATTGCAAAAAGCTAAAGTGTTGTATCAACTCGATTTTGTGAAGTACCTACCTTCATTAATATAATATATTTAACTTTAAGGTTTTATTACATCAAAAAAAAAAAATAAAGCAGCAAAAACAATTTATGAATAAATAATTATAACTAATTTTTTAAGGTTTGTTTCATAACAAAATAACGAGTTTCTTAACGATATCATTATTATTGTGATGATGTGAAACACTACGCTTAATTAATAAATATCAAAACGATTTTTCATTGTAAAAGTGTGAACGAACTCCAATTTTAATAAAAATAATTTGGCAAAAAAAAAAATAAAATTAATCAAATAGTTCATTGAACTACGTATGTAAGCCTAACTTGCAAAACGAGTGTGTAGGTGTGTATGTGTGTGTGTCTGCATGTATTATGACTGTATAACAATATGAAATAACGAGGCAACAATTAATATTATATTTTGAATAGTGAAAAGTAATTAACAATAAATATATAATACCTATATTATATATTAGACACAAATATATCGAGTAAAAGTTGCGTGCAAAATGGAATTAGAAAAAGGGGTAAGTTTATGGGGAAAAATTACTTTTATAAAGTGTATCACTAAAATGGTCGAGTTCGTTACTCCCGATTCGAATATACTATAGTAATATAATACCAGTACAATATCGTATTTATATATTTGTATGCAGTCACCCTCCTACCTTTGGAAATTTTCCCTTTGGATTCCGTGACGTTAATGGGCGGTATGAATATTTTCGTATGGACTTCCGGGCTCCATTTCCGGTCAACGGATTCAACCACATTGTTATTGATATTCCGTTTGATTCCGGTAGACATGACGGTTATGTCTATGTGTGCGTGTGCGTGTGTGTGTACGATTCGGGTACCGGAAACAACCCAGGAAAACGCGATTGTCGGCGATTTATAGTGTGATAAGACGTATTTGCGCGCGCAATCGACTTGAATCGTCCGCCGGAAGAAACCCCCGAAACAATCACGTCCGATTCACCCGGAACGACCTGGCCCGCGCGAACACTTCCATGGCGAAGATGATGATGATGGTGATGATTGATGATGATGGCGTTGATGTTGATGTTAATAATGCAACTGATGTATTACTATGCGTTTCCAAGGGGGGACAACCGGACAACACATATACATAGCACACACATACACACGAAATTTAGGCAATTGTAATGATAATGATGATATTGATGGAAATGACTACGATAGATCGACAATGTTACAATAATAATTGTACTATAATATTTTGTAAGTATATCGTGCGTGTACAGTGTACATATTACATTATATGTGAAAATGTACGTGTATATATATATATATATTTATTTTTTGTTTATGATTTACACGACGACGTACGACGATTAACGCGATGTGCACCGGACTGACGCATCGACGTGTGATCGACTCTCGGGAGACGCGCGTTCCCCCTCCTGCTGCAATGCATATTAATATGTAGGTACGCAAACCTGTAGATAATCACTCGCTCCGGTTTTCATTATCATTGCCATAGTAGAACGTTATTATTTCAATTTCGTGGTGGGTCGTGTGTGTGCGACTGGTTGCGAGGAGGGGGGATTAGTAATTTTCGCGACGTTACCATAGGTGAGAAACTATAATTTAATAGTAGGTTAACGCCAGGGATGTGTTTGTTGGCAATTGGAGGGTGTACGGGGGTATACGCCGTGCAAAGTGATAATAGCAGATGTAAATATTCGTTGTACGTATTGTATGTAAAATTATTTTTAATATTTCGTTAGCCGTTGAATATAGAGGCAAATAGTCTTGCGACATATTATCGAAAAAGAAGAACGTGCTGAAAATATTACGTGTTTGGTGTTTCAAGAAAAAGAAGAAAGAAAAACTGCTCATGATATAGATTACAACCAGGTGTCAGAAAGGGACATTTAAACATTTAACATTTCATGATGTGCAAAACCAGTTCCTATATGAATACATAGTGGGTCAGCAGGACTATTATGCGGTGGATGAAAAGGAAAGCGCTAAATCACCAAGGATACGTTATTCCTGCGAACTGTTGGAGACTAGAAAGTCGCGTGAACAGTACATATTTATAACGTATATAACACATTATCACATCTACATTAATGTAATTAAATGATGGCTCCCAAGCAGGGACGCTCCAAAAAGCGAAATATCAAGACCGCATGGTTACACACAAACGTATATCATATTCATATGCACGAAATAGAAATAATTTTAAAAACATATATTTGTCACTTGCTAGTACGCAGGGGCGTATTTAATCAAATCTTTTATGAAACCCCCCCATTTTCATAAGACCCTCCCCCGGGTCTAAAAAATAGTTAAGTAAATATGTATATATATATAAATTAATGTTATCTGTACCTATACAGTGCAAGTTATTTATGACTTTTGAACCTATTTTCTCTTCTGAGGGGGGGAGGGTCGCGACCCGGGGACCTCCCGTGAAAATACACAACTGCTAGTACGTATAGTACGTATATGCCTATAGGGAAAATCATCGTCTTCTCGCCATACCCGGCTGGTTGACCGTGGCCCCGCACCGAATGCGTGCATCATGCAATGCCATGAAAGATCTAACTAAAGCTATTATGGTTGTACGATTCCGTTTTCCGGCAACGCGCGTGTTTAAATTATGGTGTTCACGTACTTACTTACGCGCGTGTTGTGCACCGGTTATATGGTCCACGGGGATCAATTGGCCCCCGACGGTCATTCTTTACGTATAATTGTGAGGTAATTGTTAGGTATATAATAAATACATGTAGTAGTTGTGATTTGAATAAAATAAAAAAATAAACAGAGTTTAAACACTTACGGCATGCTATATAATGTGTATACGCGCTGTGTGCACAGCGCACGCACTTAATATTATAATAATATGTAACATTATATATAGATATTTAAAACCTCGGGGCTGTTTTTTATATACTAACATTCCTCGCCAATTAATCCATGGTGAATTATAAATAATACCATAATACAAAATATATACCTTCGGAATCGTTACATAAACATATAATATTTCTGTAAGAATATTATAATAACCAACTGCAATAATCATATTTTTCTTACAATGCCGTATTTTATATAAAACACGGAAACGATTTCATCTATATGTGGTATTATATAAGTCGAAGACATTAATCATTAATTTCAGTGTACATAATATCCTGTTTTTAAAACTCAAGTTTCGTAAAAGTATTAATATATAGTAATGATGATAATATTTTCATTAGATTATACTTTGTACAAATAACCTAAGAATGCATTTTTTAATCAAGTGTTTTAAATGTGTTTTATTCATAAGTTATAAATCATAATAATACACCTAGGTAATCATATTATATTCTTATAATGTGACACTTACTGTTTTAAGGGTATAATATTATTAAAGTACACACTCGGCTTCGATCATTTTTTTTTTTTATCTTTTATTTAGGTATTTGATAATAATAATGTAACATAGATCCTTACTTTAAAATATTTATTCAATATACCTTTGACTCCCCGGTCCTATTATGTTCTTTGCACGTATTCGAGTCAATGGCGTATTAAAGAGTACAGACACGCTTGTTCTTTAATATACCACGTTAAACTGCAGTGTACTGGAAATAATCAAATTGTTGTATCAAAACTAAAAATTTTGCATTGCATATTATTATCATAATATATCACTTAATCAAAATAATTCAAATAACTATAATTTTTTTTTTAATAATTAAATTAAAATAATTCACTTTTCAAAAAAAAATAAAAATGTTGTAGTTTATTTTTACTTACATGTTTAAAACAGCGATTAGACATTTTTTCTTTAGTATTTCGTATTTCCAACTGTAAATCCATAAAAAATATCAAAACAGAAAAATAAATTAGTTTGATACAACGTCGAATCGTCAAAACATGCATGAAAATAATGAGTACACGCAAAAATTTTCAAAACTGAAATATCATATATTTTAGTCCTCAATCAGAATAATTCTTAATTAATATTCATATACTATTTTGTACTATCATCAATAACTTTTTGCATTCTGTTCAATCAATGTTATCTCACACCTTGTAAACGATAACATAAAATACATATTTGCATTTTATATTGCCTACACATATGAGATGAATAATACAATGTTATCTTAAAATATAGTGATTTCAGTTTGTAAAATAATATCTTTTTTTTATTATTTTTTTTATCTCTTAGTAGGTAGACAAATATTGCAAAATTTTAATTATTTTACGATAAAGTGTTTTCAAAGTGTAATTTAATGAGATAAGCATAATATGCGCATTATATTTTACCTTGACGTATAATTTCTGTTTTTTTTCTTTTAAAATATATTTTAATAATATATATTAAAATATATTTTAATTGCTAAGATGTCGAATACATATGAATATATGTATTATAAGTGAACCATCGACTTAAATAGATTTTTAGCTAAGGTCTCTTAAAGTTGGATTATTAAAATCAAAAAATTCTCCAAGAATTCTAAATTCTAATATATCTTAGTTGCATCTTACTTCTAAGAATTAAAAATCTGAACGAGTGACATACTTTTATGATTTTTAAAAAGTAGCATACTTATAATTTATATCATCAGCAATAAAACATAAAGATTTAAATAAAATATTTTAAGAGTTATTAATCATTAAAAAAAATCTGTCTTATCTGCCTCCATAAAAAACTTTGTATCTTAATCACTACAGAAATATTTTATGTAGTAGGTATTTAACATATTTTATAATATATTTTATTCTTGTTGAAAAAAGCATAGTAAACAATTTCTTATCGAACGAATGGATACTGGATGATCAAGATTGTTTGATTTTAAAATTTATATCTATTTTTCATATTAAAAGTTATCATCATGCACTTATTTTTAAACTGAGTCGATGTAAAAGTATACCTACCAATTATTGAATTATGTATTACTACTATTTATTATCTTATTAATAATCTATGATGATAATTTAGTTCCGTTGTCCTTACTTAGTAAACAGTAATTTATTGCTTACGAGATACGCATTTGAATGTAAAAAGGTCGAAATAACTTAAAATACTTTGATAAAATCCTGAAGCATGTCTTAAATTCCATAAGTACAAGCACAATATTCATCGAATACGTAAGATTGCTTATTTGTTTTTTTTTTATCAATTAATCCGTGGCGACTCAAGCCATAGGATGTGACAAATATTTTCCCGGTGATAAGGTAATTTTTGTGTACGTGGTACATATTAATTCGGGTGGGGAGAGGATTAGTTGTTTTTTCTTTTTGGGCAGTCATTCCATCCTGAAATCGAAACCAGCGGGTTAGACAGCTGCTTACACAGCCGCTTTATAGTCCGTTCGGCTACAACTACATTCCTAATTATAAGAACCACAAACGACCGAACAGTTGTAGATTGTTAACTCATTTAAAATAGTAATAATTATAAAAATAAGTGTTAATATTGCTAAGACATACATAATATTGCTAAGATAAACGGGTAAATCGATTGCGGAAAAGAGTAGGTATCTGCTGAGCGTGATATAGGTAATGAAATCAATTGTTCCGCATCGAATTTCAACTATGTATTATAATGGCTTAATTATTATTAATTCCTCTCAAGAATTCCATCAAAGCGTGTTTCGTACGAGAAGACACGGGAACGGTTTAATTCACGTAGCCGCTACGCTTTGCATCACGGGAGGGAACATGATATCGCGCGTCTAGTGAAATGGAAGTGGATAAGACCCGAACACGAAGGCACGTCCGCAAACGAGTAAGTATAAAAAAAAAATAAAATAAATTAAAGATGGGAAAAAAACAAAACAAAATCGTTTACGACCGTAAGTATGGAAAACAAAAACCCGTTTGTGGTTTAACGAGAACAAAAACAACGACCCATCCCTTCGTCCCAGACTCCCCGCGCCGCCGCAACAGGAAAACGTGGAACGTGACACGCCGTGGCGCTGCGGCGGTGGTCGGTACCACGAAAACGTGATCGGCGTGGACGCGGCGGGACGGGTGGGATTCGAGCGCGCGCGGGCACCTGTCATAAACCATGTCAAACCGTGGCAGTTATGTCACTTTGCCACAAATCGTAGGTTTTCGGTACCAGGAGCGCAGCAGCGTGCGTCGTCGGCGCGCGGCCGTTTGGCGCACTACGCTCGGCCGCCCGACAACCGCGGTAAAACGACCACCACCGCCGCCGGGCTAACCGGACCATTCCACTTGCGACTCGTAGAGACGTAGACTGCAGTGTACAATATTCTCGTCTGCGACTCCGGGTCGCGTCACGAACGCAACCGTTGCATCGACGGCCATCGTAAAATATACAAAACAGTGCCCGTGTTGTGCATAACAATAATAGTGTTTGTTGTTCGCTCGTGATTTGTCGAAATTTGTAATAATAATATGTTACAATCGTGGTTTTTCTAACTAATCGTGACACAATATATCATAATATAGGCGATTAATTCGAGACGGATCACGAACGTCGATTCCGTCGTCTGCGCTCATAGTGCGAATCACGATCGATTAATTCGATCCCGCTAAAACCATGTAATACGTGATACTATGGATATTATCCTCCGTCCGCACTGTAATGCCAAAGTCAAGACCGTACAAATCAATCGCCGTCACAAGTATCCAGCACAACTGCACAACAAGCAACATAATATTCTGTTGGCAAAACCACGTATTGCAGCGAAAAACTCGTGGAATAATAGTAATAAACATTTTTTTTTTTTTACCCCCGTTGATTCCAACGGAATTTCTTGAACTTTAACCGCGCTCGACACGAGTCTCGTCGGATCGAAAAAGTACTTTACGCCTGTTGTATACCAAGTTTGAACACGGAGCGACGCGCGTTACACGGTTGCCATGACGTGTGCGCAGTGGTAACGGGAACTAACGGGAACGGCAAACTGTTGCAAGCCGCAGTCGGTGACCGGTACCAGGGTACCAGGGAACGACGGTGGCCGTCTCGCGCCCGGTCTGGCCGCCGCCACACGCACTGGTCCCCTCGCCCCGGGCACCACTCTACCAAGGGGTCCGTTCGTTTCGGCGGGGGAGACGAGATGGGATGAAAAAAAAAAAAAAACAGAAAAATGTAATAAGAGAAAAGTAACACGCAGTACCGCTGCCGCCGCCGCCGCATGAGCGCCACGACCAAACCAGTCCTGTCTCCCGAGCACTATTTCACAACGCGATAACGTCGGCCGACGACGTGTGGTCCGTTGCATACACACCCATCAGCGCTGCACGGACGACGGCGCGAAGCCTTTGCCGGAACGTCGCGTGGACGGGGGCCGAGACCGAGGAAAACGCGCATTTCTCCAGCACCGGACGTCGTACCGCGTAACAACCACGTTTAAATAATATTTTACTGTTTTTTTTTTCCATATTATAGTTTACTGTTTTTTTTCCATATTATATTGTGTATATTTGTTTCGGGTATAGGATCCTGGTCGTCCGGCACCGTCGCAGCGTCCGAAATGTGCGCGGTCCGCGGCGGGAATGTACGAATAATGAATAATCGACATAATCATACGTGCGAATTAGCCGCGTCGTTTCCAGCTCCCGGACACACAACACCGTCGTCGTCGTATTTACTGCGCGGCAACTATTTGGCCGTACAGAAAACGGTCGTCGGCATAATATTATCCGGGGCCCCGGAGTTTGGCGGTAGAACGTGATTGAAATCCAACCGCGAAATCCATGAATTGCTCATCCGTACCGTGTTCGAAGTGGACGCGTTTCGTGAGGTTTCCGGTTCGGAACCGTAGACGCGGGCTGGTATTGTGACGATTTCGGATCGAGCAGATGGTGAAGGCACACACGCGGTGGAGGGTAACAGCCGCTGCCGCCGCCGCGTACGCGTTTTGTGGCGAACGGTCGCCGTCGTGGTTAACGCGCCGCGTCGGACCATAGTACCCTGGTATAAAGACCGCCAAATATTCACTGAGAGCGAGGACGACTGCTGCCGGCCGACGGCGCGGTGCCGCGTAACGCCATCTACCTTACCGTCCGGCAGTTCAGCACCGTGGGCGCTAGCGATCCGACAGATGTCGTTGCGGTATTGAACCCGGTGTAACCACGTTCTTTTTATTAGGCACGTCATTGTTTTTGTCTTTGCAGCTGGCCGGTCTACGTACCACCACAGACTATAAGAATATAATAATCATATAATCTGTGGTACCACCAATCCACTACTGTTGCGCGCTGGGACACCGAAAGGTCCTGAAGTTGGCCCGCAAACTTTTACCAAAAGTCTGACACATAATCATAAGAAAGAACACGGATTTTCATGCTCTAAAAGATACCTAAAAATGCAATTATGACCAAAAAAATATATTACAATGTAAAAAATTACTACAAAAAATTCACTTCAAATTTTTCATTTTGTTTGGTCAATGCTTTTGATGAAATACTTTATTTGATCGATTTCCAGTTGTTTTTTGATTCTATATTTCTTGTATTTTGATGGTCGTATTAAACTAAAATTTATTTTTAAACCAGTAAAATGTAATTTACTATAATTTAATGACATAGGTACGATACAATAAGACTATAAAGTGTAGTTGCCAATAGTTTCATTAAAGAAAAGTATTAAACACTTAAAATTTTTTAATTCTTTCCGAAATTGCTAAATTTTCAAAAAATATCAAAATAATGTCTTTAAAAGTAGTGAAAATGAACAAAAATGTAATAAAGAAGTAAATACGGCAAAAAATCCAAAAATAAAGTATTGAAATCTAAGAATCTACACCATTTGAAATATATTGTTGCCAAATTGATCTTTGGGTAAGGAAAAAAAATGCATTGCGTTGAAAGTCGCGCTCTAGTCATAAGTCATACCATGTATTACATTATATTTATAAAATATAACTGTATTCATTTGTATCTAAGTGACTTGTACTCGCAGTGGCAAGTACGATGTACAAGTTTCAAATGTAACAGATATTTAAAACCATTCAATTTTATTTTGAGAAAAAATTTCGGGGGAAGGTATCTCAATCTTAAGCTCCCCCTAGTAACAACTTTATAATAGAGCTTCTATCTTTATTCAAGGTTTTTAGATGATGGCGTTTTCGTAGGAGTCGAATAACTAAATTTATAATATTCAAAATGCAAATGGTTGTTTCTTATTCTCTCTTTTGACGTATGATTATTGTTCATAACAATCATAACAAACAAATTAGTGAAAACGATATGTATGGCGGTACAAAGAATAAATTAAGTAATATTCGAAATAAACAGCTGACATCATCCTCGGTAATGAAGGTAACTTATAGTGACGTATGAACGTATGGTACCTATAATATAGGTATATTATACTCAAACGTATTCGTACCAAGCCGGTTCTTTTACCGGTCGATTCACCGTAAATATGTATATATATATATATATATATATATATATGAGATATAAGAGTTACTGATTAACTCGACAAGTCAATTATTACGCATAATATGGGAAAGTAATTGCCGAGTTATTGATTAAACATTTACCACACGGAAACCGTATTTTCTTTAAATCTTTTCCACGTTTTGCTGGCCAATGACTCAATCTTGGCCCTCGGGTTTGTCACTTTTTCAATGGTCAATAATAATGTATTAATGTCCATAACACAATATTGATTGCAAAGTCGCCTGTGCCAGTTATAAAGTTAGTTCGTGCAAAAATATTTTGAATAATTTATTGTGAGAATATCGAAACGGTAGAAAATCCGGACATACGTTTCAATGCTACAAGGGGGGGGAGCTTATTCCGTCTAAATTAAGTGACGATTTCTCGAGCATATAACGACCTGTGAAAGTTGCGTCATATTTATTTTTATTTTACGACCATCACGAACTACACGCATAACTAAACAAAACAGTATCGTATAAGTGTAAAACCGTAAAACGAGTTTCGGTATAATTCAATATGTTCATCAGGAACTCGAAAAACGAAAATAAAACAATGTTTACCCTGTAGTTGTGTGTCTGGTAAACAGTAGTTACCTATATATAGCGTAGTTCCAGAGATCGGGATGTATGTGCGAAAAACCGATAAAACGAGTTAAACTATACATTTGTGTTTGTTACATAGACACACACACACACACACACATATAATAAATATATTATGCTTGTGTTAATGTGAAATGTCTTCATTTGACCATTAATTAAAATGCGTACACACAAGCTGCAGAGCACAAAGGGTCTGAAACTGAAGCCACATACACGACCTAACCCAACCCGACTGCCGTACGGTTTTCATTTGTCCGGTAGACTTGGATTTACATAGATAAGAGCAGCACATGCGTGCGCGTATGACTCATAAACCTTCGTGCATACAATAATTTAAAGCACAAGATTTTTTCGCGGATTACGTAAATAAATTTTTAATGTGTTTCAGTTAGTGTTAGATGTCGTTGGTGATCTAACCGCCAGTGAGTACCTTTACAACTATCGTATTTATGTACACCTATAGTTATTGTACCTATGTTAATAGCGTTTTCTTGACATCGCATAAAATATTCACAATGTTTCCTGTTACCATTTATAGGAATATGTACTGTTCCATACGTTTGCGTTTTGATTGATATTATAATATTTGTACATTATCATTATTATTTTTTTTTTCGTAATAGATATTTTTTTCGTCGAAAACAACGCCTAGACATTTGAATATAAATAGTGTATTCTAGTATACAATAGGTATAAAGGAATGGAATAAGTATTATTTTATTTTTTATTATGTCATCAATAACTCGAAACAGAAATAAAAACAGGGTAGGTGGTAATAATAAATAAATAACCCTTCAAGCCTTGATAGAATGATGGCTATTATGGATTACAGTAGTGGGCTGGATTAATAATAAGTAGGCGGCACGCGGTTTATTGGAGTACTTAAACGTATGGTAAGACTCTTAATTGAACACTTATTATATTTTTATTAAGATTATCGCTTCTGCAGTAGCCTATTATTATAATGATGTATCGATCACGTGTTTAAAAATAAATATTGTGAGTCAATTTATTTTCAGTGTTATCGAGTATAAAGCAAAACGTTAGCAGAGAATTATGTATATATACGTAGGTAAGCGCATGTTATGTGTCCTACACACGTTTGCACACACAAAAAAAAAATAGATATAAAAATGTACAAGACTATAAAAATAATAAATAAAGGTTCATGGTTAGTAGTGGAACTATAAGAATGGAAGTCGTGAATCAAGTGATGCTAATAAAATCTAGAGGATACGATGAATGTTATTTATGGACGTTTTTTCCGAGACGTAACTTTTTAAACACGAGCTAACACAAGTATAATAGTATAAACTACAGGATGTACCCCGCGAGTCTCCGACCAAATTAATAACATAATAATCTACACTGTTGTGTAAAGTATATTATTGTCTGGATAAAAGACAATGCGTGACATGTATACAAATCACTATTTGCCTACTGCTCGTAATGATTAAAGGTGAAATTACCTGTTCGTAATAATATTGTGAATCATCTTGGTAAGAAAATGTAATTTATATATTGTTACACACTTGGTATAATTACTAGCAGTAAACGAAAAAAAATATATCTCCGAGAGATGCTATTTATCGGTCTAAATATGTTTGTACTTTATACCGATGCAAAGAGAAAATGCATAACATTTGATGTAAATTAGTCAAAGTAAATTTAAACGATAAAATAAAACTGCAGTTATGCAGTATACGATTTCCTATTTTAGAGACATGACATAACAATACCTATAAGATTTACCAAAGTAGCAAAGTTACACACAGCAGTCACAGCAGTCAACTGAAGAGAAAAGGCAAAATAAAACTCGCTGTAGAAGACTGTGTTTGCTGTGCATGTATTTATTTATCTTTTTATTATGAAAGTAATCATAAACAATTCACCCGTTAGAGGAACGAAGTCATGTTATTTTTTGGCCAAAACGAGCATAATACAAAAACTTAAAATCAATATTAATCAATATCAAACTTAATATCAATAAGAATAAAATTTAAATTTAATAAGGTAAAATAATTATTTATTAAATCGGATTTAAAATTATTTCAAATATACCTAGGTACCTATTATGTAATTCCGAGTGAATAATATCATACTATATCTATAATATCCACGACGAATGGATATTGACAATTAGCCTGTGCCACTTCGAAATTAGGTACCTACTTATCATTATATTCCTGCGGTCAGATGCGAAATTTTGCCCATTTTTGGATTATTGCGCCATATGGTGTACATTTACATTTCCTTCAATTTGTATATTATATATATATAGGATATATAATTTGAAATGATTTGTACTTACTAATAGTTAAATATAAAGTATAAATATTTAAGCCACTATAATTGTACGAGTAATTAATTAGGTATTTATTAAATATAAAAATAAATATATTATTTGTCTAATATCAGAATATAAAGTTCGTCTACGACTATTGTTGTATGCCTTGGTTAAGTTATTGCATGATTGTGCTATACTAATGTGCTTTTTATTATTAAAAATTTATGAGTTTCTATACAATGAATTGTCTTCAAACGGTTAACTAATTGAAATGTTGTATGAAATTGCTATTTTACATATTATACTTGTACATTGAATAACAATTGATATAATCTATTTAATCGATTTAATTTCCATTATGATAAATATAGTTGTATCCGGATGTACAAATAACTAGAAACGTTAGAACAAATTTCAAATTTAAATTGAGGTAGTTATAGCCTTATAGGTACCTTGTGTGCATTTTTATAATTTAAAAAGTCATTATAATATAATTCTTGTCCGGCTAGATTATAGAATTAAACTGTTAATATATGGGTATATATATGTAGTATTGTTTCAATGATTCAACACCAATTTTTTTTAAGCTATGGTCTGTTTTCTTGTATTTTATTAAAATATTGTCGTTATTGTAAAGATGTATTAAGAAGTTTTTCTTAATTTAAAGTGTATTTGTCAATTAAAGATAAGTTTTATTCATTTTTAATTCGTATTAGATCTATGAGTTCGATAACCTGTAATTTGCAAGTCAACTTTTTCGTTGTAACTTTAATTACATTTTTTCTTATTTTAATAAGCTTAACTAGCTTAAGTATACAGATGCATGTATTACGATTTATTACACAATAAATGGTGACTTATAAAAAAAATGTATTCACAATATAATTGAAAACCTACGCTCAGAAACGTAAAAGTAAAAGGTTTTCGTACCTAAAAGTGACAGCGAATGTATAATAAAATTAGGTAATCTTATTTATATAAGAAGTTCCTTTGATTGTAGATACATTTTGAAAGTTTAACCGTATGGATAAACTAAAGAAACAATTTGCCAAAGTATTTATTATTTTGTATAATTTAAATTTACAAACACGTTGAAAATATATAGTTTAAATTTTTCTGTACTAATATTTAAAGAAAACAGAATATTATAATATTATGATAATACTGACGTAGGTAGGAGTAATTGATTAGCAAGTAATTATAATTGTGTATTATATTTCTACAAGGTTGTATTAAATTAAAGGCGTAGAGTTTTCAATATTCCATTATTTCAGCAGTTCAACACACATACACACACAACGATAAGTATGAATTACTTATATTGAAGTTCTTTCCTTTCAGGGTTGAATTGTAAATTCATTGTCCTATTGGTAATTTTAAGTACCCTGAAAAACTAGTTTTACTAAGTCATATTTGCCTATTAATGGAAGATGGGTACTAATTAAAAAATACTTGCTATATAATAACTACATTTTTTATGTTTTACTGTTATGGTTTACTTTACATTTTTTATTTTATACCTATATTTTATAATTTATCCGGGTAAATTCAGTGATTGTAATGATGCTTTAAGATGCTTTCTACTATATTTTGTAGAGTACACTCAATACATTATTAGCAACAAGAAATTAATTTCTGATTTAATAATGAACTTGTGTGCTAAGTTTAATCACGTTGATGGACCTACATATTATTTCAACCAAACCGAAGACAGCAGTCTTGGGAATTGTTATTCTTGAACAATAATTATAAGAAAAACAGGTTTTTGTTTGTTATTATAATAATTACAGCATTCTTATTTCATAAATTTATTCTCGGATAAACCAATAAATTAATATAATACAAGTTGTTATCGTCCAGAATATTATTTTAAACATTGTTACTTTACTGATAAAATATACAGGATACCGAAATATTACTTTAGTCTAAAAACATAGTTTAATATTTACAATTAATTTGAAACTTTCAAATCTTTTTAAAATCTATTATGTAGTTTTAAACATTTTTTTTTACTTTTCAGTCCCTTGATAACTTTGAAATATTGTACTAAATTAATAATATTATGTTATATTAATTATCCATGATATATAGCTATATCTATTTAAGTATATAATAGTCGTGCACGTAGAGTATAATATGTAAGGTACCATAAATTACATACATTTTTACATTTCTTATTTCTAATAGCTAAAGTAGGTAAGCTAAACAAAAATTCTTAACATTATAATATATAACATTTTTACGGCAAAAATTTGAATTAAATGTATACATTTCACGTTGAATGATCAACATTTTTGTTTTTTATTAAAAATAAAAGACTCATTTTTCATTATCAGGTTTTATAAATTATTTAAAAAGTGCTATGAAAATTATAAAAAGAATTATTACTACCTATATAAAAACAACAAGAAAATTAACCTTATATTTTATTATTTCAAAACTTTATAGAAAATTACAATAAAACTACAGGGTTTTCATACATTTTTTTAAAAATTGAACCAAATACTCAATGAAATAAACATGAAACATGGTATTTATTATTTTATTATTATTGGTAAAATAAAGGGAGATATATATGTACTATATTATATGCATTATGCATACTCTGTTTTGAATGTAAAATTCACAAAAAATTCAACAACATTGATTACTTTTACACAATTGGATATCATAGAACCTAACTTATCAAAATTAAAGAATCTCAATACATTTCTATTACAGTATTATATTTAACAAATGTATGTTAATTTATGTAAAATATCGATAATCAGCTAAACAAACAATGTTAAATTTCCTATTTTGTTGAAATTTCAACTATTGTATTCCAAAACTTGAAAATATTTTTATACGTATTTAAGGTAAGATATACTTCCTACTATATCAAATTTCAATTTCATATGTGTGTTTAATTTTATTTGAACCTTGGATTTTTTTATACCTATACCCGCGTTTCGATCTTAAACTCGTACTGACTAATGGCTATAAAAACAATTCACTAAAAATATTTATATACTTATTTTTTTTACTTAGGTACTTAAATAAAACGGATGTATTTATTGGATGCATACAAGATTTGGTATTAGTTTCAAATAATAATAGCATTGTCTATAATCAAATATCAACGACAATAAAAATGAACCAATATAAATAAATGATTTATAAATTGAATAATATGTTATTGTTGGTTCTTAATTATTATTAATGAAATAAAGTTTCACATATTTAATCATGGTATTTTGAAATACATTTCTATGTCAACTAGCATTAATACAACTGAGCATGATTGATATGCAAATGAATGAACTTACGAGCCCAGGTAATTAATTAGTATAACTAATAATATCAAATAAACAAAATAGCTTTTTACTAAAGAAACTTTTTACTTTAATATATTATATTTAATTTAATTATTTATTTTTAAGTTTTATTTTTGTATATTATAGTTAAAATATAGTATATAAGTTAAAAAAAAAATATTTTCCAATGTTTCAGATTGCAGTTAGGTTAGTACAGTAAATCGTTAAATCAGGACATGAAAATCACATTGTGCGAAATAAGAAATAAATTCAAAATTTCTTTTAATGAACAATTTCGAATGATTCAATACTATTATTATTTGATACACTTTATTTGATTTCCTTGAAAATACAGTAAAAATAAATCTATATCATTAAATATAGTTTTTAAAGGTTATCAATTCATTATTCATGATAATGAAATTGTTTTATTGTTATGTATACACTTAAACCTAAAATAGTTGTTAGGTTTTGAAAATATAATTTTTGTTCATAAATTGAACAATTTTTTTAGATTACTACAGCTATACTCTAGTGATAATTATTTTATATATGAACAATAATTAATAATTATATTTTAATATTTTGTACAGCATGATATATTTTGGATATTTTAGAAATATCCATTTATTTTGCTGAAATCTCCGTAAAAATAGTTTTTTAGGTATTGTAATAACATTGTCTTCATTATGCGTACTAATTTTCATGCTAAAACGAATCATAGTCTTACTATTTCTTTAATATTCATATAATGAACTAGGTAAATATATAGAAAACCTTTTTTTTTTTTGATGTTCTATTTATTTGTAATATTTTGATTGGCTCTATTTATAATAACTATCTACTATAGATCTTATAAATATTTTGTTATTTTATCATAGGTATAAACGTTTGGTTTTACATTTCATGTATAAAATATTAAAATTACACTAGACAGTATATAGTTCAAACTCACGAGCTCACCAATTAATAAGACTCTTATTACATCAGAGAAAACAGGTTAACTTAAATATATTCGAACATTCAACCGTTGTCAACATTTAAAAAATAACGTTCTTCCAAATTTATTTGTTTTCCTTTTTTTTTATCTATATTATGTTTCGGATGTTTATAAACTAGTTACACTTTTTTTTAAAACAGATTAAATGTAAACTAGGTACTTCTTGAGAAGATAATCCACCTACTGTACTAGTTGCTTTAAAAATAATTACTTTGTGACCAAAAAGTACCCTTATCAGTGCACATATTATATACAGGTTTTTTAAGTTTTGAAATGTGGATCATTAAAAAAATATTACTTTTAAACGTATTATCTATTTTGTTTAAATATAGGTTATATATATCAGTATTTAAAATGAAAAGTTGAATCATGATAACAAAGAGTTTTTATTTTTTAATAGATAGGTACCTAAATAATATTGTGTTTTTATAATATTTTGATTTAAATATACTAAATAACTAAATAATAGAAAAAAATGAAGAACTTAAGTAAAACTATATGCATATAGTTATAATATCTATTTCCAAAGAAAAATATTTTTAAGATGGTTTAACATCTTATAGAGTTGGAAAGTGTATGAACATTAATTTGATAGATCAATTATATTTATTGCATGGTTTTAGAAAATGGTTCAGCACTGCTTGTTTTTAACCAACCCTCCGTGTTTTATGGTTAGTTTAAAAACTAAAGTAATTATTTCTTATTTTCAAACGGCTCTTTATTCGAAATAATAGCCACAAGCAAAGTGCAATTTCTTATTAAATAACTATGAATGTAAGTGCCTATATGTGAATAGTAGGTATCTTGTTTTGGTACACAAAGTGGTTATATAATAATAATTTATCAATACTTGAATAAAATCTATGTCCAACCGCCATTGTGTTATTTAAAACAATACTTTTGTACGGTACGGTAGCATGGAGCATAGGTCATAATAGGTCAACAATTCTGCGACTGCGAGTGTAAAAAAAATGTACAAAAGCATAATTTACTTTGAAATTTCTTTGTATGAAAAAAAAAAGGTTAGAAACCATAGGATTTGATCAAAGCTATCCTTAACGCTGTGTACATACTACATACTATATATATATTACAGGTATATATATTATAATATACGTGCAGACTTCCACGTTCCTCGAATAATTGGGTACCGTTGCGCTTGAGTAGAACTTATGATTCAGTATGCCGGTATACATATTATATGGCTGTACGTGATTCTTATTACATAATTTTGAGTTACATATAAACATAAAATATATGTATATATATATATATATATATATAGGTATAAAGTAAAAATAAAAACATTAGAATAATATATTTACATATATTTATCCAATTTGTAGGAGATGAGACGATGTATAAAGGCAAATTGCCTTAGGCAATAGCTTTTGTCCAGGTTCAATCATTATTACAGGCACCTAATATTCCTATGCGTACCATAATGTGTACCTTAAGTTGTAAAGTCGTGCTAATAGCCGCCATTAAATAAATATATATATATATATCCCCATAATCCCCAAATGTGTTGTAAACGTAGCGATCAACAAGTAAAATAAGAAAATAAATTGTCCGAAAAACCTGAAAAATCCAGTCTGGCATTAGTCCATTTCTTTATATGCGAATATCAGTTCCGAATGTTCCAAAGCAATAAACATACCTATAATGGCTAATATTATGTCTTACACGTATGACTGCTCTATAAGTTGATCAATATCGGTGAGAAGAGTTTTTTAATTTATAGCACATAATTTATACCATGTAACGAGTATATGTCAACGATACGGTTATGTGTATTATAAAATAATAAAGTTACACACAATATTTTGACACTGAACTTGAATTAAATATTTATGTGAATATGAAGTGTCCTCTTTAAACCTTGAGTGTTTTTTTCGCTCGACTATGAGGAAAAAAAAATGCCCGGTTTGTTCATATGAAATATAATATTACATATCCTTGGATAATCTAAATCAACTTTCAATATTTTATAATTGACGGTTGAAAATATTAATGAAATTTCATCAATGCTTAGTACCTACCGCATGTAGGTACCTGCTTATAGCACATAGCAACGGGTTTAAATGTTTTAAATAGATGTTATAACATATTATTATTGATTAATTATAATAATATACCATTTATATATGGTATCTATTTTTAATGTTTTATTATCAGAGATGTTTTATATTATCGCTACATCAGCTACACTTATACTATAATCTCTGCACATAATTTGCTTTTTACAACACATATAATCTTAAGTTGAATTTACATGCTTTTATAAGATAATATAAGATATGGTAGGTATTATACATTTCATATAACCTATGATATTATGAACAAATTATTTTTGAGTCAGATATTTCCTATCGCACAAATCAGTGGCTGAGTGAAAAAGTTAAGGCGTCATGGTTGAAATTTGGTAAAATTTATTTTACAGGTATCGAAATTAAATAACTATCTCTATGTATGTAAAACGACGAATTTTTCTTAATATATTTCTTCATTATTTTTTCATATTCACTATTCAGTCACGATTTTTTTTTTCCTTTGTATTTTACCTGATAATGAATTGATTTTATAATTCAAAACTGATCATATAATACACAACTCATCATATTCCAGGTTATTTATATATATTTTAAAATAGTATAAGTATGAGTATTCTGTGTCTAACATTTCTCGTTTCATAATTATTCGTTTATAGGCGTCATTATTGAAATTTGTTAGAATTTATTTTATAGATATCCAAGCAGTATAATAAAAATATACTTATTCTGATTTCAATGCGGCTCAAAATCATCCAACGTGTTGCAAGTACAGTAATTATAATACGATCATAATCATATAGTGTCGTAAATATTTTGAAATAAATATTATAAAATTATTTCGAATTTTGTATAACACATAAATAAATCGCTGCATATTAAATAGTTTATATTTTATATAAGTGTAGAATTTTATATTTCTTGAGGGTTGAGATTATTATACTTGATATTTAAATTTGTGAATAATTTCGACTGGCCGGTCTGCTCATCGAAAAATGTATGAGTTTTTAACTATATATAACGTATATTTTAATATATTAGTTTTCAACTATCTAACGTATATTTTCTAAAATAAAATAATTACCATTAAGATTTAGATTCAAATAGAAGTGCATATTTTTAGGTTGATTTTTGACATAAATTTCCAAGTACATAATTTGTTTCATGTAACAAATACTTCAAGCCCGAAATTTTATTTTGCATTATCGATGATTTTTTTTACATAATATTTAGAGCATTAATTAGATGGCATTTTTACAGTTTATTTTGCTAATTTTTAATTTTTATTGCATATTCGAACCTAATACAGCTAAATAGTTTAAATAATAAATTTAACTCATTTGTATAATATAATCTAAATCTAAATGCATTTTTTGGGTATTTTTTTAATAAATTTATCAATGGTTTTTAAGACATTTAAATAATTGTGGTTATACGTTATATTAACATTATCTAGTTCATTCATTTTTATTAATGTCTTAATTTACGTTTCAATTAAATGTATGTTTCTATACTTCTAATAATATCAATTATATTTTTATAAAATTAATTTTAATTTTTAAGATAATATATAAGTAATTCGCTTGTAACGATGGTCGTTCATTAATATCATTAATAATTACATTACTCTATAATATATAATTATTAGTTTTTTAAAAAATTAAATTATAAATCTTCTTTTTCTTTTTCTTCTTGGCTTTACAATTTTTTAAGAATTTTGGCCGCCACAGTCACCGTTTTCCAATAGTCACGATTTTGGACTCTATCTTCCCAATTTGTCACTTCAAGTGTTTCTAAGTCTTTTCTTATTCCATCCATCGCTTTCTAGGCCTTTTCCCCGTCGGTTTCCATTCGATGGTTGCTCTCGTATTAGTGGTTTCTGTTTTCCGCATAGTATGACCTTACCATTTGAGCCTTTAACACTTAATGTGGCTTGTTAATAATGGAAATTCAGTAATTTCTCTTAGTTCAGTATTTTTTCTTCTGCGCCGTCTGTTTAGCTCATTATCAAATACTGGGCCACAAACTTCCTCAGTATTTTATTTTCAAAAACTAGCTTTTTTCTAATTGTATAGTAGTGGGCCATATTTCACATCCGTAGGTCGCTATTGGTCTTATTATGGTCATGTACAGTCTGATCTTAGTTCTTCTGGAAAATAATTATGATTTAAAATAATTATGTGATGCGAAATAAGCCCTCTCTGCTTTGCGTTACGACTTATGACTTCGGTACTCCAATCATTGTTGTTAGTAATCGTCGTTCCAAGATATTTGAACTATTTAACTTTCTCAAAGGTAAAGTTATTGATAACCACGTTTTTTCCCAATTGTGAGTTGTTCCATCACCTTCGTTTTATCTTGATTTATAAATTATAAATAAATAATATAAGTTGTATTTATATTTCATTAACTTCTATTTTAGATTCTGAACGGAGTGATGGAATCTATTGGTTTTACAATGATATGTTTTTTTTTTTTTGTGTCTGAGGACACGATTTTTGGTAGTAAAAATGCTTCGATTTTCTTAAACAGCAACTTCTGTGATAGGAAAGTGAATGTAGATGGTACTTGGGCAAGTCAAAAATCCAACTTTTTCAATACTTTTTTAAAAAATCGAAAAAAACGATAAAAAAATTACGAAAAAACGGAAAATTTTACGCAAAATCACGTTTTTACAAACTACATTTTTTTAAAATGCTCTAACTCAAAAACGAAAAACCGCAACAACTTTAAATTTTCACCAAATCTTTATATTAGTGTTCTCTATATGTGGTTAAGTTTTCAAAGTGTTTTGAAATATTTTGACTTGTTTATAGACAATTTAAATTTTCGATTTTTGTAAATTTTTTTTTAAAACACCTATAAAATTTAATTGGCTGGCCGAAAACTCTCAAAAATTTAATACAAGGTATATGATAAGCTTAACTTATTGTCACTAAAAAATATCGAAGATCGTTTCATTAAAATTTTTTTTATAAGCTCATAAAGCTCAAATTTGTATAAAATGTGTCAAAATCACGATAATTTGCAAGTTATTTTGTAGATAAAAATTCTTAAAATTTTTTCTGTTTATACTTAAGGTTCAAAATTTTGACACTAGTTTGTTCATAAGCTAATCTTCGAAAATATATAAAAAAATTTCTACCGGACCAAAAGGAAAAAATTTTATAACTATTTTAAATTTTAATTTTTACGAAGTTGCATTATAATTTAATTTAAATATAAAATACTATATTATTATATAAACATTTTAGACAAACATATTAACTCCATTCCCCCAACTGTACAGCAAAGCGAGGCCCACCCGTTCTTTTTTAAATTCAACATTTACAAAAAATAAAAAACCATAAAATATTCAATTTCATTATTATTCATTATTCATTATTATGTCTTTGTATAATTGCGAAAGAGTTGAGATGGATAAATATGAACATTACAATCAGAGGACTTAGTTGTTAAAAACTAAATACGTATTTATCCTATAGGATTGTAGCCAATTGAATTTATCACTCAATGAATACATGTTATATATAGCTATTTGGTTTTTTGCAACATATAATTGCGCCATTGAAAAATTAAGAAAATATAAGAAAATATGTTTAAAACACAGTAGAAACAAAATTATATATAAAAAAAAATCAGTATATAAATTTTGGCTCCAAAATTAAATAATTTTATTAGTATACGTTTGTCATCTGGAATCTGATTATCTAAACTATAATTATATATTTAAAATTTACATATTATGTAACGTTTTACCCATGTTTAATTAAAACGTTGTTTATACCTTTCTCAAAAAATATGAATTATATGATTGAAATGATGCGATTCAAAAACTCAACAGCATTCAACAGTTTAAATTTATTTAATAAAATTGGTTTTTAAGTTTTTATACGGTATTTTCTATAAAAACAAATTTCCATTTTTTGATTATAAATATAATTTATGATGAAAATAATTATAAAATCATTATACTATTTTTCCAACTAAAGAATAAAATTGTATAGAATAAAAAGAATCCATATTCAAATTGAAGCACGTTAATTTATTCAACCACCTTGTTTGGTACGTGAAATAAAAATAATGTACATAGCAGAAAATACAATTTAGTAAAATTTAGACAGTTTAGGCTTATTACTATTGTATGGATTCTTAATGTATTTAAAATTTTCATGTTATCATGTAATTGCGCATTAAATAAAGAAAAATTACAGAAAAATTACTTCATAAAATATACATGTAATTATAACTTATAAGTAATTAATACTGCTATAACCATTGTTATTAAAATAATAATAACTACAAATTTATTTAACAAATAATACATATTCATACAATTATAATTAAAATGTACAATATAGTTAAACTATTAAAATAAATGAAATAATTTAGTTACATTGTAGATATTATGTATTAAGGTTAGGTTTTTAAACCATTCTGTTATCTGTTGAGTAAACATATTTGGCGAATAATCTTCTGACTGAAGTGATAAGTGTTTTTAATATTTCCAGATATAACTTAACCAGACAAATAAATTAAGTTAATGAGAGGACATACTGGTGGTATAAATTGTACATTTTCAACAAGTTATACACACTTTATTATTAGGTATGATTATTTAACGATGATATTGATAAAAAACTGCTTGGAGATTACGAATATTATTAATTAAAAAAATTTATATTACAGTTGTGTATTAATATTTAAGTTGTACTTTATATTTTAATAGTTACATAGGTAATTAGTACACCATAAATAAATAAATAAACAACAATAACAATATTGTTTAATGATCGTTCTAAATATCATGTTAATTTAAAATTTGAATATATTCTTAATATTACAATTTATAACTTACCTAATTAAATATTAAAATCCATGATCTTGAATTATCATATACAATAATAGTTTTCCGTTAAGAATTTAATTTTTCATGGAAAATATTAGCAAGCGTACCTATCTGTCAACATGCTATTATTTTTCAGTAAAAAAAGTTTACGCCACTATATATTGTCCCTCGAACAGTGCATGTAATATATTAGATGTTAACTTACAAGCAAAAAAACGTATCGACATTATTCGACAACTTTATAAAATAATAACGAACCTTTGTATCCGATATATATATATTATACAGACGAGAAATAAAGGTAATAGCTATTAAATCATTCGTCAAGTCGACAAGGTATTTTTTTTTTTTACCGATAGACTCCGTCTGCAGTATTCTATTTTATCCGTTCCGTAATAGTTGAAACGAATGAATTTGCGCGTTTCATCGGCTTGCGTAATATCTAGACTATTTATTTATACTAATTTACGACATCTTAAAAAAACTTTTAGTCTTTGGATAATATATTATAATATACTGTTACTGCATCAGATCGTGATAACCAACGGTCAATAAAATTCATCACGTTACGATTTTCACAATCGTTTGAAATCACGCTATATAATATTATAATGTTATGTTAACCCATAACAACCATAACCCATACTGTTTCTTTTTTTTTTCAATCAGTACTAGTTACTGCACAAAAGAAAGTGCAAAATGAACAAATTATATTTTCGGTTATCTATTAATCAAATGTAGTCAGCTGTAACTTATGTATGTTTTTATCGTGCATGATCTTTAATAATACTTGAACGCAGATGATCGGTGAAATATTAAAATACAGTCCGTACAAAAGTATACGTGGTCAAGTGTTGATAAGTATGCAGTATGCACTGTTTTTTTAATTAAAATTCTAATATTGGTCGAAGTATAAAAAACTCGACTGAACGTTAAACATAACTCATATTAGATTCGTGTAATATAATTGATGATCTGTCATGACTCTACTATCTTCTTTTAACTATTATTTTAACCATATGATGTAATTATAATGTATTGAGATTTTTTATAAGTATAGTATGTATATAAATTATTTTTTACAATCTAGTTTTTTAAATTCCTTTGGAAAACCAAAACAACATATTAGTTTTTTTAACATTATATCCAGATATATTAATTGTTTTAAAGTTTAAACTCTGATCTAATGATCGAATTTGACAAAATATAACAATTAAGTAAAGGTTATTTTTGATTTTAATATTTTTTTTATAATTTTATTGAATAAACGGTGAGGTCGATGGTCTAAACGGAAATTCATTCATAGAAGTGTGAGATGAAAGTGGTCGTCCGTGGGTTAAAACTACGGGATATTTGTTTATAGTCGTTAACATATTATTATATAATCGTCAACATATTTGCCGTCTATATTTAGCAATAAGAATTCTGTGTACCTTTAAAATCGTTAAGTTCTCGGAAGAATTATATTTTACTCATTTTTATTTTTTTAATATAATATATTATACAAAATTATGTAAATGCACCTAAATAAAATTATAAAATCAAATTCTATTAAATGACGTGGACTTCAAAATGTAATGAGTATTGAATTTTATGGTTATTGATTTCTATTGAACGTCTTGTGTAGGTAGGTAAAAGTCTTAAGTTGTAATGCTAATATTTTTAGTTATGTGTACACTGAACTTAAAATAATGCAGCTGTTTTGTAATGGCGTAATGCTGATAACCCTGTGTTAATCACAACAACATGATCAACAAAATTACAAGACTATAACTACACGCATAGTATAATTTAATCAATTTCAATGATCTGATATTGTGTATAATTTAAAACGTATAGATACTAAAATTTAAATCCGCAAACCTTGTTTTTTTATACGATAAAATATGTTAAGCTTATATTTTATACTATTGAAGTTATTAGTTAAATGTTTTTTTTTAATTTTTCACGTATGTATATTAAAAGAAACAATTTAACGATTGAATATTATTTTATACGGAAAAATTTATAGATATATAGTTAATGCGAATAAAGTTCAATTAAAATAATTCATAATCGGTATAAGATATTTTTCAAATGCGCCATACCTTACTTATGATATTGTCAGATCACTTGCGTTCGTGTTGGGCGGCTATTGACCCATTCCGTCTGGCCGGTCTTTTTGTTAGCCAAATGATTTTCGTGTTTCTCGTTTCATTATTCGTCTTGGGAATAAAATATTATGTACAATGTCATAACTCATAATCATTGTTGACTAGTTGAAGGTACACTGTACTCGCGTCAAAAGCTATGCAAGGAATCACCTTTGGATAGTGGTTAATCGTCGTATACTAACATAATTATTCACTGGATGTTCACGCATAGTATAATAAATAATAATATACTGTTAGACAATAATAATTATAACTACATTGCTATTATAATGTGATTAATTATATTATTGTAATACTAATAATCTGTATAAGGTGTTTTTTGTATATACATACATGTATGTATTTTATATTTTATAACATGTACCCAACAATAGACTTCGACACCCAATAACATTTGGATAAAATACATTTTTATACGTTCGTTCGTCAACCACAGTGTATGAAACATGTTGTTTCATTGTTCATTTTCGAATGTCACGTGTTCAGTTCTTCTATTGCGGTTATATATAAATATAACATATAATACTTATAAAATATATTGTAGAGTACACGCACACGATTTAATTGTGAGCTGTATATACATGAAAATAAATGCATACAAATGAATTACCAAAGTCATTGCGATCTATTTGACGTATGTATCTCATAGTAAAACTGTTATGCTCGTCAACGCGTCGACTCGGACCACAGCTAGTCGTTTGTCATCAAAGAATAACCTTATAGGCGAATGAAACGGGTTTTTTCCTTACTACGACGAGAGCGACACGAAAACAATTTAAGCCTACCTAACGTTTGAATGCATACATGCACGAATGCCTTGTATATTTTTATTTCAATTCCATCTCCTGAAGTAGCATTTTTATTATTATTATTATAATGATCGTTATCTGTCGCATATTATACGAACGTGATGACATTAAGATTATTTTTGTTTTACGTCCACATGCGACGTGCCCGAGCGATTCTTAAACGCGTCCTTCAGAGGTGTTGCTGAGCGTACAAAACAAACGTGAACACTATATTTAACCGGTGAAAAATTTAAGGTATACAATATAATATAAATAGGTTACGTATGCCTCATGCTGAGCTGCATATTCGCGGACCCATGTGACATAATAATATATTATATCGACTTGCACATTTATCGTTCGCAGAATGTGCCACCGTAAAGAGTGGACACAATAACCCCGTCACGAAATAACCTATTACCTTTTTTTTTTGTACAATCCCCCTCCCCATACAACAGCCCATAAACATATATTTTATGAATATATATATATATATATATATATAGGCTCAATGTGCATATATAGCACGCGTATATTTTACATATGTATATTATATACGTTTATGTACTTAAAAAAACACATTTAAGTCTCGCTGCAGACTTTCAGAGTATCGAATTTCAAATAAAACCATACTACCACTTGTTTGTCAAAATACACCGTTATGTTTCAACATTTTTGTAAATTACTATAAAGCAACAAAGTCGTAATAATGCTTATAAAGTCGTACGTATCTATAGACTACAACGTGTTTATTTACTATTCACACTGCTGCAGGTATAACGGTAATGAATCGATTTACCTAAGTTTGATGCAAATTAAAATTTAATACTCTTATTGTATTACATGCACCACAATGCACGCATATTATAAACAACACGCACTGCGTTGTATATCGTGTATCTCACGTCTAGTTTGATCAAAATATCTTCAACAATTATTTGATATTTTATTTAACAGCGTTTTCATACAAATTGTTACAAAAACGTTGGTGTGGCAGTGCCATAACTCATAAGAGAAAACAGTATATATAGTTGACATAAACATAATTAACTCGATTATACTCGGGCATTCATGATGCACGCAATAATGTATTTGTAAAAAAAAAATATTTGATCGATTAAAAATTCTTAAAACGCATGCATTATATTATTATAATTTAGTGCAACCGTTCACTCGAGATACGACGGGCACGGTGTATTGGTATCATTGAGTTCTGGGCGGTGTTATTTCGTAAAAAGGTGCAATTTTTAGTATCTCGAATGCGTATATGCCGTGGGATTGCCGTGGTCGTACACCAGTCATCTCTATATACGTGTACGTATAATAAAATAATGTACCGCACTCGCGATAATGCCAGCAGTCGGTCTTAGACTTTTAAGCGCACGAGCAAAATTGATTATTATCATATAAGATGTAGGTGATATTATATTATTACTACTCTTACTATTATTATTATTATTATTTTGTGATTGGGTTGGGTCCGTCGGCGTTTAGCTCTCTAATGTTTTGCATATAATATACCTCGCGAAATTTACCGCGCGCATCGTTAATGTATGCATAATAATATACTTACATACCTACAGTTATTTGGCGTGCTGCAATAGATGACGAATATGTTCGACAGTCATTATCTCGGTATGTATTATACACGCAAAACTGTACCATTCGATCGGCGTACATGCGCAGTCGACAAAAGGTTACAGGGCTAGATTCAGGCACGAAATAATCGTCGGGTGGAAAATATAGCAGTACGGTGTGCTGAATAATTAAGCAAGACGTGTATAAACATTCGTCCCTCTTAAATTATTACTGTGACGCTACTTTTTGTATAGTCGCAGTACGGATTATTCATCTAAATACTCTAATCCAAACACATCGCTCACTCTTTTTAACAACGTTTTATCTTAAAAAGTTCGATTTTTAAGGAGAGCGATTTTAAGCTTAGAAAGTAGTATACAATTTTTGAAATATGACATTGTTGAAAGAAGTGAGCGACATGTTATTGTTGAATAACAATAATTTAATGATTGTGATGCTTCTGGGTTGCAAATCATTTTGCAGAATCCCTATAGTGTGCGCGTAGATGAGCATTACCTATACGCAATCCTTTGCGATTTACACACCGACAATTATTCTGCAAACGTCTACATAAGGAAACAACGAGACTGGCAATAAGGCGTGCATGTAAATGTATGCACTTATGTTGGAGTATAATAATATGTACACAGGTGTTGTATGATAATAATGTATATAGGTATACGTCACTCGCGTTCGCGTGTATAGCGCGCGTTTGGGGGTTTTACTCGGATCGGCTTGTAGTCGCGTCCGATCCACGTGGGCAGCAACACTGTTGCTCCTGCCTACGTAATTAAGTACTATATCATGTATATATTATAATATACACGTGTGTGTACGTATAATATAGTCGCTTGTGTAGGTGCGAGACATGTGACAGGAACAATGGCGAGCGAGCGACAAGGCGCCAGATGGTGGCGCGGGCCACGAGGTTTTTTTATAATAATAATAATAATATTTCGGTGCGCGTCATCGTTGCGTGGCTTTCCGGATTTACAGAAAGTTCAACGGCGGACACAAAACCCATTATCGTCGTTCGATTGCTGCTAGCGCTTTGTAGTAATTGAATACGATGACAATGTAATTAAATATCAAATCTGAATCATTAAAACGTACACAATCACGCGTCCGTCGATTTCCGCCGCACAGTCGACCACATTCGTATAAATATATATAATATGATAATGTGCACGCAGCATTGTGTGTTACGTATGCGCCAGACTTAATATTGTAATAGCGTAGCAGCACAATATGACTCGCGCACAATGATATAATAATGATGATAATGGTACACGCAGTCACGACGACGACGGTTGCGCGTATACTTACAAATCCGAGCAAACTCGAGTGCCGTGTTGCAGAGTTGTGTTTACGCAGCGACAGCGGTGGGCAATTAAAAATAAAATTAAAATATGATTTAATAATCATAATTATAATAATAATTACAATAATAATAATAATAATAATAAAGGTGACGTCGTCGCGGTGCAGCGTGTAAGCGCGTGATAGCGAAATGTGAATAATATAACAATTGCGAGAGTTCGCGCAATCCCTCACACGCGCGTGGGTGCGTTTGATGTGTTTCCCGTCGAGGCGTCATGTATATATTATAATATCCACGTACGCGTCTGTGGGAAGACCTCCCAGAGGCGTCGTCCTACACGCCGACAGGTTCAACACACGTCCTTCGATCAGCCTTGTAACCGTTTGCACCGAAATCGCGCGGCTGCTCCCGGATATCGTCGGTCGGTCGTAGTCCACCTCCATTATCATTATTATTATTATTGCAGTTGTTTTATTTTAAATTTTTTTCCCCCAAAGCGTCAGCGCGCGAGTCCTTATAGTTTTTTGCCCTTGTCGAAGGCGTCGTCGCGATAGTCTCGGACACACTGCGCGTATACAACACACAACACGCCTCACATTCCATTTTCTTGTTTCCCTTCCTTCCTGTGTTCTAAAAAATTATTTTTATCGTCGTCGTCGTCACTGTCTTCCTCTCATTATCATCATACCGTAATCATCATCGCGGGCATTGAGCTGCCGGAGTAAGCGATCATCATCGTTGTCACCCTACGCAATAAACCCGAAAAACGAGCTTATGTTGATGGCTGATGATGACGACGTGCGATGTTGTTTTTCACTTCTATATTACATGTATTTTACACAAAAATCCAATTATTTCTGGAATAACTTAAAACTTTAACGATCTAATTTCCAATAAGGAGAAATATAAATCAACGTTATTACTACATTTTAAATTTTTTTTCTACCTCTGCATGTATAACCGACTCGCGTAGATAACGAGTGACAAATGGATTCAATAAATACGTGTGTTTAAAATAGTGCATTTCAGATTTTGTCCAAGTTTGAATATAATTTTTCATAGAAATACGTCTGGTCGATGTATGCCCGTCGTGTAGAAAATATCTCTAACCTATAAAATACTAGATGAATTATTGTGCAATAAAAATTGTTTTTCATCACAAATAAGAAAAAAAAATCCGTGTAGACAATTATAGACAATTAGACTCATCTAATACGATTTCTACGTTTTCAACGAGGACAAATAAATTACAGATCCAAGACAATTGTTCATATTTTCTTGTATTGTTTTGGTTTTGGATTATATAATTTCAATGTATTTATATTTTCAATGTATATTCTATCGAATATAGATTGTTTATTAGGTTATTAGCTTTAGTATTCAACACATCCTCATTATTTTTTTAAATTTTATTATCATATTATATCGATATAATTACATAGATGTTATTGTTGTAATATGCTGTATTTTACTATGTTATTAAACTTAAGAGTATTAATTTGCTGAGATAATTTAAATAAAGTAAATAAAAAAAATATAAGGTTGACCATCTGAAATCGTTGATAACAAGACGTATCAACATTGATGTAAACATTGATGTATCCCGTCGTTACCAGTTCACGGTTTTTATTTTACGCTTATGAAACGAACTACGACTCTCATTATATAGTCATTCTGGTAAAACTATTCTCGAGTCTTGACAAGATCATCGTTATATTTCCAGATTTACGGTATATTGTGTTAAAAGTTATCAAGAACGTAGTGATGTGTTCTAAACGACCTTATAGCGATGATGATTCGTCGATGCAAGCGTCTTTAATGAACGTGATGAATGGTAAAATGTTTCCAATCGAGGATGGTACAGAATGTATTATCGGACGTTCTCTTGATTCGACAATTATTATTGAAGAGCTTTTCATATCTCGTCATCACTGCTCAATCAAGTATGAAAATAATCGTTTTATCCTTTCCGACTTGCAGTCAACCTCAGGTACCTTCCTGAATTCCCTAAGACTTCCAGAAAATATGAATCATAATACAGAATTACAGCATGGAGATCTCATTGGCTTTGGTAAAAGTAAAAATATTATTATAAGTTATAAATTTATCTTACACACTATCCCCCCCAAAAAAATAAGACTAAACAATGAACAGCGTGTTGTGAACGTTTATAATGCAGTTAAAAAATATAAAAATACTTTATCAAGAAATCAAGAGAAAATATTGAATTTAAAAGATGACCTGAAGATATTACGCGATAAAGCAAAAATTGAATTGGCTGAATTAAAAAACACAGTAGACAACATTATAGAGATCACAAATATACAAACGTCAAAAGCAAAAAACATTGTTCAACAAATGGACAACCAAGTTTCTACGTTAAAGTTGCAATTAACGGAAGCTTTAAAGGAACAAGCCGCATCTGAAAAAATAAAAAAACATATGTATGATCAGTTAGAAGATGAATTTGAATGCTCTATTTGTAATGATTTGATGTGCAAACCTGTGATTATGAATTGCACTCATACGTTCTGTGAATGTTGTATTAGAACATGGATGAATAGAAAAAACTATAATTGTCCTATTTGCAGAGTTTCTATTCGAACCATTTCCAAATGTCTCGCTCTGGACAATTATATAACCAATATATGCAATTCGATGGGTGGTAAAATTAAAGAACAAAGACAGCTGGTGTTAAAAGAAACGCCTACGTTGGTTCCGGAATCAAATGGCAGCAATCAACCCGTTATCAATTAGCAAAAATTCCACGTGTACCAATTTCAAACGTCCGCCATTATCATAAACATTCAAGATAGCAATATGTTGATCATGATGCCCTATTTTTGACTAAAACCTTTTCCCAAATATATCAGTAGAAGTGGTTTATTTCACAAATATAGTATTAATATAATGAATGATTTCTTTCAATTTGTAACGTATTTTGTTGTAAATAAGATAAATAAATGTTTAACAAAAAAAAAATTGATATACCTACCATATTATTATATTGTTATAGCCCATCATTATTATGTATTATTAAAATCTTAATTTGAAGTTTGTTAAAATCTAGTTATTTTATTTTCTATCACAACTAATAATAATTTATTATTATAGTAATCGAAAAATTACACTTTCAAGATTCAACTATACCTATTTAAGCAACTTACCTATAAGTTGCCAGATATGAATACTAGTATTTATAACCAATGGCATGAACTACAAGTCTATAATAGGTATATATGATCTATATATACATATAATATAATACATATAGTACATATATATAAAAATATGTCTCTAAATCAGTTTTAACGTTTTTATTACCATAGCGATACCAAAAACCCCTCTCTCCCATTCAAAATTCCTGGGCACGCCACTGTATATTATAAAATAATTGGAATAGGTAGTTGAAATATTTGAATAACACCGAATATTTTAATTTAAAAACTGTATGTACTAGATACAAACGACATAACACTAACACACGTGTACGTATATAATATAATACGGTACAGTTACTAATTTATTAAGTTTAATACGTTTCAATATAAAGACAATCTAAGGAAATATTAAAAACATTGTAGAATTTTCTGTTAAATTTTCAAGTATTTTGTTCTAGCAATTTTTTTTATCAGCAATTATAAAAAATAAAAATAAGAATCAAATATTTCAAATGCCTATAGTACCTTTAAAAAAATGTATTTTATCAAAAAGTTATTTTGCCTTTTACACTTTTGAAAACTATTGAGAATTTTTTAGTACCAAGTACCAACTAGATTCACTTTACTTTCAGAAAAGTTGCTATGAAAGGAAATCAAAGCATTTTTACTGCTCCAAAGCGTGTCGTCAGACACATAAATAAAATAAAAACTCCCATCATTCTAAAATCAATACATTCAGTACTCTATTCATAATCTAAAGCTATTCTAATGATCGAGTGAGTGAATTGTTTACAGAAGATGAATATCCTTCTTACCAGGGCTTTGCACCGGAATCATTTTTTCGGATTTTGGGTTTCGCGTGTTGAAAGAAAATTCGGGTTATTGAATTCGGGTGTTACGGGTTAATACACTTTTTTGGTTACGGTTAAATGTAAATTTATTCGGGTAAATTAAGGTTAATTCTGGTGTTCAAAAAAAAGCCATGTTGTATATCAATTAATATGAGATTTTTAATGCAAATTTGATATAGTAATTGGATTTTATTTTTAAAGTAAACGTAATGATGACAAATTTAAAAATCATATTAAAATTTTAAATTACTACTTATTACTTAGTATTTACTAGTACTTTAAGTACTTAATATTTAAATTTAAAACAGCAAAACATTAAAAACTAAAATATGATTATTATTTAACTGTATCAAATATATTATTGCATCGAATAATCATAATTTTTTCTAACATGTCACTTGTAAGTGACATACGCAAATTCGACGAAACAAACTTAAACCCTGAGATCAACGTTCAACGGGCACCTATATGCATGTAGTTATTTCTATTTTAGTATTTTCTTATAGTTAATAAATAATAATTATGTATCATAAAATGGAGTGAATAGAAACAAATGCAAATGTAAACATTAAAATTTTACTTTCATGTCCACCTTATGTATTATCAATATATTAAAAATTAAAATATATTTCCTTGATATTATGAATTGTCAACCAGTAGGTATAAAATTGAATTACATACTATAAAAATTAAAAATAAAAATAAAAATCACAGTATACTATATTTTCCTTTTATAGCTATAGGTGTACAAACACTAATAACCTACATAGATCCATAATTATTTATTATTTATTTATCTATAGTTTTTTTAAAAGAACACTAAAAAGTAAAAATTATTAGTTATTTGAAATTTGAATTGCCTAAATAAACCTTAATTATTTCTTCAATATATAATATAATTCAATAGTAATTTCAACAGTTTGGTCAATATCGATAAAACCTATTATTGTTTTATCGATATAAAAACTTGTCGTTGTCGTCACCGATTGGTTATTAGTGATTGTTTCATTCTAGCTCCTATCTTCTTATTGTCTTAGTTGCATTAGTTAAAAAAAAATACATACAAATTGATATGCCACTTAATGTTTAATAATTCGGGTTTTGGGTTAACCCAAATATTTCATAAGGGTTTCGGGTGTTTTATGGGTGTTGATTTCTTTAATCGGTTTTGTATATACGGGTTTTGGGTTATGCTATTTATATGGGTTAATTCAGGTTTCGGGTTTCGGGTTACGTTTGGGTACAAAGCCCTGCTTTTTACAAATAAAATACTTTATTCCAAACAAGATAATGTGGGAAATTATGTTTATAATTTAACAATGTACTTTAAATGTTATTATATGTACACCAAACATAAATGCAAACTACTTAACCTTGTAATTAAAATATCGATGATTACATAACATAGAATTGTTAGAATTGTTTGTCTTCAATTGATATTCTAATGTATCACTTTGGTTGACAGTTTTAGTCGTGAGTGAAAGTTAATATTAATAATTGTTAATAATTGTGACATAGTCTGTTGATTTAATGATAATTATTATTATTTATTAGTTTACATTATAGTGTTAAACATTTGAATGGTTTTGGTTCAATGCGAAAAAGATGTAAGTATTTTACTACCTACTATAATATCGATACAAAATATTTTATTAAATACTTGTAGAATTAATTTTTGTAAGTCCAATAACAGTAAGTAATTACAATATTATACTGGTAATGGTCGTAATGGAAATAATGTGACATTATTGTATGCCAGTATTGTTACAGTTTATTATAGATTTTGTGTTTTATAACATTGTAACCTAAAGCAACGAAAGAAAGAACAAAACACACGTTAAGGCATATTTGATTTAATTTTAGATATAATCATATTTGAATGCAGTATAATATATAACGTGAACTCAACCAAAAATGATTATTATGCAATAACAATTTTTTTTTTATTAAAAAATATTGGTTCATACTAAAAATTTATTATAGATTAATATTATTTCTATAATATTATCTTATAAAATTCAAATCATTGTCACACGTTTTCTGAAGAATTATTCTGGGTGTAACAATTCTATTCATTTAGTTTTACATATTAAAAATTAATATATTATATTAGTCTGTATTTTAATTATAGTTTATTAACAAAAAAATTTTACATCAATAATATATTAATTTATTATTGTGCACTAACGTATTTAAATATTTTTTTCACACTGAATATTGAATTATATTTCTATTTTAATTTTTCAATCACTTATAATTTTTTTTTTTTTTAACTTTTATAAAGTTGAAAATATAATCAGTTTAATATAGAATTAATCTGAAATTCAATTAAATTTATTTGTATGTATAATGTAAACTGTTCATTATTATTATAAAGTTATGATATTAAGTTTTTTCAGAAATGTTTTTTCACAAAGCTACCTAATAATATATTGCATATAATTTTATTGACTAGAAAACCGAAACAAATCAAAATATTAATCTCAAAATAAATATTATTGTTAAATAAATAATTTTAAGTAATTTTTAATATTAGAAAATAAACCCAGAAACCATAATATCATGTTATATAATATTATATGTATTTTACAGTGTTACTTTTTTCAGATTCAGAAAAGTAGTGCAGAGATATCCCCGGTTAAACCCAGATAAAATAGTAGTATGATTTCGTGCATAGAAATATTATACAATGTGCAAAAGTACCACAATGGAAACTCGGTAAGAAGCGATCACCTGCATGTAATAAATAATAAATTGTTCATAGAAATATATTTTCTTCTGAAGACCGGTCCTATATTTTTATTTAAATTTTTCTGCAATCTATATAGAATGCTGAAATTGATTCCAGTATTCTTCTATTGTTCATGTAACTTAACCTTTTGATTTATTCTATTATTGACATATAAAGCTCCAAAACGATTAGAAAGCCTTTTATTATTTTATCAATAAAAAGCAGTTTATAGACGTTGAATTGTTTCATGTATTAAATGAACTTGTTCTACCAAGGTCATATTTAAAATTGACTTTTCACAGTCTACTTATTATTACATGAAATTGTTTTTCACAGCCAATAGAATCGTTTTAAGTCGATTATTCTCAGTTATAATGTTAAACAACTGATGTTAATATTATTATTTTATAACATGCTAGTTTAGAATGACCAGTGTTGTAGTGGTTACATTATTTATACGCTGTAAGTGTGTATTTTTTTTCTACATCAATTATTCTTAGTTGTAAATGTAGAGTTTATATTTGATTAAATAATAGTCTTTAATTTAATTGCTAAGCTTGTTCAATTACTTTTTTTGAAATTATTTTAAAGTAAAAAGCCATCCAAATAAGAAATTTCACCACTTGTGCGATTTGGATATTGGTTATGAAATCACATAATATATGAGGTGTACGTTGTCGTAGGGTTAATTTTTGTTCCCATCAAGTTTTTAACAAAAGGTTTTACAACCCTCCAGACTATATTAAATATTGATACAACATAAAAAATAATCTTTAAGGGTTGTTTATGTCCAAAGAAGTTCACAAACACTGTCGGAAGTTTGTAAAACGTATACATATGTCTACATAGTTTCCTTGTTCAAATAAAGAAATGGATATTTTATGTAAACGAATATTTTAAACCTTAGATTATTCTTCTGTTTAAATAATACTTGGTTTCCTATCTGTTTGTCTTATGGGCAGTTCATTTTGACGCGCGGTAGGTATAGTGTTAATTTTTTATTGTTGGATGTCTGCACGTTATTTACTAAATCATAAATCTGTCTGCACTGAACAAATTAAAATTATAAATAATTCGTCTTTACTACAACGAACTAAGGTTTGAATGTTTTCATCTATACATAATGACCATTATAAATGTACAAATATAATAAAAATACATATTTGTATGCGGATAATCATGATTATCGATTTTCTATTAATTCATAAAACTCACGATTATATTATTATGTATTTAGTATTCCACACGTACCACTGTTCCCTGTTTCCTGTGTATAGTGTAACGTGGGTTTGTGTGCATGTGTTTTATGCAGTACGTACATATTATATGCACCTTAGTAATTTGTTAGTCAGCAGTGGTACCCTTCATACGTGATCCAGCATCAACAATATGTAGTACAATAGATTCGGAAATCGTTTTTATTTCAGGAATATTTATTGCTGAGATTTAAGTCGGGTTTTTTAGAATTTCAGAATTATTACTTAATGTTCGTATATGACAGCACCACGTTATAACTATCGCAACATTGAATTGTGTGGGTGAATTATAGCCTATAGTTGTATACACAAATAAAACAAGAATAGAGTTCTATCTATTACATTTAAAGGGATTACCGCAATAAATTTTGTCAAACGAATATCTTACGATAAATTTAAACCGTATAAAAGATTTGGCTTAAATGGATAATTTATTCAAATAAATTTTTATAGTTGTACTATCTAAACGTTAACTATTACAGTGAAATAAGAATAAGCTATAATTTATTCATTAGGTTTTGTTATTTTTGAGCAAAACATATTGCCATATCGTAAATAAGTACATAAATAGGTTTTTAATTAGTCGTAAAACCATATATAGCACAGTGAAGAATATGAAATAAACAACGATTGATTCAATTAATTGTAACTTAATGTTTTTAATCTAAGAACGTGAGATATATTTAATATTGAATAAATAATATTTTAATATTAATGATGGTCAGTAAGTTATTGGATGGAATCAGATAGACAAAGTAAGACAGATATTTAAACATCTTAAACATCCTACTGTTGATTAAAAGTGGAAAATGAAATAAAACAAGTTTTATTTTGGGAAATATTCAATAAGGTATACATCTGAAGTATATAACATATTAAAAAGTAAAATAGGCATTAATAGTTTTAAAACGTCAAGGAAATAAATAGTTATATTTGAGAAATCGTTTGCAAAACCATGCAATAATTTAAACAAAAAATAAATTAAATCAAGCATAAAGTTATTAGATACACCATAATTTTAAAAAAGAAACACAAATAAATAATGGAGTTAAATTGACAAACTCAATTATTTAAATATATGTAACACACCAGTTTTTATGATTTTATTAAATTATCAATACCTACTCATGACAAGCAGACAAGCGTATATGTAATATTATTATTATACTTAAACCATAAAATATTTTTTAATTCAAATTATAAATTATCCAGTTATAATATACGCCCGATAGTTCATTTTTATATCATAATATGATACGGCGTTTAATATGTGACTATGTCAAATTATTGTAACGGTATTGATGATGAATAAATATATTAGATATTAATGCGTTCGATCGAGAACTTTAAAGTTTATTTCCAGACTACATCTCAGAGTTCTTCTTTGTTTTTGCAAATTTGTTAAATTCCATATTTAATAATATAACATTGAATCAGTTCATAAACTAAATAGTTAAATATAGTTACTGATAAATAAATCAGAGAAAATAAAGTTTTCTAAGAGTATTTCATGAATTAACTGTTATGTTTCAGTACATTCAAGCAAATAACTTCACTAAATTACAATAGCTATTCTAATACAGGTAATAATAAATAAATATTATGATGAAAAAAAGAAAGAAAGAGGTATGAAGTTTTAATTTAACTTAATTAATATATAATTTTAAACTGTATTATACTCAATGGTAGTATTATACATAAACATAGTGGCTAATTTTTATGATTAGATATAATAAAATATCATTAAAACTGTTATGACCGGTGCATATAACGGAACATATTTTAATTTCCGTTCATGTTACGTTAAGATCCAAATATTTATTACATAAAAGTTTGTTCCCACGTATAGCGAAATAGAAAAACAGAATAAAATTAGTAATTGTTGATTGTACGAAACCGTGTAAAGCATATTCTTCTAAATCGACCAATTCGTTTGAAAACAATGAGACTTAATAAAATCCCGCTATTCAAAAACTCGAGAAGGCGAGTAACCTAAGTTATTTCATATTTATAATAATAATAAGAATATATGAAGATATATTCATATACAAACATATTTCAATATTTGTGCAAAAAAATATAATGGATACAATTATGTCATTAAATATATTGTATGATGTAATTTACATAAAATATTAGTTTAGTTTAGTTCTAGTCTCAGTATTTGTAATCGTGTCTTTTTCACACAAACGTATAATCAAAATATGTTTATAAAACAGCCTTTACTTCTGTCGTCATCTCAACTGGAAAAGTGAACTATGTATTCAAGGTTGAATCTATGTGTAAATATTAATTTACTAGCCGATCGATGATCGAGAAAGAATTTTTCAATAATTCTGAATTCAGGTTTCTTGAAGAATTTTTCCTATTATGGAACAGAATAAATAAAAGTTCTTGCTTGTATCTATATGTTTTTCTTTCACGAGATGATTCATTCTTTTAAAAGATTTTACTAAAAATTATTTTCCGTCAATGTTTTCCTATTAATTTGTATGTATGTGTTTTAAAAAAATTGCCAAATTAGGCTTCAGGTATATTAAATATGATGAATCAAGTGATATATTGGTGAAGATTTCTCATCGTGTAAAAATACAGCTCTGTAATATACGAATATACTCAGTTGTATATCTGAAATTATAGACTTCGTGGGTTTCAAGAGACAAAGGTTCAATTAATCAGATTCATAATTTTATACTACAACTACACACAGCACGCAGGCCCACATGTAGTATTATAAATAATAATAATAATAATAATAAATAAAAAGTTATATAATATTTATTGGTCATTATTGTGCCGGTGTCGGTGGGTGAACCAGTTTGCAAGTGCATGAATCTTCCTAAACCGAGAACTCTATAAGGAAGAACTGCTTCAGCATTGTGTGATTCACCCGATCATCGCCCTCGCTAAAAAAAATCCATCGACCTTTGCCGGACACGAATCGAATGCACGCGCGTGGGGAGTACACAGGTGTACCTATAATTATTTCCACGATGTAGTCAAACGGAAAACACATGCAACAAGTTCACATGAATCATTTTATTATCCTTGTCCTGGGGGTAAAACGCATTTTGCGAAGGACAATTAAATACGTAAATAATTTCATTTAAGAAAATTGAGAAAACCAATTATCATTCTCGGATGTCGCGCCATGTTTATACCCGCCAAAAACTTTTAAATAATGTTTTTTACGTAATTTAATGTTGAAGGGTCACATTTTTCATACCGTTACAACGTTAATAAAATATTATCAAATTGTTCTGACGATACTTTGTGACATAATAGTACCTATACAACAAATGTAGTCACTTAGATTGGCATAAAAATATCACCTTCAAACAGGTCATATTCATATTGCAATATCTTAACACATAAGTTTATGATAGAAAATGTAATATACTTGAATACAAAGTAAATATCACTTTTAAATAAAAGTTTGTTCATTGCTCATTATGGTAGTTAAAATAATTGTTTTTATTAATCAATTACCTTCCTAAAAATATTAATAAATTTTTGGATGAGATAATGCTTATTAACATTAAGAAGAGAAATAAGTACCTATATAAGTATAGTCAAAAGCGATCTCACGAAATAAATTTGTGTTCAAATCGAAACTGGACGCACTATTCTAATTAAAATTTAGAAATTTTTTCAGTTGATTAAAATATTTATATATTATATATATTATATTTTTAACGTTTAATGTGTTGGGTATTCAGTATCAATATTACCAAAAGTAATGCGTAATACTGTAGTAGTCGTATTTAGTGGTTGGAAACTAATTTTAAAATAATACAGGTTAGTGTTATTTTGTTTTAAATTTATTTTATTTTATATTCATAAGGAGTTAATGGTGTAGGCCTCTAAAGCAATCACGCTACTATACTATCGTTTTGCCGGATAGTTTTAACAAATTAATTTATTCACGTTTTGTGTATGTGTAATAAAATTTGAGCGAGTGTTTAAATGTTTAAATAATTACATTTTTACAGAATAGTAAGTAAGTAGTAGTATAGTAAGTTTTGTGAAATGTGAAATTTAAAACCGGAAAGTTTATGATATAGCTTTCTGTTAGTAATTTTTTCTAAAATATACCTACCCCCATCTTTTATTAATTATTATATATAATAGAATTAGCTTGCCGTCATGTCTATAGGAAATTGCTTTATTTTATATAGTGTTCATATAAACCTGATATCTTGTGTTAATAACACTGGACATAATAATATGAAAATGAGAAATATAATATATTATATTAAGGTGGTATTAGTCTAGCGGTTACTTCCATTCTAAAATTTTACGTTGTCGTATAAAGTATTTGTTAATTTTTATTAACTCTAATATATTATATAGACGGTTTAATGCATAGATGTGTTAGTTGGTGAATAAAATAGTAGATATAAAAAAACTGGATAGACGAACTCATAGTGATCTTATACAGCTTTCAATATAAGTTTTCGCTGAACCGAAGTAATTCGTACTGTTTATATATGCCCCTATCTTAGCTCAGATAAATTTAGTGCGATACACACTTATATGTTTGCAAGAAATATTATTTCTGTCTTCTGAGGGTTAATAATTAAAATTCTGGACAGCCATTTCGAAATTTAATTATATTTACTTGTTATACTAGTTAAGCATACCGGGATTGTAACAGTAATGGCTATACAAAATAAGCTTTCGTGTTTTTTTATATTTAATTAAAATTTATTATGTTGATATTTAAATAATTACATTATAATATTCTAAAATAACCAATGGTCTCATAGTTGCGTACATTAGTTACCGATGAATTACCTTGTATACAATACGTGTGTATGCATGTATAATTTGATACCAGTCCGACAAAAAATATCATACATATGAAAATAATATAATCATTGGGATTTTACAGTACCAATAATAATATCCAAAAATTATAAGAAGTATTATTATTTTTTTATTTTTTGTATATACGACCGTGAATATTCAATTCCATGTCCCGCCCTTTGTTAGCACAATCACAGAATTGAAACGTGAGCTCGTTACTAAATTGACTATCGATCAATGATTTTCACTTTCCAAACGTACATTGCGTGGTACGTACAATGTCTATCGACCATCGTTAAACGTATTAACCTTTGTAAAAGTTATAAAATACGTGATGAAAAAAATATTACAAAGCAAATATTATATTTGTCTGTTTTATTTCAATAGTAAACACAGATATTTGATTGTTATTTTTTTACAATTATACGCATCACCTATATTGATATAATTAGATAATAATATTATTAAACAATGTCGATGACCAGCTGTTGAGATTAAGATACAAAACTTCAAATATATAGGCTATACAGAGTGATCCATTCAGGATGCATACTGCATTTTATGCTTATATTTGGTGTGGTTTCAAATTCTGATTTTTGGAAAATGTATGTGTACATACTTACCACTTACCAGACCATATTTTTCAATTTTAGATTTTTTGTAGGAACCACTTAAAAAGCATCGTGGCAATATCAATATTTGTTTTTAAATTTATTTTCAAACAGGACCACCATTTTTTTTCTTTTTTTGCAAATATTTATTCAATTAATTTGTCTGAGATTTTTGAAATAACGAAGTAAAAATTCGAAGCTGTACTTTTGGAATTATTTAAATCTAAAATTTCGTATGTAAAGTGTAAAATAATAAGTTATTATAAGTTAGTTATATATTTTTGTTGTTATATATATATCAACAATAAGTTAGTCACTTTGTATTTGTATAACACAATTTTGAATGTTGACTACCACTCACTATGTTATTATTGTTATTCATTTTTGATTCAAAATTTCAGTAATATGGTGGCATTGTGGCATGTTTATTGCTTGTTAGTTATGCTATAATAAATAGATAATAGTGTGCCTACTACAATAAAGATTTAAATAAGTTTAATTGATATACGAGATACGATTGTACAAATGATTATCTGAAAATCATCAAAGCTCTTTGAATGTTTTCATATTTTGAACATTCACTAATAATGTATGGTGCACATTATGTTGGTTGTTTGATAACGAATCAGCACAATCTTATTTCTTTTGAAGTTTCATAAGAATATGATCTAATGGTCAATAATAGGTGTTTACTATTCTAATTTTGCTTTGGACTTGATTTAGTGGTTGATTTCACAATGATTTTGCGTTGGTTGAAAATTGTGATATTATTTTTTCAACTTTTTGTTATATTTTCCGTGTAATTATGCTAGAATAGTAAAATGTACACATATCTATGATTTTCCATTTTTATACAACTTTTTTTTCCAATAATAAATAATAATAAGTTTGTCAATTAAGATATATATATATATGTATATATATATATATATATATTCTTAATTTTATTTCATTAACACAATAATATAGACTAATATACATTATTAATTAATGTATATACAATATAATATTTTGATAGTTTTTAATAGAAGTTTAAATAATTTGTAGGTAAATTATTATATAACTATATTTTTTGTACAGTGGCAAAATATACTTTTTATGATCAAATTTACTAAAAAAACGATGACAATCATTAAACAAATAAAAACTATCCGGGTGTACTATATTAATTATATGAATATGTATACAAGTTCTAGAATATGAAAAATATGTTATGGGCGTATCCTTATTAATTTGATACCTATATATAATTGATAATAGTGGATTAATAATAATTAGTGTTCATTACTGTGTTATCAGATCTTTGTAGGGTGTAAATAACAGTTAGTATAATAACTACAATTAAAAGTAAAATTATATTAGTTAATTAATTATTTCAAGTATATTTCTAACTGTAAGTATAAACATAAACGGTATAGTTTAATCATAACTCATAATTATATCATGTGGGAGGATCAGTGCAGCATAAAATAATAATCGCTACAAAGTCATACAGTCATGGCACCCGAAAAAAACATTCATGAATTAATAAATATTCAAATAAATTATTCTAAATCTTAACCAATAGATACATATTTATGTCTTTGAAATATAGGTACACATATTTATCAAATTGTCTATCTACTTAATTATGTTGGTTGTACTTAAGGGAAAGAAAAACCTTGAACAATTATAATCAAGTCTGAATGAAAAATCTTTTTATATATATATAAATATGTAATATGTAATATAAATATATATATATATATATATATATATATATGTAAATATATATATATATATTTACAGTAAGAAAAGTGATAGTTATAGTAATATGAAAAAAATAAGGTAAAATAAGTAAAATAAAAATCTAATTTATTCATTTTGAGGCTCCAGACACAAGTGATTCATTGATGGAATTTCTTTGTGAAGTGGGAGATCAAATCTAAAAATAAAACAAATGTTAGATTCTAAATGTTAATGTTATGTTTTTAATGTTCATTGTAATTGTAAAATGCAATATGATGCAAGAATTACATGTTTTTCTGTTCTAAAACATTGATTTAGAATAATGTGCATTTAACTGTCTATTGTTTAATAATTCAAATAATTAATAATTAATAATTATGAATATTAATAGAGAATAATAATACAAAATCCTTTTTTGTTTAATTCTATATCTATATATAATTTATTATATATAATTATACTACGCAGTTACACGTAAATTAATATCATAATACAGTATACTAACATATTTCTGATACTGTGCGATATTGACTCAATTTAATCCAATATATTACAAAATGCAAATAATAACTCGTATTATTTTGTTCACTGTATTAATTCTATACTTAACAACCATTATTACAACGCCGACCATCATGCACTATAGACACTGAATAGGTATGAAGAAACATTTTAGTCTAATGATACGTTATTCAAAGTTGGCTATTGTAGTTTAATTTTAAATCTAGTATAAAATACTTTATGATGTATCTATTTCTATAACTACTAATGTAAAATTCATTAACCAACAATTGCATGAACGGTAGATACAATTGCATTACGTGTTATTTAATCAACGTAAGATACATCTTGTTCAATTCACTATTCACATTGTTATAAAGTTATAATGATAAATTAACTCATATTACACCTGAGATTCATCAATAAGCAATAATCAAAAAAAAAAATGTATCATTGTCAGCTTATGATTATATTACTTACGAATATTTATATTGAAACGTTTAACAAATGTAACTATTACTATATTGTATACGAGTGTCACGAGTACATATAAAGTAAAATATAGAATTTTTTATTTTTGTTGTTTTATTTGTATAAGAAAGATATACAATTTATACACAAACATGGTACAATAAGCATAATATGAGTTATTACTAGGTATTATAACAAAAATAATTGGCAGTGAATCACGTGTGCCATACAATAATGGCGCTCCAAAAGATAAGGAATAAAAAAAAAGAATCGGATGGGCCTCGCTCTGCTGTATAGTAGGGGGTGGAGTACACCTCGTTCATAGGATAGGTCATTACAATGGATTTGTTAAATTTGAATGCAATGATAGGTATCATTGTATACGAATAACGATTTTGAACGGAGATGATATGTTGGTCTATAATAGGTCTATTAATTAAATGTATTATGTAGTAATATATTATGCGTTAGGCCTATGGATTTGAATTATTTTTGAATGACAATAAGAACAACTTATGTACAATATTTTATTAAATTACTTCGAAATTTTTTTTATAGATACCTATTTCAAAAAAAAAAAAAAAAACTTAGAAAAATCGAAAATTTAATTTGTCTATAAATAAGTCAAAATACTTTGAAAACTTAACCATGTATGGAAAACGCCAATATAAAGATTTGGAAATTTCAAGTATTTGCGGGTTTTCTTTTTTGAGTAAGAGCATTTAAAAAAAATGTATTTTGTTAAAACGTGGTTTTGGGTAAAAATTTCCCGTTATTTCGTAATTTTTTTATGGTTTTTTCCGATGCTTTTGAAAAATATTGAAAAAGTTAGATTTTCTACTCGCCCAAGTACCATCTACATTAACTTTCCTTTCAGAAAAATTGGTGTATAAGAACATTGAAGCATTTTTACTGCCAAAAAAGGTGTCGTCAGACACAAAAATAAAAAAATTTAAAAAAAAACACATCATTGTAAAACAATAGATTCCATCACTTCCTTCAGAATATAAAAAATTCTGCTTTTATAAAAAATATCTTCATCAATTTTATTTTAAAAATATTGATGAAATGCTCATTGAAATTACAGATAGCATAAAACAAATATATCCTTGATAGGTAGGTACTTATAGTAAGACATTCATATTTATATATGTTTAAATGACTTAATAAATATTTTTAAAAAAAATGATTAAATATATTTGAAACCTAGTGACTATAATGTACCTATTATATAATTAAGTTATGACTAAATGACTAAATCATAAGAATAGACACTTGTTTGATTTTTTAAATAATTGCATCCTCATAATATATAGTGATAAAATTAACATGAGTTTAATAGTTATTCTAATAATTATTCCAATGGTTTTATAAATTATAATAAACCACACATCGATTGTATTTTGGAATCATAATAATATAAGAAAATTATTAATAGCCTTCAAAGTATTTGAAAGTCTTACGTCATAATACAATGTTATTCATAATTATTAACCAGTCATTATTAAGTATAAGTGTAATTATAAATTTATTTATCTTGCATGACAATTTTTTTAATTAATCTCAGTACCTATCTATTTATGCTATAATATTATAGTGTCAAATGTATTCATCGATGATACCTATTAAAAGATGTAATTCAGATTTAAATAATATTTCCTAAGTAAGCTTAACATTAAATGGGTTATTGACCAGTTTTGAAATATTATTCAAGTCGTGTAATTTTTTTTTATAAAAATGTATAAACCTATAATGCTATCAATTTTTTTAAAACATTTTACTAATTTACATTCATTTATAATAATTTGCATATAATTTTTTTAATCCAATATAATGTATAAATATAAAAAAGTCGCATATTTAATTGAGACATTTAAATGTTGAGGCAAAACCGGACAGTTTTATTAGTATTGGTTCTTTGAACGATATCACCGACACGCGAAGTGCTTCTGGAATGAATAGATTTGAGTTTTTGAATTGAAGATAAATTTGCATTACGAATATAATATGTGGATATCAATGAATAAAATTAAATCTCACATGGAATTTTTTCTTTAGTATGTAAAAATGAGTTAAAATACGTTAAATAGATAATAGGAATTAATAACTTCATTTATTTTGCCTCCATCATTCTCACAAAAACTGTAGAATACATTCTTGGTTCACAGTATTAGTATAATACTTATAAATATTAGTGGCCAATATTTATTATGATTTAATGCAACTTTATAATATTATGATTCATAGTCAAGCGTAATATTTGTTAATACTTTTTACTTTTCTAATGTATTAACTTAAAGCTTATTTTAATAGTTAGGCTTTATAAAGTTATAAACAAATAAAAAAAAGAAACGCATATTTTCTGTTTAAATTTTCTAAAAATGTTCAGTAGTACATTATTTTGTTAAAAATATATTTTTTTTGTACCTATCTATTTTTATATTTTTGGTTTGTTATAATATGAAAATGAAATCATCGAAATTTGTAATTTGTAAATTCAATTTATATAGATTTTTGCAGTTCCTACTGTGGTAGTGCTACGGTATATTATTATTTTATATTTATATATGGTCATTAATCTAATGATTGATAACAATGATAACATACATGAATCTACCGAAAAATGGGTTAGTTATCTACTTTTAATATACAATAAATATTTTTGAAATGCGTTATTCCAGGTATTTTAAACGATAGAAAATAATGTTTACCATTTATTATTCCTGAAAAATGTAAAAAAGGTATAAAATATATGATAATATATTTTTTAGAATTACCATTTTACTCACAAGTTGTCTTTTACTGATATAAGAGATCAATAGATAAGACAGTATGAAATAGATTTTACAACCTTATGTTTTTACTTGCAGCGTTAAAGTCTCCACTCCACCAATAACTCTTACGCATATAGATATAAAAAAAAATAAGAATATTATTTGTTTGGGTGTTGTGAAAAAACATTAGTGAGTAGATGCCTCGTAATAGATAACTAACTGAAATTGAATGTTCGCGTTCAGAATATTTACCCCGTAGTAAGCACATATTATTATACTATTCACTCAATAGTAAGTAGATAGAGTTGGTATTTATTACGATATTATACTTAACAATTTTCAATTAATTAGTACAAGAACTATAAGATATATATTACATTAGGTAGATTTCTCGCGAAAGTTTATTTGCAAATATAGTGTGCTGATATCTGTTTGTTTTATTGATTTTATAGCTAGTGAGAAGGTGTCGTGTCGTCGAAATTACATTTTAACCATATAGGAATATAACAGTCGTTTAACTTATTTCGCAGTATAAAACGTTACCTATACCCATTTAATGTTATTGGTATAGGAAATAAAAACGCTTTAGAGGTGGTTTTTCTAGATCTCCAGGTGAACATTTTGTGGACCAGTCATCGTAATAAATAATAATATATAGTATTATATTGTACCATTTGTACGTATTGAATATAAAATTACGCGGCGAGTTGCTTGACCTGTAGGTTGCCAAACGATACAGCATACCAATCGGTCGGTGCGCCTACTAAGTATACACGGCGCATGATGATGACCAATACGCATTGGGAATTGAATCAAATAGCATGATATATGAACAGTTATTAAATTCGCTTTAAAAAAATATATAAATCACCTAAACACTGGTATACATCAACGATCTCGCACAATTTATAACTTTTAACGCTCGAAACAGTAATCATACTATGTAATATGTATATACAACAAAATAATAATATGTTGAAAACTGCAAGCGAAAAACGTATAATCTCCCAGTCATTCTCTATTCAAATTGTTATTAGCAATTCAAAATGTATTATCGTTATTTATACGGTTTAGGTATATACTCTTAAATTGATTTTTTTTTTCTATTCGTCCGAAGAAATTTAATCATACCGCTCATGATAATTTTAAAATTGTCGGTTTTTTGTATAATAATAGTATGTTTTACTCGCCTGTACTTATTCATGTTATGGAACCATTTGTTGCACGTGTGTTATTTCAGCGCTGCAAAGTATTTTAGATAGATATCATCATTTATAATTTATATTACAAGTATCGATTGGAAACGATATAATAGTATTATTGCGAACTATATTTGAATCAATGTGGATATAATCTAAGCTTCAAAAACCATCATTTCGAACGGACTACGTCATAGGGTTTAATCGTACACGTGGGTTGGTTGTCTTTCATGGTCATATGCGTGTATTACAATAAATGTTTAATATTTCTTTTTAATGACAAATCATGTTAAATACAACTGGTTTATCTATTCATTTTATTATAATCCATGGGTAATTATTAATATTATAATTAGAATAAATTCTATAGCCGAACAGTCGTGAAAACATACGACATATTGTATAGGTATTAGGTACGTAGTATAAACAAAAATATGGTTACCATGTTATTATATAAGACAACTCCTACGTGATAGCCTTTCCGATACATACTCGTGTATTTTGTTTTTGAATTGGTTTGAAAAGTATTTTTCAGTTTGTATCTGTCGTGCGAATTTGCTATGCCAGTTAAATAATATGATTTCAATAAATAACGAATTTTTTTTTTTGGAACTTTTCAACAATATACGTAGGAGTATATGATTAAAAAAATATCTTATTAAAACCTATGTTAAATGCTTAAAGAAAATTACTGATTTACAAATTTGAGAGAAGATATGTATGCTTTTATATCATTTTAGAGGAGTTCTTATTTAATTTTTTTTTTTTTTTTTGTCAAAATCATAAATCCTCATAAACTTTTCATAGAACTGTTTCGAAATGCATTTTTAATTGTAATCTATTATTTCGTTAAGTAGCTACTATATCGAGTACCTAATACATATACGCTTGATAGCACACGTTTACAGGCTTACAGTTTTATATTACAAGCTTAGCTTATAAATAATTATTATATTTATACTTGAAAAAAATAAATAGTTTTAAGTTACAATAATATCAACTAAAACGTTAAGAAAATTTGAAAATTATTTTGGATTCACAAAAAATCAAAATGTACTTTATCTTCATATAGTATTATTGAATATTTATTATTAATGATTATATTCAGTTACCTATATGAATAAATTCAACTTTAAATTTATTTTATAATTTCAATTTTAGATATATTTGCGTAAAATTGTAATTTAAATAAAATAGTAGTAGTGAAACATTTTGGTTTAATGGCATCAAATCCTACTCTCAATAACGGTAACTTTCACTATTATCTTAAATAGGTGGTGAGTTGGATATGTAGGTTTAAGAAATAATAATTTATAAAAATAATGGTTATTCTTTTTAATATGGAGTTTTGTGGGTAGACAATTTTAAATTGTCAAATTGTCATAAATTATAGTAAATTTACTTTTAATTGAACTGTATAGTTATATAACTGTATAATTATTAAGAATTTTTGAATTTTCACTTAAGTTTTATTCTGTAACAATTTAAGTTTTATACAAAATAACATATAAATTTTTTAAATGTAATTAATATGTTATAAATTATGATTTACTTACCTAAATTATGAAAATCTGATTCATTTTAAATTAAATAATTATTTTATAAAACATTTAGAAATAGTTCAAAAAACGTCGGAATATTTTTTAAAAGAACTGAGTAAATTACCCATCCGAGTAGCGCGTACAAACATTCATGACTTCATGAGTAATAAAACCGAACCATCAGTTGCCAATGGGAGTTAATTTCTGCTAGACAACGGTCATTGTTATTAATGTGGTAGTCTACGTCGATCGTCGGCTGAGTTCTAAGAAACGTTTATAATATATATATATATATATATATATATATATATGTATGAATAGTATGTATAAAGTGTAAAAAAAGGCACTGCAACAAAGGGAAAAAGAGTGAAGGTAAAAACAATCTATTAAAACAGTGAAAACTATAATAGGGCAAATAAACGTGTGAGTGAAGAGATTCAAGTACGTTTGTTCGAAATGCCGCACGGATGAAACGTCTACGTACCTACGTAGGTATGAAGTGAATATATTGTCTGGGTAAAACATTCCTAGCAGCCAATTGTTAGTGTGTATGGTGATATTGTGTAATGGACGCAATGATTTCAAGTTCACTCGGTGTATTTGAAATAAATCGAACAACTAATGCATTTATCAAGTTGTTCAACTTAACAAACGAATGAGTTAAACTTTGAATTATCATGCATAAAATGCATTTTACGTTTATGAATAGTTCGCATATAAGTAAGAAAAGATAATATACATTTTTTTGTCGATAATATTATGTATACCTAATACCTATATATATTTTTGGTAAACATTTCTTGGGTTTGTGAAAAAGCTTCGTGTATTGACTTATATAAAAACATCTCTTCTTCTAAGAAAGTCATTTTAGCAATGCAATAAATACCTACATTATAAATTTATTATGAAGATCATAAATAGGATTTTTCAAATATTCAATATTGATATAGAAATGTGTATTAATTTGATACAATAATTCATTTTTCTAACCCATCAATAAATAAAATTCTATTGAAGGTGCAGAACAATTTTTAACACTTATCCACTTCCATAATGTATGAGAAATTGTATCAATACTATTAATATATTAGTATGGTACAATTACTAGTTACTTTTTTTCTACAATTTATTTATTACTTAAATAATAATATTCATGTATGTTGTTTATTGCTAAAATGTTTTAATATGTTTTTAACGTTTAGTAGCTATTCAAAATGCGTGTCCAGAAATAAAAAAGTAATAGTCATTATATTATAACTTGCTAAGTTTATATAATTACATTTTTACTTGCATTAGGTCAAGGGTAGTATTTTTTTTCAAAGTCATGTACCAAAATATCGACATAAGATAAAAGGTAATTTATAAAAATCAATGTACCTATGATTATATAAATATACAGAAAAAATATAATATAGAATGAAGATAATAAAACTAATTTTATTTAGTAAATGTCCATTTAATTTAAAGAGTATTTTCATTAATTGGATCAGTATGTAAGTAATAACACTATTTTAATGAGTATAGTGACTAGTGAGTACTTGGCTATCGATATTTGGCGATTCGTTAGAATCATTTTTCGAACTTGATAATTCATCATCGAAGTCAAAAAAATTCGTATGCAATTAGTATGATTAATATGACTGACGATTATTCTAAGAACATCAATAAAAATGATGAACTATGTTTCACTTTTCCATGTCTATTGACTATTGTCCGTCAGTCCAACACCTATCAATATCTGACGAGTGAAACCACAAATAATTATTACATTATCTGTATATTTTTTAAATATTTTATATTTTAATTTACAGCAGAGCATGATTAAGAAAAAAATTCGTTTTAATGTTATGATTTTTATTTTTTTTTTTGTTTATCGTTTTTAGGAATTTAGACGTTATTAATGTTCTACGTTTTTAGTTATTGGGGACTGAAACGTTATTAATTTTTACATATTTTATTTAATTTTTTTAAATGTTTTTAAATTGTTGGTGCTTAGGGAAGACTTGGATAAATTGGCGAGCTGGGTAAGTTTATGAATAGTAAATAGATGGTTACAACTTTAATAAAAAATTACAATTTTTCCACAAGATGAAACACAGTTCTACACTTTTACCAACATCTAATATTTTTTATTAGAGTTGTTAGAAGTTCTTCTGACATAATCACGACTAGCTATTCACATTTTTGTGAAACCATTTAACTCTTCCACTACTGAATTAAATTTATTGGAAAAAAAATTATTTTGCATATTTTTAATCATATTATAATTTTTTTAAAAGAACATTTTTAAAAATATACTAGGATGTCTACTATAATGGACACTGGGAGTTCAAGGAAAATATCAAATATTTATATTTTATAACATTAATTATACATAACAATAATTTAAAATATGAATTAAATATACATAAATACATATTAACGGTTTTTAACAAAAATTAGTTTACTACAGATAATAATACATACAGTATGAAATGTTATAACCTATGAGACGTGAAAATAATAAAAAAATATATATATATATAATGAAAAGATCATGACTATGAATATTATTGATGTTATTATCATACTTAATTTCAGAAATTCGTATTTTGCTCGTTGGGCTATAGGCCTGTAGCACGAATAACTAATTGCTTTTGGCACACAAGGTTGATTTACTATTCCCATACTATTGACACATCTAAAAATTATAATTTGATTAGCCTAAATAATATTATTTATATTTAACTATAGATTATCGAGTTTCAAATAAATCATGTGATCAAATTAAAAATGATTAACAAAATACATAGTTAAATTAAATGTTATGACTGTTATAATCTATTATAGGCCGTGATTTAATCAGTTGTTTCTTATTATGTTGTCTATTATATCACAATTGTTCAATATCAATGCTGGAATTCTATGTACAGGATTTACTTAGAACTTATATTGATAATGCTATAAATGATAATATATAGAAATAAGTAAAATGTATTATATAAAAATATAAGAAGAAATTATTTCGTTTTTTGATTTCAATCGTTTTTTGACAAGTACCTATAACGTTATAATAGTAGCGTTATAAAAACGTTTTCGAATCTTGATTTACAGTATGGATGTACATATTTCAAAAGTTTATAATTTATGTATTGTAAACTAATTTTGTTTTATTTATATATCATATACTATCAAACTAGAATAACAATGGTCTAATTTACATTTTTATTTCATATTTCTCAAATAAAATATGAAAATCTATATAAATTTGTACTGTAATTTTAATACCTATAGTACGATCAAAATAATTAAAAATTAGTACCCATATTATATATTATAATTTTTAACCTTTATGACCAAGTAAAATCTAATATGTTTGAATATTATCTTGTATAGGTACTGAAAAAAGTTTCTAGAACATTTTTTATATGATTTGACATGTGTGTATTTATACAATTTAATAATAAATTGCATAGTAAAAATATACATCTTTGTATCAATCAAGATAAATCGAGTAAGAAATGAAATATGTGTTTGTATGAGGCCAGTATTGAACTGGATGATTAATAAAGAATGTTTCAGAAAGGAAAGTTGATATGAGGTTATGGGAAACCACGGGTGAGGTGATTAGTCTAGAGATGAAAATTTGTTTATTTTTACGTAGGTATAAGTAAGGGACAATATTGTATAATGTACTCGTAACATTACATATTTATATATTCATACTTGGTAAATGGTTTATAGGTTATAATGGTATTTAAACACTTGAGTACATTTTTCGGCATCCCGCATGAAAGCTGCAACATTAATAATGTTTAACAGTATGTGTTTATTTTAGTGGACATTTATAAATAATCATAATATTAAACTATACCTATTTATTATATGTTTTTGAATTAAACATGGTTAAAAATGTTCCAAGTAAATATAGTTAAATGCACCAAAATAAGTTGATCTCTTTTAACTTTTGGGAACTTTTCGTTCATTACTGTAGGTACTCGTAACCATAGAACAAATAAATTTATTCTTAGTCTACTATGTTGTGCCTTTCAAATAGCTTTTAGTGTTATTATATAATATCTTACCTATACTTAAAAGTTAGAACAAATAAGCAACGATCACATCATAAAATATAGTGTTATAATAATTTTAGAATAAATTATCTTTCAGCTATGAATAGTTTAAAAAAAATTGTCTTCAAAAACGAACTGAAAAAAAAAACGTTGGAAAGACCTGTGCTCATGTTCCGTACGGCTTCGAAAAGCCCATCTGTTCGGTTACAGTGGTTGCGTCCGGTGGACATATGACGTCACAACAGCAACAGGCGGAGGGCATCAACATGCGAAGGTGGTACTCGCCGTAGCGTACACCTCTGTCTGCTAGTCTACCAGCGGGTTCTTTTCAGTCTTGCACGACAACCCGCGAGTTCCACATTACCGGCGTAAGTGGACATCGGGTTTTATATTCCGATATTTATTACGCTACGTATAGTTTTTTTATTATTATTTCTAATCATATACTAACAAAATTAAATAGATAATTATAGTTTTCAAATTATTTATATATATTTTTTTTCAATTTAATCGTGCAGTGTATCGAATAAGAGTGATACATATAATATTAAATATATCGGGTTTTTTAAATTTTTTATTTGAGTTCGCGTGTTGAGTGATATATAATGTACATCGAACCCACGTGACAGAAATGCCAAACTACGGTGAGTACCATATAACTTAAGAAGATTGTTAGAAGATATGTACCTACACGTAATTTACGTAAATAAAATATAATCGTTTGAGAAATAATGATGACTATTGCAGTGAACTGTAGTACATTATATTAATTATTACAATCATGTACGGTTTATTTAGTCGTATTCATTTCATTAGTACTTACTGTTTCATTAGAAAATAAAATCAAAGTAAACTGTTGAAATTTAATATGATTCACAATTGTACTATGATTTTGATTATTTTTCTAAAAGTAATTTTGTGATGAATTACAACCAGAAAAGTACAAGTTTTTATTTAATAGTATTATTCTAACGACTTTCTAAAACGTAAACTAATCCAAACACGGTTCGAAAGTGATATATTATACGAGGCATCTACATAAATTAAGTTGACAAGTTTGCCTACACATTCGGCATTGTCATTAAAATTAGTACTAGTATATGCAAAGTCTTAATTTTCATTTTTTAGTCACACAATATATTTTAGAATCGTTAGTTTATTTCCAACTGATATCTATCGTCTCTTATGAACATGTCTTTTTGGAGGGAAACTTTTCTTTTAAACATACATGGCAATGGTGGAATAAAATACTTTTGTCACGGTTTACTACACGCGTAACGCAGCCCTATGTATTAAACCTAAACGTGACTGCGAGTAACAGTTGGACGAGTTGTGTCAAATGCTTCGAAACAATTCAATAATTTATGCACGTTTAGGCCTTCATACAAGGAAACAGTAAAAATGGTCTAGAAGGATTAGCCGAACACTTATGTTTGCCGTAGGGTACGGAAAAAACAACGACGAAGGTTTTCGCCTCCGCATTAACTGTTGTATACAATTTTTTTTCTTAAATATGTTGTCTCAAGTTCGAATTTTAACTGTTTCCTTATAAAATTAAATTAAATAATAAATCTGTGGGTTTCGTACATTTTGTTAGACTAGTTAAAGCCTGTGTTAACTCAAATAATATGTAAAACTATTTATTTAACAACAAACAGTTAAATGATCATGAAACTTAATTATTATAATAATAAAATGTTAGATATAATATTTTGATAAATTTCAAACCATTAATAAAATTACGCAGTAAATAATTTTTAAAATATTATACTTGTAAATACAATTAACTTCCTATAGAAAAACAAAAATGTATCTAATACACATAACGTAAATATTATGGCTCATTTTATTTTACGTCCACTTCAATAAGTATACATTGAAATTATATCGTGTTATCAATTCGTTACACAAACAAACTTGTACGACAGGTGTTAACCAGGGGGTCCGGGATTAACCACAAAACAGGCGATTACATTTTAGACCACATTTTTTTTAACGACAGTGTTATAACATTGACAGTGCTTATGTTTCAATAACTCAATGGAAAACAGTTTTAAAAACATATAGACAGACAAATAATTGTGATAAAGCGTTACCAAATATAAACGAGTAAAAAATCTATAAATTATTTACATGGGTAAAAAATTTAATCCAGGAAATTGTTTTTTATGTATGCTTCATTGGCCGTACATACACACATGGATTTTGTAGGATACATCTCGTATTATCAATTATTTTGATGCATAGAATGGTGTTTAACGGTTTAAATAATTAATTAAAACAAACAAAATTTTATTATTTTTATCAACTATGTCGATAACATCTTTTATATTATTGACGGTCATTCTTTTTGATGTCACAGGATTTTGCAATATCATTGCACAGGAAACGAAGAATAAAGGTTGACCAAGGGTCTTTTCTGACATTGGTATTATTGTTAGATCCCTCTGGGGGGTGAACGAAAATCGATTGACATTTATGAAAACCCAATACGCCCATTTAGAAATTAAATTTGCTAACAGAATAAAACAACCAGACAAATATAATACGGTTTAACAATTGAACAAATTTGTCCAAAAACTATTTATAGTACCTACACTAATATTGTAGGTACAAATTTTGTCCAAGTATTTATTAATTAATAAATGTTATTTTATCATGACAAGTAATTATATAACAGTTTATTGCAATTTTTTCACTCAGAATATAGATGCGTTGAGTATTTAACTGATTTAAATATTATTATTTCATGTTATATTTATATGCGTATATATACCTAATTTTAAAATAGTAGTTTTTTTATTATTAAGTGTTTATACCAGAATAAAACTGAAAAAAAATAATGAACAACTTTAAAATTTTTTTTATTAGATAATCAATTTATTTTACAAAATAAATGCTTAGAATTTAGGTTAAATATCAATTTATCTGATGTATTAAATGGGTACGAAAATGCGTATATATATATATTTATGTATAATAGCCTTACTGTTTGAATGCAAAATGTTTATCTAACTGCAGTAAACTATTTGTGTAAAATATAAATGCACTCTTCATTAAAAGTTTAACGATAAATATAAACATACGTATATCGTAATGATGATTTTTAAATGTATTGAAAATACATTGAATATTTATACTGTATATTAAATTAAATCTATCAAGATTACTTTTTCTTAAATGGACCATTAAAAATGCTTTATACTCATTATGAAGCATAAAATAGATTGTATATATTAAACATCATTGACCTCTTTCAGTAATATTAATGAAACTCAACTTTTTTGTAATTCCTTGATAAACACCCATCACCCACACAAAAGTAATTTATTTAGTTAAAAATATGATTTTAATGTGGGTGTAATTATATAATACGATATTATTATACATAAACAATTTTATCGATGCATCGACGCGTAGTTTATATTTTTATATGCTTTTATTTTGTTTGTAAAAAGATCTATTTGATAAAAAGTTATTGTTGAAAAATGAATAAAATCACGTTGCTCTTGAAGGCTAGTATATTACAAAATCGTATATTTATTAGTTATAATGTAATATAATAATATTGTCAAAGTAAATAATAATACTATCGTAGGAGATAAATATATCTACTAAACCGCTTTTATGGTAAATCACACATAAAATAATAATATCATAGAATATGTATAAGTATATACGTAAATTTATGTTACATTTTATAGTAGACGAAACGTACACATAGTTGTATACATACTATTATAGTGTGCTTTTTTTCTTTTGGAAAAAAAATCACTTCTTTCACGAACTCACGAACTCATATACCGTAACAGTTTATGATTTGTTTCGTTGTTTTACGTTATAATATGATTGGTAATCATTAATTATTGATTATTATTACTCCTGTTGGATGCGCGTTTCAAATTTCAAACGGTCTTATAAAAATTATTACCCTGTTTAAGTGATATGTGTTTTTTTTTTTTTGAAGACACGGGAACGGACCGAGCACATATACGTTTGTACTAAAACATGTTCAACCTACTCTATGATACACGGCAGAGTATAGGCGATAAAAAAATAAAAGTATTTTATTAATGCGTCGATAGGTACATATACCTATACCTAAAAATCTCATTTCACGCCGCGAACTTTGACTATCGTTAAAATGTCGACCGAAATATTATATCACGTCAAGGACGACGTGCCTTATGTACGTTATGCTAAGCCAGCCCGATTCGCCCATGGGAGAGAGAAGGGTCATAAGATACACACACGCACATTATATTACTACTTTGCCCTTCTCCTTCTGTTCCCCTTGCGATCTGCCGTCGCACGCGGTGTCAATCCGTTGATTATTTTTGCATAGTCACGGCGCCGCCGTTACACATTATTATACCCGTGCACGCGTTGACGCCGCCGACACATGCACCGCGGTGGTCGCTCTCGCTGCTTATACCTCAACACGTACGTCCGTCGTCGGTCCATCCGTCCGTAGCCGCCGCCCACGCCACTCGATAGCGCACCTGCAGCGAGACCGCTGTTCCGCGGCAACTCGTCGGCCACTACACTGGAAAGGAAAAAAAAAAAGTGAAAAAAAAAAAGAAAAAAATGTTTAGAATTCCCCTCAGAAGTGCGCGGCCGTGTACCTAGTTCACTGTATTATATAATACGCGTATGGTTTATTATAATAATATGTCGTACAGTCGAAACGCAATGAACTACATTATAATAATATGTGTAACGAAGCGCATTCCGTCAGCGGTGTAAAAACGTATACCTAATAATGGTATAATATGTTACATTATGTTATACACACTGGTGCACGTGCCCATGCGTATTTCTGTATAAGATTCCTAGCTCCGTCTTAAACAGGTTCACCTCATCTCGGAAATTATAATATATTACGCATCGTTTTTCCATCCACTCGCGTAATGCGCGCGCAATATTAATTTGTTTTTATAACACGTGTTACCCGACTTAATGTAGTGAACACAATATAATGCATATATACTACCCGGTACGTATATAGGTAGTAGTTAAACAAATTCAAATAATATAAAATTACATTGTTTTCTTCATTTCTGAGATGCGGTATTTTCATTATATATATATATATATATATAAGTACCTATGTACGGGAATAACATAATGCCGACCTCTATAGAAAAACTAATTCGTATTAAGTTTGTAATCAACGAGATCTCTTTGGGTGGAGGGTTATCAATCAAAAGAACTTCATCGGTACCCATTATTATTATTAGTGGAGATAATTAAAAATAATATTTTTTAGAATAGTTATATTGAGACCGTCGTAGTCTTTAGCTACACGTACATGCACATGTGTGTATATTGTTTGTAACTCATATAGGCTATTGAATATTAATATCAATTGTTCGCGTCCGTTTTTAAGGGTTGGGTCAGTCGTCCCATCTTTCACGGTCACACTCTGTCATTTTTTATTCTGTACCAAGACAATCGTCAATACGTTATAATATTATATAAACCTGAAGTGTGTTCCTATTGGAGTGAGTTTTAAGCATTTATTCATACGAACCGTTTTATAGGATTTTCTACATTATGTGGTTACATTATTATATTTAATGGAAACGATATCAAAACTTGCGATAAACAATATTACAAAACTATAGGTGTCCTTGAAATAAATATAAGGACAAAAATTATATTATTATAACTGAATATGTCTATAACAAATTTACTTTTGTTTGTTATACACTTTCAAGTAGGTAATCAAGTTTTTCGATTGTTTGCGTTGCCATTTCATGTTCACGTTCACCATACATATAAATTTGTATAAATATACTTGATTTAAAAAGCTATTCGTCCCGTATAATATATCTCTCCCATACGTTTATTTTTATTTTCCAACAGAATTTTAATCAGATATTATAAATCATGAGGGCCCCTCATATAGAGAACCACGTGTACGACCACTATTATTATTGACCGTTACATATAATATATCATAGTATCATTGTGGTTTAGAATTGTATCGGTGTTACCTATGTTTTGTGTTTCGCACTTCACCTTTAATACGTTTTATTTATACGTCCGCCTCCGTAGGTATATGGTAGTGATTTAGGGCGAAATTATTTGCACCACAAACCGGGTGTGTAGAAGGAGGGGTTTTGATTAATATTGTTTTGGCCGTTCCGTCAAATTGCGGTCGAGCCGTGTGTTCTGCAATAATATAATGTTTCATAACAATCCCGTACAAGGAAAGTACAAGTACATACTGCGTTTATATATTGTAACACCATCTGAAAGATTGGATAATAGAAATAAAAACGCGAAGAGCTAACAAATTTCTCCACAGTCTTGTATTTTTATGTAATGCTCAAAAACTTGAATGGTTTTTAACGGTTTCAATGTGAATTCATATCCTTTTTAGGCATATTATGGGATTCTTCGATTCAGTCGTTATATTATGTTATTCCTTTTAGCCATTGGCAGTGTATATTAATATTCCAATGTACCTTCCAGACTTTTATCGTTTGGAACGTTTTTTATACCCACCAGTTGGCGTGCCAAATTGTCTGTCTTTATTTGTGTGCTGTGTGTGAAACTCGCGTATAATACCTACCATTGTAACAGAAATTTAATTTTATGTAAATAAACGACCTCGGCGAAGATGTAATACTCACATCGAGTAATCGAATAACATGTGGAATACAAATAGTCGCAACGCAACCTTCAGAAAGTGCATTGTTTCCTATATATCATTTCGTTTAGTATATTTCGCCCCAAATGGACAAACAAAATGCCAAATTTCGATTGCAATGTTTAATTCGTTTTTATTTTTGTACTATAGACATAAGGATTACGTTATGCCATTTAAATTCCACCGGGTGAAGGCCAACATATATATATCTTAAATATAATATTGTTCAGCTGTACAATGCTATGTTTTACTTTCTTTCCATAATAAGGTGCGCGCGTGCGTATATTTAGAGACAACAGCAAGAATAGTGTGTGGGAGAGCAGATTTGAAAGTGAAATATTTTTCTAAACGAGTAGTGGCGACCTTTTTTGATCTGGTCAAACACTTTTTTTAAACACTTACTAGATCCAAACATAGTTTATACATACAATACATAATTTATATATTCCATATTGAATATGGTTTAATTACTTAACACATTATTGCGGCACGTTTTTCAAAATATTTTATTTATTCCAATGCGGCGGTGACTATTTATTTGGTCATTATATGTATACATTTATCGTTAGTAAATTATTTAATTTCTATAATGTTATATTAAGGAAACAGGAAAATGTACTCGTATCTTTTATGCTCGAATAAATAAATCACGAGGATAAGGAGCTTATCATCGTAATATGTGCTGCTTATAAATAATAGTACTTTAAATTATTCGTAAAATGAGATCATACTGATAATATTCTGTTCACTTTCGCTGTGTCCGAGATCAACGATGCACGAAATGTCCGTTTACACGATCCATTGATCTGTTACGTAGCCATTGCAAAACTATCGAAATATTTACGGATGTGCAAATATATATTATGTATTTATTGGTTTATTTGCCTTTATTTTTATAAATTGACTTATACATATTTAAAAACGGATTTTAACCTGATTGTAAGCACGAAATCTATAAAATGTTTTTTTTTTTTTAAATTAATTTGTCGATTATTTGGTTTTTAATGGCTACTAGTATGATACACACCGACTAAGTAGATCACCTTGAGACAAATTCATAAATAGACGTCAGGATTATATCTCAGATTCTTAGATGAGTTAAAACAATTACAGAAAATATTCAGTAAATATTCAATGTTTTTACAAAGATTTAAGAAGATATTTTGACTTTCTCCGGTTGGCACATAATTGTCCTATGCCATATTTGGTGATGTCCAATTTTGTTGTTGGGAAGAATAGGAGAATGCCGAAAATGGGAATCGGAAATTCATGAACCGGTTCATGATTAAGAGAAATTAAAATTTGTCAACTTTTAAGTGCGCCTAATTAAAAAAAACTTTTCTACATTTAATTTATATGGTCTGTAAGTAAAGCAGATTAAATTTATTTGAACAGACTAAAAAATATTAATAAACGGATTTTATAAGGTATAGTTAAAATAATAATTCATTAGGTACCTATTATAAATTTTATACTTTTTGAAATTCTTGAATATTTATTAAATAACTTTTGGAATTAAATTCATCGTTCTTGCCATATTTATTTAAGAAACATGTGTTTTTAATTGAATATTGTAGATATTTTTATTTTCATACTGAAAAGTGTGTATAAAATGTATCATAAATTATAACTTACCTAATTATAAATTGGTGCTTTATTTTTTTTATACATAAATGAGAATTTAATTTTTAAATTAAAGAAAAAAATCTTAAATGTTTTGACTTATTATCCTTAAAGTAATGTATGTTTTTTTTTTTGAAACGTGATGATGTAATCACTAATTGTCTGTTAAAAGTCACAATCACCAGTGAGTTATTTGACATTGGATGCACGGTATTTCTTGTAAAACAGGAAAGTTTAAATGTTTACGTGACACATCGACTTCGTAGTACAGATTTTTAAGAAGTTGAAAATACTATTATTATACGTCAATGGTGCCGGTGATACACTGTCGATCGTATCAGTATTTAAACTGTATAATTGTTTACGTTGCAACGTACGCCTGTGCATTGCGAATGTAGCGCACTTGGTACAGCAGTGCAGCGTACCAATAATAATTAATGCATAATATTTCCATCTGGATTATAAACATTAATCCGGTCCTTGAACATATGAGACGTGAAAGATAATACAACGTTGGGTTCAAAATTAACACACAAGGTGTATTGTATGCAGAAAAAAAATAAACATTTTTCCGAATTCGTATCGCAGCGTATGCATAACAAGTACAATATAATAACCGACAATTATTATACTTGTTCGTAGTGCTAGATTAATCTGGATACTAAAATAAAATCCCATACGTCAACGTCAACATAGATTCGATGAGTGATGAGTATTAAATTTTGCTGCAGAGTATTAAATTTAATAAAAATATTATGGAGTATATATTATTTACCGGAACGGAGATTTTAAAATGCATTAAGTGAACAACAGCTATACTATACGCAGTAATATGTAATGTGCAACTGGTTCACGCGGCCTTGCGACGAGACCGCGCCCGACGTACACTTCCCAAGAAACTTTCCAACCTTAAAACACACGTCATGATTACACCTACCGGGTTGGATAGTGCAAAAAAAAAAATACACATATATATATTTACTTGGAACTTTCTATATAATTCACGATAATGACTGCAGTGTGTATAAATTATAAAATCGTTAATTAACACATCGAAAACGTCTAACGACGAATCATACACACTCGTTGCCCGTAAATGGAAAATGAAAGAATAACCCAGGGCAAATAATGTATTATATTATTGCCAATAATAACGTAGCATATTCCGCGCCTTGAGAATGTGAACTGTTATTCCGCTGATCAATGTGTCGTTAAAGTTATATATACCTAACATACCTACGTGCCGCCGTCCCCGTTCACGGTAGAACGATCCTCATGCTTCACGTTTGGTCGGATTCTCGACCTTGCGGAAAACCGCAATTTTTCTCATTCCACAAATTATCACTATATACTTAGTCGCGCATAATGAGGGTCGTCCGGTGATGTATACACCAGAATGATATACATTGCACTGTACATCACATATTTGTTTAGCGCTCCTATGTAAGTAGACAAATCTTAAACGTTTCGAAATACTGGTCGAAAAATATCGTTTGCAGGCGTGTTCTAATTAATATCCGGCGAAACACTCGGAGTTGTGTGCTCCTGCAGCAAGGTGTATACACAACACACCAAGTATTCCGTTTTTTTCTTATTCGGATCACTTGCACCTGCCTTCGTATGGTGTACCTACCTCAGCTTCTTTGCACCTTTATATATTACCAATTGTCAAACTCACGACACGACGCGACGGTAGTTCACACCTCATGCAGTGCGTATAACAGACCCAACGATAAATCTCGAAATGCCAACGTTGACTTTACCGTTCGTGCTATACACACTGTACGCACAGCTATAGTGGTGGTCCCGAGCGACTAGTATACTTGCTATATACGTATAGCTGTAAGAATCCGTGTTCCACTGGTCGAAAATAATAAATTTGATAAGAATAACAATTTGATCGGCTTGGTCGGTAAGCCAAAAGACGCTCAAGAACGATTACGATTTATTTTTTTCTCGGCCGAAACTAACCATTCGATAATGTGTTTCATTCTACGGTGTCGTCGACCGCCGCTATAACTGAACGTTACTGTTCTTTATCAACTTACAAATACGGTATTTTTGATTAAGTCTCTGATAAATGTATACGACAACGTTAATAAATGATCGGATAGTGACCACAATTGGCTTAAAATTGAACAAGCGGTGATTTCCTACCAACTGGATAGAATTCCTATTTTTTTCTTTTTATTCTTATAGTTTTTGAACAATAGGAAAAATAACGTTGCCTGATTGTCGTAGGTAATTACTCGAATAAAAAAAATAAAATATATTCGGTAGATCGGGCTACCAGAAACATTCAAGGACACCAATATTGGTAACCATCAACAGTAGTGCACTCTAAAACTTCCACTTGCTTATACAGGTAGCTTGTAGCGACTGCATAACTGATGAAGTGAATCCGAGTGCAGGTCTTTGACATTATTAAAACCACACAGAAGACATCCACCCACAAGTTTTTATACAAGCAAGTGGTTAGGTACTGGATTGATACATGATATACATTGTTATTCAATTGTTTGTATAATAGATATGTAAACACGGCAAAGCGTAATACTTTATGTTTTATTACCGATAATAAATATTCCAAGTCCGATATATAAAGTTTACTCGAACCGTCAAATTGCTCACCGAATAAGAATGAGGTCATCGGGGGTAAATATAACAAATATTATTTATCAAATTAATTTCAAATGAAATAGGAATGAAATAATAATTTGTCTTTGAAAAAATTCCTAAATGTTTGTATTTATAGTGAATAATTTGGTAATTTGAGTACATCTGAATGGTTTTCTTTTTGGAACTTCCAAAATAATAATTATGACAATAATTACTTGTATAATATTTTTTGCTCAAGTAAATGAATAAAAAATACTATAGATATTACCGTATATTCAATGAAAAAAAAAATGTTTAAATACATTTCTCATCAAATGATAAAATTGATCGTTGATTTACATAACAGTAATGATTCTTGTTAACAGTTTCATTTTAGTTACAGTTACATATTCTCAGGTGTATAATGTATTAATGTAATGTATGTGTATTTAATAACTGTTAAAACAAATGGACAATTGTTTTTTTTTAAAAGTACCTAGTCAATAGAAAGTGAAAAATTATTACACTACGATATATGGTGTTCATAGTGAAAGATTTCGTGGGTGATACGAAGGCGTGTTTCGTATTTGGCATGACAGTTATTCTTACCTCCCCTTCCCACAAATTGGCCCAGTTTTTTTTTTTTTTTTTAAAGAACTATACAATAACTACCAATAAGCGTTAATCACGAACTGGTTTTTCATTGAAATTATTAAAAACATTGGAAAGTATATTGTAATTATCAAAATGACATGTCACGACATATACGTTTTATATATTTGAACCGTTAAACGATCGCACGGCACTGATAAAATTAAGTGATTGGCAACTGGATAAGCCAATTAATAATCGATGTTCATAATACTAGCTATGTTAAGTTTTAATCACCGATCATCATTTATGATTGTTATTAAATAACACCAGTGAGACTATATGTTATTAAGATGTAACTAAAGTTTTATTATTTTTTTCTTACAGTGAAAATGAAATGCATCCTGCCTGCAGTGCTATGGCTGTGGCAACTGATCAGTTTGGTAAGTAAAAATATAATGTTATTCCATGACAAGCATTTTATAGAATCTTATTCAAATTATCAATAACAACCAAAACACATATGACACACAAATATATATATATTATGCATATTATAATATTCATTTTTAAACATACAGCAACTTTCAAAAAATTTTAAAATAAAATAAATTAATGTTAATCTATAATAATTATGCATTGTATTAAATGATTATATTATTACCAATTGAGAAAACATAAAGTGCCCAGAAATGTATGATGTTAGGTTATAATATAATATACCTACTATATAATATGCAAGCCTAAGTTTGCACTCGACTTTCATTTTCGATCAAATGTCCCATCATATTAGTATCGAAACTGAGGGGAAAGTATTGAAACTATTATTACACTTGTATTAATATGATTGAAACCGGTTTGAATACTAAAAAAAAAAGAAATGATTCACCGGTGTACGAAATCTTATTCAGTATTTACATAAATGAGTGCTACCTCCATTATTTATAACTATTCATAACTAAACCGAATATTGATTCTATAACAAAAATAATATACTTATTGTTTGCATGCTTATACCTATATTTCTTGGTTCAATCAGCGTAGTATAATGTTACTGATATCATATACTAAAGTAATTACGGAAGCAAATTTTGAATAATAACAATATTGCATTTTTTTAAATTAAAAAAAAAAGATATTAAAAATAATTTTTAATAGAAAATTTTACTGATGAAAAGTCATGAAAACAAGTTTAATAATAAAGTTTTTTAATTTCGGTCGAAGGTCGATGTTAATCACTTGTATTTTGACGTTCGTCGTTAGCTAAACAATGTGTATTTTAATAAGAGTGTTCTTGAGATATATAGACTGGAAGGTTTTTGCACCATGTTTTCATCATTTAATAATTTATTTTATCCTTCAAGAAAAAGGGTGATGGCTCAACAGTATTATTTATATTCACTATACAAATTTGATGATATAATTAAACCCAAATATACACAGGTTTTCATTGTATCGAAAAGACAAATAGACAGAAAATGTTTTGAGCATTATTTCTTTAACTATATACGAATATAGGTATGATGATTATGGTTTACTCCACAGAATAATCTTAACTATTTTAGATAAATGTAATCTTATGATAGAATAATAGTATTATGAAAAACAAACTGATTTTCTATTCGTTCACTGACCTGTAATTCATGGTTAAATCTACCAATAACGCCTAAAAATTTGAAATTTGCATATTTTATTTATCACTGCCAATATTATTATAATTTATTAAATGATTAACATAATTTACCTAACCTAACCTATTATGAATAGCCGTAATGTTGTTGAAATCTTGGGTACATGCAAGTTTTCATTAATAAATTAATTAAATATTTTATTTTAAAAACAAGTAATAGTTTTTTGACAAAAATATCGAGCATACATTTTTGACGAGTAGTTCAAATCACAATGTCCATAATGAGGATTACGTGTTTGAAGTTTATTACTTTTATAGTTTTATCTATTTCGATTGACTAAGGGATAAATTAAATTGTATACATTTGAGTTTCGGAAAAATAATAATTGCCCTTGCATATTGTTAGTAAGTTGTATGTATATTGTACCTAATATCTATTCCTTATAAAAATGCGATTAAATAACCGAAGAAATGTACTATTTATATTACAGATATAATAATAGAAAATTAATGTTCTTGTAATAATTCTCGGACAATATATTATGTATCTCTTATAGACTATCTACTAGACATTAACATATATACGTAAGGATAGTCTTCGTGTAGAATATCGCCAGACAAGCGAAAGGAATAACTGGTTTACTTCGTCTTGCGCTAGGTTGGATTCAAGATTATCGTAGTATATATTATATATTGTTCAAAGAAACTCGTTTTCCGAGCATATTTCGAGCTTGCGTAGATATATGGTTTTATTAATATTCTACTGCGAATGCCCAAGAGTATAAGCAGTTAGTAGGAAGAATTTAGACATACCTATAATAACTCTTCGAAGATTGAAATCTTTTTATTGTTTTTACCCATATTCTAACGGTCATTAATTTGTGTTTTTTTTACACAAATACCCATTGAATATGTTGTATTCAAATTTTATTGCTTTACTACCGCGTTACGCTATACTTGTTACTGATATTGTTATTAGGTATTTCATTTATAAGGTTTTTTCTCCTCTTTCTCCTGATAATGTTCACGACTTCTACAATACAACTCACCAACGGTCTTTTAGAACTAATTTTAACTAGATGTTGTCGTTGCGATTGTTGTGCATACTGCTTCCACGCACTACATCATACAGCAGAATCGAACTTGGCACTCGCCGGAACACGGGGCACGAGCAGTCATTCACCCTTAGGTCGTGATTTCAATTTCCTCTCTCTAGAGTGTTCTCGGACGATTATAATATTAATCGTGATCACGTTAGAATCATTGCAGCAGTGCTAAGGCCGGGTTGAAATAGTATAGATATTTTACGCGAAACCTTCACAGGAGATTACACAAAAGAACCAGAGTTAAATAAATAACGAAGAGACCGAGTGTTTTGCGGATGTCATCAGATCACCTGAAAAATTAAATCAGTCTGACAACCGTCCATTCGCCGAGCGGTACGCCGTGTATTTATGTATTGTAGAGTGCAACAGGCGTGAATAAATCGATTAATTTGGCGTGAAAACAATTAAGTGTCGTTCGTTACTTTACCACGACTCGCAAGGCACAGCATTCGGTCGTCAAGTTCAAGGATATTATTTCACTACGACTACAAAACCATATTGTGACCAAGTTCATGATTTCGCGAGACGTGTTTTAACCATAACTTCCTGTGGATTCGGACGTCGCGATATAAGCTTACTGCCAAGACGCAACTAACGTCTGTTGTCGCCGCGCGACTGTTATTCATGTCAAAACTTATTAGTTATTACATTATTCCGACAGTGTAGTGAAAAATGTGAGTTTCGGGTTTAATTGATCGAATTGATTACCGGATAATGTTGAACGTGCCGACATTAGTGTTGACTGGTGTTACACGTTCATGCCATGCGCTTGTTCAAAAAAATGCATATAGATATATATAAATGTATAAATATACGCAATGTAACACTCGGCCGGTGATTTGATTCATACGGAGAATGGTATTTCAGAATGACAAATTACTAATTGGTAGGATGATTGAATACGGAATGATCCACTGAGTAGAACTCGATTTGATTAGTATACAAACCGTTATTTTGTCGATGGGTGGAAAAAAATTTGCCAGAGTCCACTAACCTTAGGTAATGATTTATTGCTTCGTTGTTCGTGTTCATCATAATGTTATGTACGAGTTGAAACATCAAGTGCTGTGCTCTTGGAAATAATAAAATATTTCGATAGAACATTTGAACAAACATAAAATATTTAAATCGAATTGCAAGCTGTATGAAAAACCTCGAATATACGCCTGTCAGACACGTAGATATTATATTATACCGTATGTAATTATAGTTAAATTGCAAAATTATGAATTTACTGAAAACGTCGAAAATGACGAGAATCTTTAAGATGAAAATATGTTCATGGGGTCAGCGCCTTAGTCACTGGCCAAAGAAAATAACAGGTTGCCGACACGTATATGACGGGTGATTTAGCGATTATCGCATGTATCAAGAGTACCTATAATATACGTGGGCGTGATAGTTTATAGTTGCAGCTCGCGATACTTCGCATAATCATCATTAAAATCCCGAGTTCGGTGGACTAAAAACAACAAATGATGATTTCAAAATAATTTTGACGGCCTCATAGCAGATTGAATCATTTGTAATATTATATTATCGTATATACCTATATGTGCATTCATTTTATTTTTCTTCAGAAAAAACCAAGAACGGACCTTCGCGTAGGACATTATTATATTATTATAATGTGCGCGTTTAACACCGCGGCGTAAAATAAATTATTATAATAGCATTACACTCTTTACACGCAGCGTGTGTTATTTACGCAGTTAATGGTCGCCGGTACGATGTATGTGTACATATACATATTGTAATGCATATAATATACGTGCACGTACGGTAAGTGCCATCTCACACAAAGATAATGCCTATATACGGTCCTTGGGGGTGCTGTTTGTAGACAATAGAGCGAGTACGCCCGGCGTGATGTATCCAACGTAAGTACAACACGTGTAGGTATATATAATATATGTATATACTCGTGTACATGTACACACACACACACACACACACACACACATACATATATATGTATGTATAACTATGTAGTATGCACCAGACATGTGTATAAGCGTGTACCAGACATACGAGACCACGTAATTATTATTCGAATGTTGACGTAAGGAAATCGGAAAATATGTACATAATATAATAGTATATTATAATAGTGAGCTCGTGTACTTACCTCCTATATATACATAGGTTCATCTAGATAGGTTCTGTATACAAATACACTTTAGGTATTGTAGGTATAATATTATTATTATTTACCTGATGCAGGACAACGACGCGTATTCAAGCATGCATTTTATAATCGAAAACAAAAACAACGCGCCTTTTATGTATAAATATATATAATATATATGTGTGTGTGTATGATGGTGTTGATGTAGGCACCATTCGCGTGTATGCTAATAATATAATTTTATTATAATGACACGCGCATTGTGTATTTCGCTGATTGTGTTTATTATGACGTGCGATGGTCAGCAACATACCAATAGTCCGTGGTCTCCACGCCCGGAGTCGCGCCCCAACTCACTCGCGTCTCACTCGCTCTTCCCCCCACACGTTGTGCGCGAATACCCGTTCATCGTCGTTTCTAAAATTGAATTCGTTCTATAATGAAAATATTAAATTATATCGGCGATGGCGACCACGGGCGTCTCGTTAGGTAAGCGTCGATCGATTTAGTCATGCGACAACGTAATAAGATTCGGCATTCCTGCGCCATTGTGCGGTGCGCGATGTGTTAAATAAAGATCATTGTGATGGGGCTTCTGTTATTTTTTTGCTTCTTATTTTTATTTATTTTTTCCTCTTCTATTCCCTTCTGAAATCGATAAATTAACAACGCACACAGCGCCAGAGGCACAAAAGTTCATAACCGGTCGCGGGAGGAGTCGTTGGTTGTTTAATTTTTTCTTCTTTTTTTTTCGCACAACGGAAGTCTCTTTCGGCGCTGAGTTCCCATCGCATAGGTACTATGTATTCTTTTATAATATTATGCTAACGAGTTGGTCGTATAGAACGCATTGGCATCGACCGGGGGAAACAATCGTTTGTTCATTAAATTAAACCACTAAACGCCGTGTTCGAAATTATTAACTAGGAACTAGTTACTACACGCTGCTGCAGCGCGTACACGCGCGTTATAAATAATTTTTCTTCATTTATCATTAGCGTGTGCACTCATCGTGTTTAAACCCTTTTGCTCGACTAATTGGAGAAATGAGTAGGTACTAGGTGGACGTCGGCGCACAGTAAACGATTTACAACCGTTACATTATTATTATTATAATATGTTTCCGTAATTTTTGTAATAATTGACAATTTTACATTTCAAGTTGTATTTATGATAATCATGCATATACTGCCTTTTTATGCTCAGAAATATTTTCATTCTCCATGTGATATTTAGATGTTTTCGATTACAATTTACAGTTAAAGCAATGCATGTAAAACCCCTTACACAGTTACATATCTCAAAGTGAATACTCATACTTCCTATTCTCCCTATATGGTCAGCATTTTAATTACAAAAAAAAATTGAATAACTACCACTATATTTAAAGTGAGAGTAATTATCGAGTCATTTAGCGTATAATCGATATTGTAAATGATTTTTTTTTTTATAAAAATACATGTAAGAATACACGACTAAGTCCATATAATTACTTAAGAGACGAGTGGTACAAGTGCAGTGGTTTTGAATCCTTTTTCTACAATGACCCTTTAAATTAAATTCAAATAAATGAAAGCACAATATGAATAGTTATTAGCAGTTTAAAAAATAATATATAAACACGTCTCATACTATTAAAAATCAACAGAAAATGTATTACCTTAAAATTAAAGAGTTCTAAAAATAATTTTGATGGAATATCTAACTCAACATGGATTTTTAAATCACAAATCAATGGTCATAACGCAATCACGCGTGTAATTAATTTCAGATATTCATAGTATAGTAGACTAATTTTTATTTCGTTAATTTCCGGTGTTAAAAACGTAGTTATTTTGAAATGTCACAAAAAAAAAAAATTAATTAAACGGATTATTCTATTGATTTCTTTGTTCTTAAATTTACGTTGTGTTCACTTAATTTTTTTAAAGTCGCACTAAGCATACACTTGGTTTTAGGGGGTTGTCATTCGCTGTCACGAATGTCCCATTATTTATCTTATCATTTATTCAAATTAAATATATCCAGTTTTTTTCCTTTTAGCTTGTATGATAGTCCTAGGGGTATCATTTATATGGTTACTATAAGTATATCTACGTGGGATAATCCATGTATGTTTGTATTTACACAGTTCGCGACCACTTCGATGTTTACTCGGTAATAATAATTTTGAACGTTCCGACGGGGTCGACGAACCTGTCTTCTACAAATTGGTTGGCAATGTCTTGTGAAGTGGAAGTGAGCCGACATTCGGCCTGGAGCATTTCAATAAACGTTTATAATAAATTATTTTATACGTATTTCATTCCTCTTTTTCTTTTGCAAGTGATCAGTGATATTAATCTAGTCTTTTAAGTCTTGATGATGCACTCGATATTACGCGCCGTGTATACTGCAATGTGAGATAGCGATTTTAAGAAATATTTTTTATTCACTTCAAAATCGAACGCTGTGTGGTTTAATTGATAATAATTATTCTTTACTCTTTGCGATAATTCGAATTCCATCATATACTACATATTGTTCATTACAAATCTGTAGAAACAATACAATATAATATGTCTATAATATGTAAATACGATTCGCACATTTTCCCTGTTCTTTTTATAAATCTCGTTTATCTTCATTATTATAGCCTATAGGTAGCAAGTATGAGAAAATACCGAACACACAAGCAATGGGCTTTTATAAACTATTATAACATTATAACAAAGTTTAAACCAGACAAAACAATAGAGTATAAAATAATCTGCTATATTACCTATGTTCAGTATTGGTAAACGTGCAGCCTATTAAAGTTTTCATTCGGCATTCTCAGGTCGATGACGTAAAAATACCGGTTTCTGCGAGGCATTGCAGAGTTTCTTGATTAGACGTGCGGTCAGCTTTTTTTTTTTTTTTTGTTTTTCCGCCCACTATACATGATTTAGCTCACGGATTTAAACAAAACAAAACGAGTGTAGGTTGATATGAGTTTAGCAATGAATACTGGTGTATTAATAAATAAATTACTAGACCCGGTAATAATAATATATAAAAAAAGAAAAAAATCAAAACAAAATAATAAAATTATCAAAGCAACTTATTATATTTTGATCGAGAGCATATACTATAAAATAATATCCTATTGTGCGTCCGAGGTCCGACCGTTGGTATGCACCGCGGAAGTCCGAGAATCACAATTTCGTAAATATATATATAGAATACATAATAATACGTAATATAGTGTGTGCTTGCGCTTGCATGCGCGTTAAAGTATCATATGTGTGAAGAATTTCGAAATGACCGTAAATAGTGGCAATACTCGGACGTCTAGAAATAATAATACTGTAACCGATTGTTTGCCGGACCCAACCTACATCGTGCGTATGCATTTTAAAACTACGCGCTGGGCATTTCATCGTTTCCGTCCATGTGTGTTCGATTAATGAATCACCGAGGTGAAAGTGTTTATAAGTTATGAATATTAACGTCGGTCAGCCAAAAACTCTTAGATCTACTCGTGTAATAACTGCGCGTGTATAATGGAAATAACAATCGTGTGTTTTAGCGTAACAGGAATTTAAATGAAAATCTGACAGTGATATTCAATTATAGGCTCATAAAGTATTTAAAGTGTATTTAATACATAGCTAGGAATCCTATTAATATTTAACATTAAACCATATAATTATTTGATAGGTTCAATAACACAATTATGTTGTGTTATCAAAACTAAAACCTAATTAAAATAAAAAAAATACATTTAACTCTTACACAACGCATATAGTTACGAGTTATTATTCTATGTGTGTAATAACAAAGTAGATTGGTGCAGTCGGTGCGAGTATTACATTTTAGTTATTTTATTCAAGAAATTTTTCTTCTACATTTATGACAATTTGATTTTCACATCCAAATAGAAATAATGCGTTAACTAACATTTTACTTTAATTAAAAATATTCAAAAAAAAAAAAAACTTAACATCATAAATTACGTTCTCTTTAATCAAAAATCTTAATACTATTAAATTATATTAAGTTACTATACCTACTAATAGTAATTAAGTATAAATAATTTTATGAAATAAATATTATACATCAAACTTTTTAGGATTTTAAAAATATGAAAATAATCATTAAGATAAATATCTTATTTGCTATTTTTATTCGTTGTGTTGTTTATTTTTACGAAAAAAAAATAAAAATACTGAATCATTATAAAATGATAGACTTTTTATCTTTCCCCAATTTATTGCTATTAAAAACGATCAAAAACTTAACTTGAAAGTATTTATATAGATCAAAGAAAACAAATCGTATACATTGCTATGTAAGAAACACCGTTTTACTCACCAGTAACCTTTTATGTTATCGATCATCTATATATAAAAGATGTCATAAACTGAGTAATCGATAAACAAAATGCATTTATCTTATTGAACAAAACTGACAGTTCTGATTAAATTGATATACTCGATTTGCGGAAAAAACTCTTTAGTATAGAATACTTGAGATCAATCTCTTTCTTTATAGTTAATTGAAGCCTGAGAACTGTGAATACTGAATACACAGGTGGTCTAATGGTATTATCATGGGAAAAGTCAACAATTTCGTTTTCCACACGTTATCATTGAATTTGGTATTCACTAAGCATATCAATGCTTGATAATAATAATAATACTAATAATAATAGTTACAGTAATAATACGTAAAAAAAAAACTACTTAAAGATCATCTGGGTACAATAGTGATGTTAGTTCCACTCGTGGACATTGTGCAACATAAGCAGGGGAACAATATCAAGGGCGCGATCAGTTTTATTTTGTGTACCCATCGTATCTCATTCGTCCTTCCCGCTATAATATAAAAGTGTTAATGCGAGTTCATCCGTGTAAAAAATTAAGAGTAAAATACTGGCCTAAAGTAAAAAAAAAAGAAATAAAAAACATAACTTCAGTGATTAACGTCGATTTTCCGGACTGTCCAAATCAGGATGGACTAGAGGGTTCGCTTTCGCTCTTCCGTATTTGGTAAAACGGGTTATATTTCTACATATAAACATCGCGAGACCACTGTCGCTTTTTGCGTATGGGAGTTATTTTTTCTCTGTTTTAAAACGTCATAACCGTGTGCGTAACATGCCGTAATATAGTTATTGTATTATTGTTCTTAATGCAATCGAATAAAACGGGGCGAAATTGCAGCTTTTCGCAAGCTAACAAAATAAAACATTAGAGTGAATAGGAAGATGCCGTATTTGTCTCTGTGACACATGTGTTACATTAATTTCTCTTTTCTTTTGTTGGCTCATGTACTGAGTTACACAACCGCGATTCGTAGGTTGGATTTTGGCCTTGAATATTTGACGTTTTATTATTTTGATCCTACGTAAGATATAAATCTGGAGCACATGGTAGGTATAATCATCAAGACACAATGCATGTTTTTTCATTATCTCTCTCGGTCTTCGTCATGTACCGTCTTTGCATAGAAGAAAAATTATCGTCAGTGGTAACATTTTCACTCGGTGACATTCACCCAGAAATAGAAATTATGTAACATAAGACGGTGGCGTCTTCGTGTGGGTGCTTACTAAATATTCTTCGAACTGTTCATTCGGGTAATCTTGGTGCATAACATGAGCCGTGTACGTATGCGAAACACACAAAATGATAATGTTATTATTACGTCCTTGGGCCAACTTGAATTCCCATATAAGGGTAAACTAGCGGTTTCTTCGGTAACCCACGCTACGCTGAAGCGGATGACCTCCTGAGTATTGCGATAATTTCGTAATGTTGCATGTGAATCATATTGAACTATTGAATCCAAACGAAAGCTGATTAGAAGAACGCCTAATAACGCTGGTGAAATCATGAAACTTATGTATATAATCTAATAGTATACGGCGCTTGACCTAGAGTTAGTAATGACAGTTCGTTTAAGTCTCCATGTGTCTCATACAAATTATACTATTGTAGTCAAAATGTAGTTATAATGGAAATTCATCCTGACGTTACCATCATGAGATCGTAGAAAATTTTTTATGCAACTAGTAACATTGTGATATACAAAATAGTAACCTAGCTGGTGTACATTGATGCATTAACGGTCAAAGCCCAGTGCTCTCGTCGGTAATTATTTTTTTCTTCCTCGGTGTTTCCTCCTAGGTAGCCCAAACGGACAGTATGCTTGGTCATTGCTATGACCATCATGACTATCTGACAAAACTATATATTGACTGCAGACGTCTTTTTTTTCTACTGTAGTGGGCTGACGAAAAGAATAGAAAAAGTAATGTATAACGGTTGAAATATGAATCGTTAGAATTCTTTATATTACAGTTCCATTCAGTAAATTAATTCAATAGATCCCGAGTTTTTCCTATCAGAAGCGGCCAAAGACATTTGTATTAATTTCGCCTAGGTATAATTTTTTTAATGGCCTACAGTGCCTACAATTTATGTGTTGATTAATTGTTTGTTGTTATCTCTATACACATTGAGAATTATATATATATTGGCATTTTCACCAAATTTTACTATAGTTGAACAGGCAGAGTGACTTTAACGCTCGGTCACTAAAGTAAATTTAGCTTTTTTTTCGGAATAGATTATCTATGGGCATTTTATTATTTATATATACATTCACTTTTATATTTATACACTGAGTTTAATTGAAAATACAAAAACGAAATCATTCGAATAAATATAAATACAATAGCTTGTATTGTATTTTTATTTTCTTTATTTGAAAATGAATAAAAATAATTATATACGGATAACCTGCCTTCTGAGTAAAGTATATATCAACACGAAGCCACAGTAAAAATCAATTTTTAAAATGATTACTTTATGCATATGCATTATTACTGACACGTAGGTATACGCATTTTATTTTATGTTTGCACTCGTGTATATAATAAGCCGTAGAACTACCATTTATTCGAACGCGTGTAATTTGCCTGAATTTAATTCGGGAATATAAAAAAAAACAGAAAACATGAAACAGTCATGGTAGAAACCTAAGGTTAAGGGCATAGGAGTCTCGGATGGTTTCTCGGGAGTCATAACCTTGTAGTTAAAATGAAGACGATATAACGACATAAACTTAGATAATGGCTACTGCGTGAACCTAAACGAACCCAACAAACCATGCAATTATTGATGGAGCGTTACGTTTTCATCCGTACCTACGTCGTTGTTTTTCCGGTGTTAGAAAAATTGACAATTGTCATAATAAACAAAACGAATCATAATCATTCCACATGATATTTAAAATCCGACATTTGTTCAATAAAAATTTTGTTAAAGTATTCGAACGCATAGATTACTTTTCGCATAGGTAAATATAATAATATAAAGTTAATCAAAAAATCTAAATTGTATGTGTACCTATAATATTATAATATCATTATAATTCAATAATCTTATTTAAATCAAATTTAACAATTCAGAGATAGAATAATAATGCAGTATAATGGGAATCCAATTTAACCTCTCCGAGACTATATAATATAACGGCTGTGCATATAATTTTTTAAATAAAATGTGGTCTATGTTTTTGACTGCTGAAATAAATTAGTCGCATGCACTTGACCCCCATAATATATTATAAATACGACCAATTCAAATAACAACTTCGAATAAAATCTATCTCAGGGCTAACAGCACCACATGGTATTTTTTTGTTTTATAATGTAGGGCATGTTATAGTTTTAGGCGTTAATTATAACTCTTATTAAATAATGATCATTAATAGTGAGCCAGTTATATTATTACAGTTAATTATATTAATATGCTATACACAATACAAGTCCACGAGGCGTGAGGTAGATATTTAGATAGTTCTAACATACCTTTACTTATTTTATTTATTGAATATATTCATTCAGTGTGTTGAAAGTTTATTTTTGTTAGTACATAAATAAAATCAAATTATAATGTGTGTGTGGGTGTAAATATTATTGCTTTAAGAGTTATTTTTTGCCGGTGCATACAAATTACAAATATTATCACACGATTATATTTTATATTTGTACGATTGATTTCAATATATTTATAGTTTGTTTATTTGAGGTATGTGTATTATATTTTTAATCTATTGTTTTTAGGTAAATGCTCAAGGCGGAATTGGATTTGGAATAAAAAGAGAGTTGTTCTTTTTGAACTTGGAAGACGGATACTTTGGCTGTCAAGTAAACGAATCTACTACGGTTTTGCAACTGTATGAGCTTTCTAGGTTATGCGATGGCAAACAAGACTGTTACAAAGGATCTGACGAACTGAGACGAGAGCTCAAGTGCACGAGTAAGTTTAAAACCTCATGTATTTCAATAAAAAATTATTACGACGCCGCTTTATGTAGACGGCTTATTGTATCATATGAATATAGCGATGCGGAGTTGCAATGACAAACGCGCGCGTAGGTGAAACCGGATATTTTACGATATAAGCATGCATTCAATATATTATTATGCGATACGTCTGGGCTTATAAAGATTTATGATCATATGGTATTAAACGCGTTTGTGGTCTAATGTCATGGTATATTTTAGCTGTTATGCGATGTTAATATTATCAATGAAAATAATGAAAAACCTTGAAAAGATTGAATCGATATAAATACTCAGGGGCTAACTTTCACGACCCTCGACATACATTAAATTTAAGCCCTATAGCGTGCGATGCATTAAACAACTTGCGGATGATGAAATTTTTTCCAATAGTTACTGACAGATGTGCGCTTTCGTGAATATTGTGAATACATACAACAATATTAATTCTAATAATTATGATAGAATAATACTATAAGTAGATATAATCATATTATATATACTATACAGTATAAAATAAAATAAATACCAATGTGCTTAACGTATATAGTATTTAATATGTGATTTGAATGATGACAATATTTCTAGTAGAAAACAATAAACTTAGAATTATTGAATTTCCGATTTACCGAGCCGCAATGGCCATATAAAGCGGCAATTATTGTTAATTTTATTTTAATACCCGTTAATATAATAATATTGGTATTCTATAGTTTGTTCAGTACATATTTATACGTATCGGAAACCGTATACATGATGATATACTCGGCGTATCTGACTAATTCGAATTTTCATCATTAATCAATCGTATCAATTCTATTGTTTGTGCATTGCGTCCCGTGTATTATTAATATTGATAATATGCTTTACAACGACTAAAAAATCAAACCATCAAAACCCGTCCGGTCCACATATATTGGAAATATTGGAACTTTAGAACACTCGGTTCGGCAGGTTACGCGCATATTACACACACACACACACACACACACACACACACTCCGGGCGGCAGTACCTCAGTCATTAATATGCCTATTATGGTCACCGCACAGACGCGCACATAATGTTATAACACACGTGCATAATACCGGCCGTGTACACTGTGTGTGTGTCTATCAAGTTGAGGTATCGTTCGAAAAAGGCACCGGGGTGAGTCAGCATGCGGTCAGTTATGTTGTACCGACGGGACACAATATGAATGTAATAAGCGGGTTGACGTATATAATATCCACCCGCCGAAATAACCGTCGTCGTCGCGTCGTCACCGGCGACGTGCATGGGTCTCTTAATAATCAGCCGGCACGTTGTTTGAATAATCAAACGCCGCCGTACACGAGTGTAAAAATATAAAAAAATTAAACCGACGCTGAAAGACGTGTTGACGTAACACCGTGAAATAAAACAGGATTAATATGCAGCCCCCATTGGTCGTTGGCGTTGAATCAAAAGGAAATGCAACTATATTCAGAATGTGTGTGTCTGTGTGTGCATCGATAACGTTTCTCGTCTTCGGCTAATTTACTTTTCGTCGTTGATAATATCAGATAATATTATACGGAATGAACCTATATACGTCATAATTTTATATAAATATTATTATATGATGTATACAAAACGGAATAATGAATTAATAACATTGTATTTATCTTTCTTCTCGTCAAATTTGATTTTACACATGACTATGATGACTTATATTGCGAATAAACTTGTCATATAGGTAACAATTATAATCATTTTAACTATACATGGGAAACCATATCGCATTATATAATATATATATATATATATAGTAACATTGTAGTATATCGCATAATATTTCAAGAAAAAGTTTATTTACAAAAACTGAAGATGTTTTTATTATTAAACTTGTGTACGCAAATTCAAAAAAATAAGCCAAAATAGATTTGTCATCGGTATCATAAAAAAAAATAAATAAATAATACGCGTATTTGACCATGACAGAGTGTTTACCGTTTTGATTAAATTTAGTCCGAAAAAACGGATATTGTGTCTAAAAAACGATGATACGTCATCATGAACAATAAATTGCTTTAAGCACTGTCAAAATTACGTGTTTCATAATAGCCCGGTTTGCACTGGGTGGTCGTGGTTATTACTCTGTAATACTACACTAACTATAATTTGATTCATATTTATAGAGTATTCTAAAATTTGGGGAGAAAACCACATTACGTAAAGAATGACGTTGAATTAGATGCATAACTATATATATTACTTCCATACTTTACAAAACCCAATGTAAAAGTATTTTTTCCATTTATTCCATCGGTCTGATCTGATGATCTACAAATGGTCTCGAATGTGTCTGAGGGATGTCATCGTCCGAAAGGTTTCAGTACCACCCACAATACACGTAATCTGTTTCAATTGTTGTTATTATAGTAAGTTACATTAACAGACAAACAACGCCGACAATAATGACAAGATAGGGATAACCGCCCCAAAACATTATGAAAGATGTAATTTTTTTATCTCTCGCTCTGTTGTTTTTTTTTTTTAGTGCCTAGTAATAATTTTTGTTGTTAAAGTATCCAACCCTCATATTTTTCTTCAACTTCCATTTAATTATCCCATGAGAGTCTTCTTCGTTTTTAAATATGCAGGTTACATTATATATTATTACCAGTAAAAATATAAAATAATTACATGAATACCACATCTCACCACGTATACCATAATAATTTTATTCGAATAATTCACGGTTATGCTATACGATTTTTATTATTGTTTTTTTGTGTCTATCCGGACATGAGAAATAAAACATGTGTACTATGTTTATTATCTATATACCATTTTTGTATTGTCGCAGCTCGTAGACGACGCGATTTATCGCGTATTCAAGACGTAATTTGCATAACGTGTGGTTCAATGTTGACAGATCAACTAAGTGGGTAAATCGAATTTGTTATATTATATAGACATATAGTATTATACGGGCCCGTAACGATTTTAATTTTCGAGGTATAATAGTATTATATCGTTATAAATGGTAGCTGAATTGGAAAAAATGAAGTATGTAATATTTTTTTCCGCAAAATATTGTCACGTTAATATTCTTTCCAGTTCATCATCATATTACAGTGGGAAAAATATAATGACATCATTCAATAATACGTACTGTTGTCGGCCGTCGTCAGTACTAAAAAATCAGATACGGACAATTTTTTTTCTTAATTTAGCCATCAATTTTTACACTACTTCTCCCCTACTGCTTTAATATTTCATACCGGTATTTGATAATGTACGCATTTATATTATATTATTAGCAATAATATACATTCTTATATACACCCTTTTAGTCACGTTACATTTTATTATTTTGTGAGTTGATTATTTTCGTATAATATATTGTCATTTATGTACTTGCTTAATCCATGAGAATAATATATACGTGCATTTTATTTTATACATTTAAAAAAGGATATAAGTGAACTATGTTGGCTTAAAACATTTGTCCTGTTCCTACGAAATTTATAGAAATAAAACTTTCTAACCCTAAAAATTTGAAATTTAAAAAAAATATATACAGTAGGTACTTCATAAAAATTATTTTCTTATACGATATTCATGGGCTATGACGAATATTAAATACTTTACTGAATAAGACTATCAGAATTAAAATCAAAATATTTCATGTGCAATTACTGTGAAATAAGTAATATGTGAAACTAAAAATATCTACTCAAGATTTGTTTAGAGTGTATTTTTATGTATTTTAGCTGTGAATGTGTGTCCGATGCAGTCACACACCCCTTTAACCAACACTGTCTGTGTACATCATCTCCGAGCCGTTTAGAATTGCTTACATACAATGTTCTAGTCTCCGCGTAGTATTAAAGACTTTGCATATATTATTATAAGTATAAGTCAGGAGGATAACGTTCTAAGGCCAAGGCGCCCTTTTAACCTGTCTCGTCGTTTCACCACTGTACATCGATCGTCGGTCGCCAACAAAATTATATAACCGTTAGCGAACACGTACCCGCAATGTAATATAATAATAACGATGTCCTGTGCGCCAATATCTTGTAGAAACTGCACGTGCGAGATATGTGTACGAGCCGGAAGTTGTTTGCGCGCGTACAGCGAAACGACGAATAATTATTAATATGCAACACAAACGGAACTTCGGCAGACGCCACTGTCCGCCCGTCGTCGTACGATTATTTATTTAATTTTTTTTGTGAACTCGAAACTCCCGTTGATTCGGAGTGATGAGCCATCCCACTGAGGTCAACGTATCTTCTTATTATTATTATTATTATCATTATTGGTGCCCGCGCGCATCGGCCGAGTGTAGAATTATTTATTACGATATAATTACCGACAACCGGACGATTGCACGGTAGTGGCGGATATATAGGTGAAAAAACAATAGGCGAATTTATATCCGTGCGGATTGATGGATATGAATATCCATTACTTACTTATATTTATTATTTACTGTACTGCTGTTCGGAAAAACTGCTGTATATATTTATAGCTCTGTGCAGCGTGTAGCGCCGAAACGTGTTATGCGTTGCGGACTCGGTTCCGCATTTTCGCTAGAGAGGAGGGGGGGGCGAACATTTTTTTCCCAAAATCTCTTAAATGTACTTTTACTGCTGATCACCGTTAATTACTCCGACTATGAACACCGAACATATATTTTCCCAATAGAATATTTGTGATAAAAAAATAAAATGATAATAATAATAATAATAATAATAATAATAATAATAGGTAGTTATAGATAAATAAGTCGTGCACTCCAAAGAATGCGCAAGTATAGGTATATATATTAGTGACCATTGGGTGAACGACCTAAGAGTATAATAAAATGCTATGTCGCTATAATTCACTTTTCTTCCATGCGTCGGCACTGTGTAATTGGAAGTCCATTTAGAGCATCCGTTTCTTTCTGCATGAGTATATGTGTTTATTTCGCGATCGCAACACTAGGCGTATATAATATTATGCTAACTGTAAATTGTTTTTGTTTATCACTCGGTCATTTGGCCGTATATAAATACATTATATAGGTATATATAGTATACTTATATTATGTTTCTCATATTTTTTTTTTTTTTTTACATATTATTATAAAATAAAAAAATGCGTTTTCCGTTGTTTCACGTTTCTCGCACGAAGACGCATGAGAATCATTATTTTATTCCATATATATATATATATATATATTTATATACAGCGTAACCGAAGGCTCGTATAAACCGCTGTTTCATAAACTGTTATTTAACTTGATTTAATTTGAATTTTCAAACAGTACATTTACGTTTTTAAAGGTATACTCTCGAGTTAATGCAATTTTATCTGCATGGTTTCCACATATTGTATTCTATAGTCTATGAACATAAGCTTTAAAGATAATACAGACAATTAAAATAAAAGAATGATGTAATAAAAACGACTGATTTAACTAACATTTTTTTTTAATAATCGTCAGTATTACTTTCTTCCAAGGTAACCGGCTGAACTGAAAAATGTTAGTTGAAATTATATAATATACGGCGTCTGGACCAAAAAAAATAAAAACAAACAAACAAAAACCAGAATTACGGGATTATTACTTGTAGGTTACATTTTTATAAGTCATACAATACGCAAATTTTCTCTGTCTATAATTTAGTACAACAAATTGTTCGGGTTATTTCGTAAAATGTTATCATTTGGATCTGTATGGGATTCGACAAAAAAATAATGTCATTAATCAAAGACTTAAGACAATGGTATTTATAGGTATTGTATTATATAAACGTACCGCGAAGTATACATATAATACATTTTCAATATCGGGAAAGATCCTGTAGTACCTACGGATATTTATTGTATTTCATTACAGTCGTCAGTCAATATATATATATATATACATTGATATGTATTATGCATAAACTATAAATGTATTTTTTTTTATGCGCGTATGACCATTACGTGGCCTTCGGATTAACGATTTACATTTAAAATATATAACGTTTGCAATTGTTTCAGATGACTGCGAGGCTAAAGAAGGAACGCCCTGTCAGAACGGTGCATGTCTCGATTCTCTTTGTCATTGTAACGACGGATATGGTGGATGTTCATGTCAAGTGCCAGGTACTGTCATCGTCCGAGCGCGATTTCGCGCATTAAAAAGTCCGATGGACACGCGTGGATTCGTTAGACACGGACGTAATAATGTAATTTGCTATCGGTAACCTATTATGTGATATTATTTTTAGACGAGAACGAATGCAAGTACCGCCCGTGCGACGTATTCGCTCACTGCACCAACACACTGGGTAGCTTCACATGTTCGTGTTTTCCTGGATACGTCGGAGACGGATTTCACTGCCAAGGTACATACACACACCTAAAAGTCTAATACACACACACACACACACACACTGGCACGTGTAAATAGTATAATAATACATATGCATTATATACATATACGCATTCCTATGCGTTAATATCATATTTAATGTGTATACATAATATGCACACATATTACATACGAATATGCGAGCAGTACAGCTAGGTACACATGCGTGCACAGACTTGTGCACCCATGATATGCGCATAATAACGTCGAGCGCCGTGTATAATTATATTATACACGAAACCGTGATCGAGCAATCTGGCCAGAGGTTCTTGCGGAACGTAGTCTAAATGGCATCGACCTTGCGCCTGAGTTGTTTGTCCATTCCGCTGCCGTTTCCCAGTCTGTTTTTATATAACATACCGTTATATATTCCAAGACTGGCGAAACCGGATTAACAATATTAATATGATTTTCCCCGAGCCGTGTTGTACTATAGATTTTATTAATATTTTTATTGTTACACATTGTACCTACACCGTGTAATGTAACTTTGTGGAACCACGCCAATGCGAAAAGCCTGCAGTTGTTGCAATTTATAATATTATTAATTATATCATTTGTCACTTCATTTTGTACATCAAATTGATGTCTAATTAACACCAACGGTTTTCCTCCGCCAATTCGAAATAATTATTGAAAATCCTATCTCACTATTGTTTGTAAAGCGTCTTTATGATATATTTCCATAAAAACCTAACAATAGGGTGTATGTGGTCATACCACGTATAATATACTAATGCGCGGCGATAATAGCCATTTAAATTACGTGCACGCTGGGAAAGATGTGTTACGTGATGTGGGCCACCGACGCCTTGGTGTCATTTTCTTCTGCCCTTGGCCCAAATCCAACGGGAAAATACATAATTTTCGAGAGTCCACAACAACCTACGGCCGAAAATTAAAACAAAAAATTGATTTTATTTTAGACATTAATGAGTGCGAAGATCCAGCCATCGCGTCCAGATGTGTGCAGAACGCCGAGTGCTGTAACTTACCGTCGCATTTCTTGTGCAAATGTAAGCCCGGATACGTTGGCGACGGCGAAGTCGAGTGCCGAGGTAAGTCAATGGGAATTTAGCGATGTGTATGTGTTAGTTATACATTCGAAACGACACTTAGCCACTGTCAAAACATTCGAAATAGGCCTGACAACCGAAAAATTGCAAAACAGTCGTCGACCTTGCTGTCGTTTCCCATCAATCACGAGGAACTCAACGACCGATATGAAAAGAGCAAGACAATCGAATCGATGGTTAACGTTCGTGTTGTCTCGTGGGTGCTTTTAGCGTGTCTATTTTTCCCAGGAGTTCCGATTCATTAACGATTTCTGAATAATCTCCCGGTCCCCCGTTCGAATTCTATTATTTTTTTTTTTTCGAGAGGGGCAGTATTCGGAATATTTATAAATATTAATTACCAACGGATAATACGATGTGTAATTAATGTTTACTGTGGTTAAGTCAGTTATACCGATGGGTTCGAAACCTTGACTAACATCAGTAATAATACTATAATAATAATTGCTCACCCGTAATAATATTCGTCCGAAATACCATGTTTATTTTCGTAGTTATATTACCAGAACGTGTGGTATGCTAATAATCTGCATATTTTACACTGGCGTGCCTATGATTTTATGACCACGGTAACGTCGTCGTATGTACGCTAAGTACTAAATAGCTTTATGTGTTTTCCCACAGACATTGATGAGTGTTTGAGGCCGGACGCCTGCGGCAACAACGCGATATGCAGAAACACGCCGGGTAACCATACGTGCGAGTGCCAGCCAGGATTTGTCGGCAATCCGTACGACGGGGTAATTATTCCGATTGCATAATAATATTCTAATAGACTCAATTTTCCATAGTTTCACGCACCCATAGATCTGGTGGTATTTATTCGTTCCATTATTGAAATACGCGTTACAGTAACTGTTTATACAGGTCCTGCCCATTCGTACGATCGACGGAAAGCGTTTATTTACATGAACTCGTGCCAATGCCAATTTGTCTTCTTTTATCTTTATTGCTCCTCTAATGGGAATATCTGGTTGTTTTTAATTAATTCATATAATGTTAATTTTAAAGTTTAATGGTTGAAAATTATATAAGGCGCTACAGTCATGACATATAAATATGATATTATAATGTAGTACAGTATATTAGTAGTACATGTATGGTAATAAAATATATTGTATTACGAGTATATTGTACTACCATATATAAAAAAAAAAAAAACAATTATTATAACATTATTTTCGTCAAATGTTTGTAACGCGTCAGTGATGTCATTTTTTTATTATCTTGACATCATCGATTTAGTCGCGGGACGTAAGAAGATAATATTATTACATACGCAAACTGAGTCGTCTGCAAATACCATGTAAGGATATGGAGGAACTGCATTTTTTAATAGCGTAACATTAATCGTTTGTTATAACGACCATTATATAGGCATTATATACAATACTTATAGCTAATTCACTGTTAATTAAGTCTCACCTATAATAATACGAGTATATTCGCAAAACAGACTTATTAAATACTTGTGTGAAAATATTTATTGAATACCTTAAGAAAATTTTAGAATAATTAATAATTTTACAATTAGTTTTATTGTTCTTTTATTGCATTTGAAGCCTTGAACCATAGAAACTAAATAATAATCTACCACAATAGTCGGTGCTTAAAAATTCATTAATTCTAGATTAATTAGTTACTCAAAACAAACAATAAATTTTTTTATCTACAAATTACATTTATAACAACTGGCGTCAATATTTAAAATTCACCGTTACTTAACGTACCTACCTACTAAATGAAAACTAAATATTATTAATTATAGATAGTTTTATAATAGAACTATATCGAACATTAAAATAAATCAGTCAATGATACCATTATAAAGATTAATAATTGCATCTAATAATAAATCAGGCTTTACACAATAAAATCATTACAGATACATTTTAGAGGTTAAATATATATATTTTTTTCGTTATAAGAGTTTAGTATACTTTCATTTTGTAAGTTTTTATAAATAGATTGAATAACTATTAAGGTTATACACTTTTCATTATTATGTTTTAAGTTTGAATTATTTTTTTGCAGTGCGTAGATGTAAATGAATGCACCCTACCAAACGCTTGTGGCCCAGGGTCCCTGTGCACAAATTTCCCGGGTGGACACCATTGTGAGTGCCCCGAAGGGTATACAGGTAACGCATACGACGCTGGATGCCATGATATTGATGAGTGTACCCGGGGACCTTGCGGCAAAGACGCATTATGTCACAACAACGAAGGCAGTTTCCGATGTTCTTGTCCACCAGGATTCGTTGGCGACCCGTTCCACTCTTGCAAAGGTAGGCGTCGAAAACATGAGGCTTGTCTCCAGAATTTGTATAATACAACGCAATTTAATCAGTGATTCATTAACAACTATAAACATTTTAACGTATTTGTTGACTTCTCAAATCAAATCATCTCAAACAGCAATAAATTGCAATCATGTAAATAATGAGTTTTAGATAGACGTATACAGTCTAAAATATTAAATATTTTAATCTCTTTCTCTCTCTTTCTCGCACGCAAACATAGTTTGTGAAACGTAACATTCACATCTGTATACCGATGTCAAAACTGCACACGAGTGAAATCTCGTCTATTTCAATTATTCTCTAATTAATTTATGTCTCGTCAACAACCACGTCGAATAACCGAAACCTGTTTACAAATTGTAACGCACTTAACACCTCAAGTGCATTTACTGACGTTGTGTCGAAAGATTATCTGTAAATATAGTTATGATATATTGTACCTATCCACCTACCGTTTAACACTGGCTTACTTAACATATTGATATCGTTTAACCAACCATTGCAAATACAGACGTAGACGAATGCGAATCACCACCGTGCGGGCCAAACTCCGAGTGCGTGAACGCGATTGGAAATTACACGTGCGTCTGCACCACTGGCTACGCCGGATCGCCCAAAGACGGAGGGTGTACGGACATCAACGAATGCGCACTGTCGTCCAGCTCGTGCGGCATCAACGCCAAGTGTATAAACACCCCCGGGTCGTACACTTGCCTGTGTCCCCAGGGATTCACTGGCTCTGCAATAGACTATTGCCAAAGTTAGTGTCTTACCCAACAACGCTTAATTCGCATAATGTTTTCACTTTTTTATTTTTGCATGCCGCTTTCATCCCGCGTTGTCTATACGTTAATTTTAGCTATTGTGGGTCAATACTCTTGTCTCTAGTCTCTATGATAGTTGTATTAAGCTATGTTTTGTTTATTTTCCATGAGTGTATACCACATTCTAGTAAAAACGTAATATTGTTTTCGATCCTCATTGGCCTGGAATACATAATTATTATTTTTACAAGTATTTAGCAGCATGTACCCGATAATTGGAGGTAAACCGATTCTTTTTATTTCTATTGTGTGGCACGAACGCATCAAGTTTTTGGTATGTACCAATTTATTATTGTTTTGGACGATTTCTTGACTTATACTGTGTAGTTATGTCTTTTGCATTTCTTTTTCTTTTATTGTACTCAATAATAAATAATATATACTAACACTTGTATTAATTTGCTCGCGATAGACATTAACGAATGTGATCAAGCACCTTGTGGAAATAATAGCATTTGCACGGATACAATTGGAAGTTTTGTTTGTTCGTGCAAAGAAGATTACACCGGTGACCCGATTAAAGGATGTCATGGTAATTAATTTAAAATTAAAATGTTCATATTAAATGTATTAAAATTTTTACGTCCTCTACTTAGATATCAATGAATGTGACATTTTAAGTAAACCATGTGGCCCTAATGCAGTTTGCGAAAATACTAGTCCCGGATTCAATTGTCTTTGCCCACAAGGATTTTCTGGCAAACCAGATCCAAAGGTTGCCTGTGAACAAGTAAATAAGAATATTATGATATTCATTGTGATGTATAATTAATGTTTTGATCGTTACAAAACATAGATCGATGTAACGGTATTATGTAAATCAAACTTTGACTGTACCACTAATGCTGAGTGCACCGAAGGTCAATGTTTTTGTAAAAATGGATTTGAAGCTAAGGGATCAGTGTGTATAGATATAGACGAATGTTTAGCTCAACCATGCGGCCCATATTCGATGTGTTCGAATACCATGGGAGGATTCCATTGTCAATGTCAAACAGGGTACATAGGTGCTCCGCCGAGAATTCAGTGCAAAGGTACATTACAATTTTAGCTTTTTATTTGCATCTGATTCTTAACATAGTTATATATTATTTTTATACATTTAGCTCCTTGTGAAGATGTAAAATGTGGAATACATGCTTATTGTAAACCCAATGGTCAAGAAGCATATTGTATATGCGAAGAAGGATGGACGTACAATCCAAATGATTTATCTTTAGGATGTGTCGGTATGACTGATTACATTATTATTTGACCTTTATATTATTTTCTTAGTATAAAAATAAATAAATAATAATATAAAAATTTAATCTAAGATATCGACGAATGTGACAATGTAAATGGTCCGTTTGGTCGATGTGGAGGAAACGCATTATGCACAAATACACCCGGAAGTTTTGGATGTCAATGCAAACCAGGATTCACAGGAAACGCATTTAAACAGTGCACTGGTATGACAATAAAATTTAAATCAATCATTTGTATATTGTACATGTTATAATATAATATTATTGGTATTAATTAAGGTTATTTTAAAATTATTTACAGATATAAATGAATGCTCTGACGTTAGTAGTTGTGGAAAAGATGCTTTGTGTATTAATTTGCCAGGAAAGTTCAATTGTATTTGTCCTGGAAGTTCTGTACCAGATCCTGATCCATTTATTAAATGCACCAAAATGATAAACTGTACAACTGATGTTGAATGCCCAGGCAATTCTGTTTGCAATAATCAAAAGCGTTGTTACTGTCCGGAGCCAAACGTTGGTGACGATTGCAGGCGTAAGAATACTATTACAATATATAATATATTACAACATCGTCAAACACATATTAGTAAAATATTTTAAATATTTAGATCCATGTGAAGACGTACAATGTGGTCCCAATTCTGAGTGCATGCTACTAAATCAAAACGCTCAATGCATGTGTTCAGCCGGATACACAGGAAATACGAACACTGGATGTTCGGATATAGACGAATGCAAGGGAAATCCTTGTGGTCCAGGAGCCGTATGCAATAACGAACCGGGATCTTTTTCATGTCAATGTCCCGGGGGGACGAATGGTGGTGACCCATTCAGAGAAGGATGTTCTCAAGCCAAAAGCTCTTCACATTGTAGTGCAAAATCCCCATGTCCAGGATCTGAAATATGTGTACGAGATGAATTCGTGGGTGAAAGTGTCTGTATTTGCCAGAGAGGTTATTTGAGGGACCCAAAAACTGGGAAATGCAGAGATGCCAATGAATGCACAGAGCTTAGAGACAAACCAGCTTGTGGAACAAATGCAGTTTGTAAGAATCTCCCTGGTAGTTACGAGTGCCAATGTCCTCCGGGTTTCAATGGAAACCCTTTTACAAGCTGTGAAGGTAATATTATCGATTTAATGTAATAAAAATGAATTTTTATTTAATGAATGTTTTTTTCTCTTTTTAGAATGTAATTCGTTAGAATGTCAGTGTAGACCACCATATCAAATTGTTAATGGGGAGTGCACATTAGCTGGTTGCAATAAAGGAAAATGCCCAGCCGGCGCAGAGTGTGTGTCTATATCAGGTGGAGTTAGCTATTGTGCTTGTCCAAAAGGATATCGACCTAGAGAAGATGGATCGTGTTATGGTAAATATATATATATATATATATATATGTACAAATATTTCATATTAATGAATTTGAATGTTAACCTTGGAATAATTTTTTAGACGTCGACGAATGCGAAGAAAAAAATAATTCGTGTGGTTACGGTGCTGAATGTGTCAATAAACCAGGCACATATGAGTGTTCATGTCCAGAAGGCTATAGTGGAGATCCTCACCGAGGATGCTCACGTAGTCAAAAAAAATGTATAAAAGATTCAGATTGCTTAATAAACGAAAATTGTATTCAACCAGGAGTTTGCGTTTGTCCCGTACCATATTATACCGATGTTCTTGACAATAACCTATGCAAAAGTATGAATTTATATTTTAATATTTTTATTAAAAGTTTAGCTCAATATTTATCTACATAATTTAGGTCCCTGTGATCGATTCCCGTGTGGTATCAATGCTCAATGCACACCGAGTGATCCGCCAAAATGTTTATGTCTACCTGGATACAAAGGTGATCCTTTACATGGTTGTGAGGATATTGATGAGTGCAAAGATAATCCTTGTTCATTAGGATCACAATGCATAAACGAAAAAGGGCACTATAAATGCATTTGCCCTCTTGGAACAAATGGTGATCCGTATTCGGTTGGATGTACGTACACAATTATTTTGGTTTTACGAAAATTCTATTTATGGTCAGAATATAATATTGTTTGTTATCATTAGGCTTAGGAAAAGAAGCACCGGAATTTGAATGTACCAAGGATGATGAATGTGTTGCACAGTTAGCATGTGTTAAAGGAACTTGCACGAACCCTTGTAGTGTATTACCTTGTGGTCAAAATGCATATTGTGAATCTGAAAAACACGCGGCATGGTGCAGATGTAATGCTGGTTATATTGAGTCTATATTTGGTGAATGTGTATCCCGTAAGTATTTAGGATAGTTTTTTTAAAGCCATACAATTAAATAAAATCATACATCTTATAGCGTGCGACGAGTATATCTGTGGATCTGATGCACAATGTATAGTTACACCACAAGGACCTACTTGCAAATGTCCGGAAGGCTTTATAGGAAACCCATTTGCCGGTGGATACTGTAAGCCCGATGCTTGCTCGAGCACCAGTCCTTGTGTTTCGCCTAACATTTGTGTTGCTGGACGATGTAAAGAAAAATGTAAAGATCATTTCTGTGGTATAGGAGCTAGTTGCAATCCCGAAACAAATGAATGTGTTTGTAATCCATTATTCATTGGCGATCCCAATTATATTTGCATGCCTCGTAAGTATAAATAATATATTTTACTTATGTCCATTTGATAATAAGTACATTACACGTAAGATATTAATATTTAATTTGTACTATTTATTTAGCAATTTCAATGCCTTCGTGCTATCCTGGATGTGGAATTAACGCCCACTGTGAATATGATATATTTAATGAAAACAAATGTGTTTGTAATTCGGGATTCATGGGAAATCCATACGATGAATGTGATTCTCAATCGAAAAAGTCTTGTTCTAATATGACATGTGGTATTGGAGCATTGTGTAAAGAAAAATTGAATTCTATTGAATGTTATTGCCCATCTGGATTTAAAGGAAATGCTTATGTGCAATGTGTTGGTAAGTTCTTAAATTATTATAATTTATAACTTAATTAATCAGTAATTAAATTTAATCATATAAATTATTCATTGTTAGATATTGACGAATGCCTGATTTCGGCTTGCGGTAACAATGCGGTTTGTATCAACACAATTGGAAGTTACGATTGCAGATGCATTGAAGGTTACGTTGGAAATCCATTTTTAGAATGTTCAACTAAAACACCGCAAATCTGTCACGATCCAACAACTTGTCAATGTTCGAAAAATGTTCCGTGCCCACTGGGGTGAGTTAAATCAATTAAAATTAGGTTTTATCTACTATTTTATAATAATTTCTAGTTTAAATATATCTATAAATATTATAGTACCTATAGAATGATTATACTGTTTATAAATATAATTGATTTTAATTAACTTATTATTTATTTATTTTTATAGATTTACTTGTAAAAGTGGAAAATGTGAAAATCAATGCGATAACATAAAATGTGGTCTTAGAGCCGGTTGTGTATTTGGAAAATGTATGTGCCCGCCAGGATTAATCGGTAACCCTTACGATTTTAAGACTGGATGTAAAGCTCAAGGACAATGTACTAATGATGCCGAATGCAAAGATACAGAAATATGTTTTCAAATAACCAAAGAAGCAAGAAAATGTGTAGATGGTTGTAGTAAATTACAATGTGGACCTAATGCAGTTTGTGTGACTGAAAACCATCGTTCTTCGTGTATTTGCACTGACGGATATTTTGGAAATCCTGGAGATTTATATCTTGGTTGTAAGCATGAAAGATTAGCACCTAAAGGGGAATGTCGAACCGACAAAGACTGCAAATTGCCAAGTCAAATATGTTCTATTGTACCCGATGGAGTGTCTTCTTGTGTCAGTGCATGCACCCGAGTAGCATGTGGACCAGATGAAATTTGTTTACTAGAAAAAAATGGCACACCTGTTTGCTCATGCCGTCAAGAGTTTGTATGGAATCCAATTATATCAAAGTGTGAAAAGCCTTCATTGCCTGACTGTTCAGTTGATGTGGACTGCAAAGACAATGAGTCGTGTAAGCCAGATGCACTAGGAGTATTAAAATGTGTATCAGTTTGTATCGAACTAACATGTCCATTCAATTCCATATGTATTGCTAGTAGTCACGAGGGTAGTTGCCAATGTATGCCCGGGTATGTAGGAAACACTAACGATAGAAATGGTTGTCATCTAATTAAGAAGAGTAGTTGCCAACAAGACGTTGAATGTTTGCCTACCGAAGCTTGTCTAGAAGACCCTACAAATAGATTAAAATCGTGTAAACCAGTTTGTGATCATACGATCTGTGGCCTAAATTCTATTTGCGTAGCAAATAACCACGTTGCTCAATGTCAATGCCCCCCTGGTACATATACTGGTGATCCATACGACTCAAGCGGTTGCCAGGAAGTTTCCTGTGTGTATAACGATGATTGCCCACAAACTCAAGTCTGTGACAGACAGTCCCATTCGTGCATGAACCTATGCGACAAAGACACATGTGGAACCAATTCTGTATGTCTTGCCGATGGACATAAGTCATTATGCCAATGTCCACCTGGTTTTAAACCTAACCCAGTTCCAGAAATATCGTGTAAAGCCACCGAAGTATGTAATGAACTTTCGTGTCATTCTACCGCCATATGTGAATCGAACCCCACATCAGGGTACATCTGTAGATGTCCACCTGGCCATATAGGAGATGCGTATATTGAAGGATGTAGAAAAGAAGGTCTATGTCCAAATGGAAATATCGATTGTCCATTATTAAGCGTCTGCCAATCGGGTAGGTGCGTAAATCCATGCGAGAAATCGTGTGGGATGAACACTATATGTAATATTATCGAAAGAAAACCCGTATGTTCATGTCCTGAGAACTTTGAACCAATTCATGGTGAACCAAACATTGGATGCGTCAGATCAGTAACTAAATGTTTTAATGATCTGGAATGCAAAGGTGGTGTTTGTTCCAATGGAGAATGTAAAGGTTAGTTATATCACTTTGATTTATTTTTCGATGAACACTGATTTATTTTCTTTGCTCTAAAGTGGTTTGTCGAAACAATGATGATTGTTCTACTGGTGAAAGATGCGTACAAAATAAATGTGAAATCCCGTGCGCTGGACATTCTCAATGTATGTCATCACAAGCGTGTATCAATGGAATATGTACATTGGGATGTCGAAGTAATAAGGACTGTTTAAGTAACGAATCGTGCATTAACGCTAAATGCCAAAGTAAGTCTTTATTACATACCATGCATTTACATTTTATAGACTATTTATATAAAACATTCAATATTTTAGATCCATGTAAACGTGATGGTGTTTGTGGAATAAACTCAAAATGCACCGCTGTTGATCATAATGTCGTTTGTAGCTGTAACAAAGGTTTTCAGCCAAATCCTGTTCCAGAAGAATCTTGTGTACGATCAAATGGTATATGTCATAACAATGCTCAATGTGGGTTAGGCCATGAGTGTTATGGAAACGTATGTAAAGTTGTATGTATGAGTGGAATGGATTGTGCTGAAGGAGAAAGGTGTACGAGCAATAAATGTGAAAAAGTTTGCTTCACAGCAAGTAATTGCTTAACTGGAGAAGTTTGTGTAGAAGGAATTTGTAGACAAGGCTGTTCTTCAGATTCGGATTGTGACGTTAGTCAAATTTGCATTGGAAACAAGTGCAGGTAATAATCGACTTTTTATAATATATTTATTTTCTTAACAAAAGTTGTAATAAATCATTTCTCGATAGATGTGGTATTGGTTATGAAAGTTCACCCACTGGCTGCAAAGATGTTGACGAATGTATGCAAAATCCATGCCATATAAGTGCCAAATGTTTAAATACACCCGGCTCTTTTCAATGTTTGTGTTCTGATGGAAAAGTAGGGGATCCTTACACTGAACCAGGATGCAACAAACCTAATGAGTGTAAAAAACATGAGAATTGTGCTTCAAATTTGGCGTGTGTAAAAGGAAAATGTACAGAACTATGTAACGATGCATGCGGACATAATGCATTATGTCAAATGGTTGATCATGTAACATCATGTACTTGTCCAGCGGGATATTTAGGAGATGCTTTTGATAAAAACGTAGGCTGTTTTAAAGTTGAATGTCTTTCTAACGAAGACTGTCCAAACGAAAAAATGTGCCAAACGAGCAGTAACAAATGCACAAGTAAGCTAAACGAATAATTTAGTTTTAGGTTATTAAAACATACAAGTAATTTAATATTTTCACATTATTATATAGGCCCTTGCGATTCAATAAATTGTGGACATGGAAATTGTAAGGCGTACAAGCATAAAGGCATTTGTACTTGTAATAACGGTTATGAACTAAGAAATGGGAAGTGTCAAGATGTTGATGAATGTAAACAAAGCCCATGCCATAAGACCGCAAAATGTGAAAATACTCAAGGATCATTTACATGTGTTTGTCCTGATGGACTGTTGGGCAATCCACATGCAGAAGGATGTCACTATCCTAACAGTTGTACTACTAATAATGATTGTCCAGAAAGTGCTATTTGTCATCAAAATCATTGCAAAAACCCCTGTGAAGACAATAAAATATGTGGTCGTAATGCACTTTGCTCAGTCCAACACCATGAAATCCAATGTCAATGTCCTTTAAAAACTGAGGGAGATCCCAAGGTTTGTGCAAACCGTGATTTTAAATGTACCTATTGAATAATGTATAAACACGTATATTTTTACTGTAGGTGGAATGTTTAAATATTGAATGCACGAACAGTAATGACTGTATGTTGGGAAAAGCTTGTGTTAACTCAAAATGCGTAAATCCATGTTCAGTACCAAAGGTGTGTGGAGACAATACAGATTGTAGTATACAAAACGACGCTGCAATATGTAATTGTAAATCAGGGTACACAGGTGATCCTCATTTAGGCTGCACGTCTATATTATACTGTGCCTCTAATAGCCAATGTCCAACTACAACTAAATGTAATAATGGAATATGCACAGGTATTTAAAAAATAATAATTTCATTTGGTTTTGAACAGCACTATTATTGAACATAATTGTGTTTGTCTAGTGGAATGCAACTTAGCGAGGGATTGTGTTGGAAATGAGCTCTGTATTGGTGGCATATGCCAACCTACTTGTCACGGCAACGTGACTTGTCCAGAATACCAATATTGTTTGAATAATATTTGCGTTCAAGAACTCCGTTGTTTTACAAATAATGACTGCGAAGATACACATGTTTGTAAAACTAATACGATTGGACAGGTAATTAAAAATATAAATAACAATATTTTTATTTCGAATTCTTGTGGCTAATTTAATTTCGTGGTTATATGTAGACTCAATGTGTTGACATATGCGAAGAAGTTATTTGTGGAAGACATGCTGAGTGTTCAGCAGTCGAGCATCAACCAATATGTAATTGTGAACCTGGTTACCATGGAAATCCACATATTGGTTGTCATAAGATCGAATGCTATCAAAACGAAAATTGTACGAGTGATAAAATATGTGAGGATCACATGTGTAAAATATCATGTCTTGCAAATAATCCCTGTGGTCCAAATGCTTTGTGCTCTGCAGAAAATCACCAACAAGTATGTAGTTAAAATAATATTGAAAATAATAGTTGTAATTTCAGTATTTGATGAAATGAATTCAAATAACTCATTTTTTTTAGGTTTGTTATTGTCAACCAGGATATACCGGAGATCCGTACTTTGGTTGTGATGTATTAGATTTTTGTGAAGCATCGCCATGTGGGCCAGGAGCTAGATGTGATAACTCTAGAGGATCTTTCAAGTGTCTATGTCCACTTGGAACTGTAGGAGACCCATATAAAGATGGTTGCCATTCACCAGTTGAATGTCAAATCGATGAAGACTGTCCTCCTGCCGCACATTGTGTTCAATCTAATGGTATTCCTAAATGTCAGGATAATTGTGAAAAAGTGAAATGCGGTCCGAATGCTGAGTGTGGAACGGCAACGCATTATGGATCCTGTGTTTGTCACTTGGGATATCAAGGAGATCCAAATGATTTAAATGTTGGATGTAGACCTAGAGCTGTGGCATGTACTTCTAATCAACAGTGCCCAAGTAATACATATTGCTATAATGGAGCCTGTAAATGTAAGTGTACACATTTGTTTATTTTAATTTAAATACATTCCACATCACGTAGCCTTGTTAATTTGTTTGTAGCATCTTGTCAATTGGATGCAGAGTGTGGACTTTCTGAACAATGTTTACAAGGACAATGTAATAATCCGTGTGAGAGACAAGGAGCATGCGGATTAAATGCCAACTGCAAAGTATTTAATCACGTTAAACACTGTTCGTGTCCAGCTGGCTTTACAGGTGGCAGTGAAATCGAATGCGTTAGAAGTACGTAATCCATGAATAATAAAATAAAAAATTAATATATATTAAATCGTTATTGTTTTTTAATATAGTCCCTGTTGCTTGTGAGATAAATGAAAACTGCTATCCAAATAGTACATGTCATCAATCGGTATGTCAACCCGATTGTCAAGCTGACAATCATTGTGCGTTAAACGAAAAATGTTTTAAAAACCATTGTGCTTGTAAGTTAAATATTTGGAATAAAATGTACAAATAAAAAATATTATTTCATTGATTATGAAAATTGCCGTGTATAATTTTAGTAACATGCCGAGTAGACAATGACTGCTTCTTGGGACATATATGTCTGAATAATATGTGCTTGTTTGGTTGTAAATCAAACGACGATTGCGCTTCCGTCGAGTCTTGCAGAGATAACGTATGCACGAATCCTTGTTTGGCAATGCCTTGTGGACCTAATGCTGTTTGTACAGTAGCAAATCAAAGAGCCATGTGTTCATGTCGAGTCGGATTTGTTCCCAATCCTACAGCCAAAGTGGCATGTGTTAGAACACCAGCTGAACCGTGTAACGAAAATCAAGAATGCCCAGCAGGATACTCGTGTAAAGACGATTCTTGTCAACCTGTGTGCTCTTCGGACGCCAGTTGTCATGGAAACGAAAAATGCGATATGTCAGTGTCGGTATGTAAACCATTATGTCGTAAAGATGACGATTGTCGAAGCGGAGAGATTTGTAGTGGATTGGTGTGCAATAATGGCTGTAGAAGTGACACCGACTGTCCATTTGATCGATCTTGCATTAATAATAAATGTAGAGGTACGTCCAACCAAAACAATGAATTAATGTAATGGATAAATTGTTCTTTTATATAACAAAAAATATTATTAAATTTAGATTTATGTGAATCTCCAACGGCATGTGGTGTAAATGCATTATGTTCAGTTTCAAACCATCAAAAACAATGTAGCTGTCCGTTACTGCTTGAAGGTGATCCTTTACTTGCTTGTAGATATCCACTGATAAACTGCAAAGGAAATAGTGATTGTAATTCAGGCCAAACATGCTATTCGTCTACATGCCAAGCAGTATGCCGAACGTAAATAGCTATACACTTTATTATAATTTAATAACATACTAATCATCGCAAACAATAGTAAACATTTTTAATAATACATGAAATTATATAGGGACTTGGAGTGCTTATCAGATGAACGATGTCATAATGGAATTTGTAAGGCGGTGTGCAACTCAGACTCAAAATGTGGTCCAAATCAGATATGCGAAAACCGTTTATGTATCGAAGGTTGTCACAGTGATACATCATGTCCTGATAATGAAGCTTGTATCGATAAACAATGTAGAGGTACCTGAGATATTATTTTTATAACAATAAAGTTTTCATTATAACTGAGAAAAACCTCAATTTTTTAGCTCCTTGTGATAGTCCTACAACATGTGGACCATGTGCTCAATGTAAAGTTATTAACCACGGAGTTCAATGTAGTTGTATGGCCGGATATAATGGAAACCCATTAACTGGATGTACAAAATCGATTTTAAAATGTGACGGGACATGTCCGTGTGATGCAGAAACCGGATACTGTATTAATCGTTGCGAGCTTAATAAAGATTGTTCTTGCGGAGAAATTTGTCATAAAAATATATGTACAACGAAGTGTAGTTCTAGCACAAATTGTCCAACAGTAATGTCTTGATAAAATTTAACTAAAACTTTAAAATGTATTTAACAAATTATTAATTTAATATTAAGGGTCATATATGCACGAATGGAGTATGTGCTGTTGGGTGTCGTTCTAATACAGATTGTGTTGTTGACCAGTCTTGTCAAAACGGAAAATGCAAAAATCCTTGTGATGCACCCAGCATACTCTGCGGAAATAATGCTGAATGTCGAGTTAACGATCATAGAGCTGTATGCATGTGTCCCGATGGGTTCCAAGGAGAACCTAATGTTGAATGCATCCGATATTCTTGTGATAAGGATAATGACTGTGAAACAAATAAAAAATGTGGTTCCGATAAAGTGTGTAGAAATCCATGTTTGGAGCAAGGAGCTTGTGGTTCAAATGCACAATGTAGAGTCACGAACAAAATGGCTCATTGTACTTGTCCGCCTGGGTATTATGGAAATCCGCAACTTGAATGTAAACCCGGTAAATATTACGTAGAGGTTCTGTAAAAAGTTAATTTTCATATAAAAGTATAATATTTTACAAACAACCAAATATTACGGTCATAATAATTATATAACTACTAATGCTTAACAAACTGTAAAAACTGTTAAACTCCATGAAATACGTATGATCAAAATATAAAGTAAATGTATATCTTGTTCATCGTAAACATAATTAGTTGTTTATTGTATTAAGATATTATCTTTTTAATGCAATTAATTTTAATTCTTAGTACATTTCAGTAATTAGAATGTATTTTCTTTTTGGGACTCTATACAAATCCAAATGAATATGAACAAACATTTAATTCAATTTTTGTTGATTTTTTCCACTTCCATATCCTTATTTAGTTATAACTCTTTAAAAACTAGTTATAGCTTATATTTGAACATTTTTAAAAATATATAAAAACTCTAAAGACTATTTATAAATTGCTTCTGATTATAAAATTGCAGGTACAGCAGATAAATGTGCATCGAATCCATGTGGACAAAATAGTCGATGCAAAGATATACCTGGTGGTTTCGAATGTTTATGCCCTCCAGGATGCACAGGTGACCCTAGTAAACGATGCATATGTGATCAAGCGCAACAGCGATCTGATCCCTGCAAAACTGTTGTATGCGGAAAACACGCACTTTGTCAACCGGTAAACGACCAAGATGCTAAATGCTACTGTCCAATTGAATATCCTGTTGGAAATCCATATGTGCAATGTAAGCGAAAAATATCTTAAATTACAATACGAAATTACTATATATAAATATAAAAATAAATATTAGGTGAAATGAAAAATTTACCAGCCGATTGTCGAACAAACGGTTGCGGTAAAGGTGCAAGTTGTTTACTCAAGGACGGAGCATACATTTGCCAATGCTCACCAGGCATGACCGGTTCTCCGCAAAAAGAGTGTACACAAGGTAAGTGCTTAGAATTAGTTCAGTAATCCTCTAGGTTCCACAGGTTCGAATTGTGAATATCGTGAATTCCATTTTTGTTATTATTTCTAGAGGAAAAGTAAAAACAGTTGTTTATTTATGTACATAGTCAAGATTTTATGAAATGTATATACAAAATAATTTGTAGATAGACACAATAATGCATGGTTTTTAGGTACCTACAGCTTTTGTATATATTTATAAATATATATTTTTATTAAGTCGTGCAATATTGTTTTGCTACCATTGGTTTGTAGTTTACTTTCGACTATTATTTTATATTATAGAATATACTTAAGTTAACCGTGGAAGTATTAAACAGTTTCCCCCAATCTGGAATTTCCAATATAATTATTTAAAACGTCATATTTCAAATTAAGTTGACAACTGCCTTATATTATAATCACAATCCCTCCTATAAATATTAGTATTATCGTATATTTTGAACTTGATGTACCTATTATACTCAATGTTCAGATTGGAGGGAACTGTGAAAGCGTTATACTCACACGTTTAACATAAACAATTGTAATTTATTGTGCACGAAGCGTGATTTGCTTAAAACGTAATACATTGTAATTGAAAGTCACTTTTGGTTTCTTGAAACGGTTTACTGCTTGGGCATATTTCAATGGCATGTTGTGAGAATAAATTCTTTCACAGTTCTTTCCATCACTTTAAAGTATTTGTACATTTTTATATACAATAAGGTGGCTTAATATTATCATCGACATAAATATATAGATAAATATTGTTGTACAACATAAAAATCAATTGTTCTACAACGAAAGAAAATGTATTTTAATTAATGTTGCACGTATTTAAACTTTTAGAATCTTATGAGATTAATTAAGAAGTAAATTTCGTCATTTTAAACGTGATCTTGCTCGTTCTGATTTTGGTTAACATTTAACCTTACACAAACGCGTACCTAGTGAAATGCTCGTTAGTCTTTAGTTTAATTACCTATTTATTTGATTATTATTACGGTTCGGTAATCATAAAATTCGAAAATTTATTTTATTCGCAATCATTTTCTTATATAATCAAAACCAATCAACCTAATCTAACCCAATCGTTTAATTACGAAATATAGAACATATTATCAGCAAAAAATGAATACTATTTAATTGCATTAATTTTTTTATTCGTTTGATAATCATGTTAGTAAACCTGCGTATCACCTGTCTAAACGAGATATTAACCACACACACGGTCGGTATCCTGCGAACAATACGTGCTATAATTATACAGTATTGAGTCGAAACAGTTGGAAATTCTCGATAAACCATCGAGCATACTTTCGATCATTCTCACCTAATTCTGGTTAGTTTTACTCTTTCATATTCCAGTTATCAAATCGATTATAATGTTCCGTGTTTAAACATTGACCGACATCTCTCTCGGATCAAAACAATTATAATAATATGAATTACGTCGAGCATGATATTCAGCCATCTTGAAACAAAAACACACACACACCACCATAAGCGTGCGCACGGGAGAGGTAGGGAAAGCAACTGCCTCCAGTGCTAGATTTTCCGTTTCCCCCAAATCTTAGGTATATAAGTGGCCAAGTGGGGATGGCTATTTCTTTCGACTAGACGTCTAGACAGCAGAAATATCTAGTTAAAAAACTGCCCCTTTTAAAGTTTTAAAATGAAAAATATTCTTCTTCTGATGATCCGATAAAGAACCGCGAACAAAGAATTATTCAAACTACATTTTTATAGATATTATTTATTGTAATTATTAAAAAGGATTTATTAAAATTTGTTGTGATGTTTTAATGTTCAGCATTTAATTATAATATACGCGACCGTATGGATTTGTACCGCTTCTCACGTCAAGGTTTTAGCTGAGAAAAAACGTCGGTAAGATGGGTCTGAACCTCCTTAGCTAAGATCTTGCCTCCCCTGTCAAGAAGCCCTGCGCACGCTTATGCACCACACGCATACACACAGCCGTGTACATATAAATGTGTATATTTTCTGACATATTGCTGTAAGGTTTTTTTTTTTTTTTTTTTTTATGACGCGTTTCCGCAGCGGTCGAATGCGCCGACGACGGTCAGTGTACAAACGAAAAGACGTGCATCGACGGACGTTGCGTCGACGTGTGTAGCGTGAGAGATACTTGCGGCTTGAACGCGCTTTGCCGGCCGGTGTTGCACAGGGCCCAGTGCGCGTGCCCGGACTGCTACGTGGGTGACCCGGTGCTGGGGTGCGCGCGGGACCCGGCTGGTTGCGTGCGGGCCGGTGACGACGTGACCGCGTCCAGATGCGCCAGCGACGCGGACTGTCCGGCGTCGCGGGCGTGTGCGGCCGACGGCGCGTGCCGGGACCCGTGCGACAGGCTGTTGTGCGACGCGCCCAAAGCGTGCGTGGTCCGCAACCACCGGGCCCGGTGCGCGTGCAAGTACGGGTTCGCCGTGACCGAGCTGGGCGAACTGTCGTGCGCGCCCGCCGAACGCCAGTGCTGGGCCGACGGCGACTGCGCGCCACATTTGCGGTGCACGGGCCACGGCCAGTGCCGGAGCCCGTGCGAAGTCGTCGGCGGTGGCGGTAACGGCCCGTGCGCGGCCGACAAAAAGTGCTTGGCGCTCGACCACCGGGCCGTGTGCGTGTGCGCGGACAACTGTGCACCCACCGCGTCCATGTGCCTCCGGGACGCCGGGTGCCCGGAGGATGAGGCGTGCGTGAACTTTGCTTGCGTCGACCCTTGCGCAAACGTCACGTGTCCGGCGAACGCTCCGTGCGGGGTCGAAGGCCACAAGGCCGTGTGCAAATTCTGTCCGGCCGGTTACAGCGCCGACTCAAAGTCGGGATGCCTAAAAGGTAAATGTACAGGAAAAAAAAATCCAAAAAAAAAAAAAAAAGAATAAATAACCAAAACTTGCGAACGCAACAGATTTACAATTCTGACAACACAAGCCTGCTGCCAGCGGGGGACACGTGTTGTGCCGTGAAAATATTAATACGTTCTCTACGGTGTAAATAACGCAGTGGTTAGAAACGGGACCGAAACATTCATAATATTCGGTTTTAGACAAGTTTCATAACCGCAGCTTTTCCGGTACCTAAACAACTTAGTGTGGTAAAATATTTTGATCCGAGACTGATTTCCGTACTGTCCGCACTAGAAACGCGTCATTTTCCACTGTTGCCCACGTCATTGTTTCAAGGGGCGATAATTATTTTAAAGGTCCACTGTAGTGTACTCTAAAATCTATGCCTGGAAAATGTGTTCGATTCACGTGTTTTGTATTTCACCATCACACGCGAAACTAAATTATTATTATACACCCGGCACAACACTGTCTCGCGGGAGTGTCCTGCTGCGAACCCGCAAACCGGCCAACCCGTGTCATGCGCGGTGGTTGCTGGCTTTGGACGATCTTCTAGCGCTCGTTCTATTATCTATTGGTAGTTTGATGACTATTCGTGCTTTTGCAGCGGCCGACGCATGGACTGCCCCCGTCGTCGTCGCTCCAAACGGTGCATGCACGAGCAACGAAGACGATGACGACGACGCCCACGAAAACTTTCACCACCACATCACACATTATTTATTATATTACCTAATATTATTATTATTATTATTATTATTATTATTATTATCACTATTTTGCTTGGTAGTTTGTAACTGTGTTTGTTTTAGTTTTTTTATTATTATTTATTTCGTTTTATTCACGAGTGGTTATTTCGGCGTCCGGAGGCACGTGTTGCTTGTGTGTATCTTTTTGCCCCCTCCGGACGGACGATCGCTGCACAACGCGCGCAAAGCGTTTACGCACTGTGCATACACGCATTTTCGCGTACTCGTCGAAACCGTATGTATTATTTTGTACACTACACCGTCACCGTGAACGTGCATTTTACGCTTTGACACTCGTGATTAAAATGTTATGCATGAATGTGGTCGTGTGGACACAGGGTACACTGGAGCGCGTGCGTGTCTTACGATGTTGTCGATGGACCGCGGCGCGTATCATACAATACACCTGTGTGGAACACGACGACGACGTCGGTGTCACGACCTACAAACACTGTCGGGTGCATCAGTCCGGCCGTGTGTATAATACGAGAAAAATACGACAATGGCGTGATAATATTCACGAGTGATTGCGTAAGGTCATGGCAGACAGCGTCCGTTCGTACTGTTTACACACGTCATAATACACACGCCGGCCCATCTTTTCCGCAAGTCAGAGTACCGGGGGGGGGGGGAGAGAACAATAATAATAAAAATTACGCATGTACGCGCGCGTATAGCAGTAATGCTGTACATATAGAGACGGCACACTAGTTATTATTGTGGGCAATAATATAAACTTTCACTGTACGTACGGATATAGGAACAATAATAATAATAATAATAATGTATGTGTATAATGTTAAATGTAAAGTAAAATGCGCGTAAACATACACGTACTCGAAAAAAAGAATAGTACACAAATTATTTATTATTATTATTATGACCGTGCTACGGTTGGTTAAGCTGCGTGAAAGTAAAGTGTGCGCGCGTTCCACCTGCAGCCGGCGGCGGCGACGGCATAATAGCGTTTTATCCGCACCGTCTGTATTATAATATTTACATTCGCGGCGAGAATCTCCCGACAGACGACGATGCCCACCCCCTACTCCGTGGCCGCAGAACGCAGAGTTTTTTAATTGATCACTCCCACCGCCGCCGCCGTTCCCATTGTTCCTCTCTCTCTCTCGTACGTCCGCAATGCGCTCGCCGGGGAGATATCTTCGGCCGCGCTCTTTTCCCCGTCCGCCGCCGTTGCGCGACCGACATTTGATTGGCCGCCGTGTAATTTTGGTTTTCTTTCAGCGCTCCGGAGGAACCGCACTACACATGCATGTCACCTACGCGCCGCAGTGTGCCGGGAAAGGTTCGCCTGCAGAGACGGACCATATTATTCTTCTAGTGCTGTCTACCTACCTATCAATCTTTATCTCTCTATCTGTCTATCTATACAATATACATATTATATATTTGTTCGCTTTATTACGTTTTACCGTTGTCGTGTGTGTGTTGTGCCGAAGCTCAAGTTTTGCATACACACGGTGTCCAACACACACGGATCGTACAACATAAGTGTTGAATGTGGTAAAAATGTGTTTGACTCTGTCATGTCATGGTATTACTTAAGCAATTGTTTTGCCATGCGGTTATTATTTTTTTTCTGCTGCTGAGCTCAAGAGTATCGGCTCGACGAAATGGTGATTGGTGTTTTTATATAATATTAATTATAATTATGATCATTTATTAATAATAATAATTGTTCGTACGATTAGTGCTTTTGGTGCTGGGTGATACATACGACGATTACGCGTGCGGACTGTGTATACTTGCAAACATGACTTTAAAACTCGTTTTTAAAATCATGTCCGCAACGTATATTAATATCATTTTATAGTCTCGCACCACGTCAAACGCTTACTCGTTATTACGATAGAATCGTATAATTCAACACGCTAACACGTATAATTCAATACAATTATATTATTATATAATTATGCGTATGCGTGTTACTCGCGTTTGTCAATTTCATAAACGCAAATGTTTGGCGATTTCAGTTGCCGGATGCTCTGCGCACTACGAATGCCCGTCCGAACAAGCATGCATATCGAATCAGTGCCAAAACCCTTGTCAACATAATAACCCGTGTAATTCGCAACAAGACTGTCAAGTACAGGACCATCAACCGGTTTGTCTAAAACGTAAGTGCTACAATAATAGTTTTCATAACATTATATATGACTGGTAATTATATTATCGTATTGATCTCACCTTGACCTGTATCTGGTTAAATATTTTATGAAATGTTTCGACAATGTTTATGATCAAATCAGATCAAAATCTTTCCGGTAGTACAAAGTCCCTGTCTTTATCTATTTTGTCATATACAAATACACATTTTCGTTCTTGTTCTCCTTCACGTTTATAATATTGTTATATAATTACGCCAGTACACGTAAACGCATGCACTTTTAATAGGTCATTTTTCCAAGGTCATAATGCCAATAAGATGATAGATTCCTGAAATGATTGCTGTCACGTTTTCTTTTGTATTGTCGTTTTTTATTACCATTCGAGTAAAATTTTAATATTTATTCATAAAGAACAAATAATGAAATGTCTACTCAATTTATTAGGTTAGTGAACATGATTCTATGATTTCACAATCATTATATTAATGTCGCGGGTGTAACGCTTCATAAACACGGTGAAATAATTTGGTTTATTTTTTAATGTTGGTCAGGATTGCTTTATTTGTATTTTCATTTTTCTTCATACATCATAACGTTACGTTGAAATATAAAGGCTTAACCACGAAATTTCCAATATGTTACTAAATACAATAAATATACGAAGTCTAGTTTTTGAACATACCTATATGTTTATGTAATTATATATTAAATATTTAAACACTATAAAATTCGTAATGCACATTATAATCTCCGTCGTAAACTCGTACCTATTTTAATAACACTGTACTCGTATACTCTTTTATTATGAAATTTAACTGTTCAAATCGTATTTTTAAGTGTGCCAATGCCAAAAAAATGCACATTGTCAGAACGGTTACGTGTGTGATGGATGCAATTGTATATTAGCCAGTAAGATAATATTTTTATCGTATAATTTTTGTAAAATTTTATTTTGTTAAATTTGACTTATATTTAATTACGAATTAACATTTTTCCTATAATATAGACCAAGATCCTGTTCAGATTCCAGGATGTGAACATTGTCCAACAGGTATACCCTGTGATCCTGTAACTGGAGCTTGCGCTAAAGGTATGTGCCATTATTTACATCAAGTGGCGTAGTATTATTTAGATCATAGATGTGTTGCTGTTTTTAAAACATCCTATCTCCTTCCTTTATTTAACTTCAAGACGTCCGAAGAAGATTCAAGCTTCAAAACATCATTGACGATACTTGCTCCTTTACTTTCTCTATAATTGCTTGAATTCTATGTAAAAAGTTTTCATATTTCCTAGTTCATTTATGTAAATAAAACTCATATTATAATTTATAATTTATATATTACCATGTAAATATTATATAAACACGTGTACGATAGCAGCACATCTCCGAGTTAAAATATTTAACGAAAGTGAAAAATAAATGATAAATAAGCGTTTGTTTATGTTTTTTACACTTGAAAATAGTAATGTTTAAGTCGTTGAAACAATTGAAAAAAGTTTAATGATAGATAGACTTGTGGGAATTTTGGGGGGAACGTGACGCAAAAGCACAGACTGCAGCATGGGGAATATTATATTAGTTACGTATAAAAAAAATACAAAAGTATACAGAGGACTATATCGCATGTGTATTTAAAATTAAATAAATTATTTACAGTAAGTAAATTGTTGTAGAATTATCTATATAATTTGAAATAACTTTAGAGTATTTGTAGTCAAGTAGAAATTATAGAGTGGGTTGCATGAGTTATCTATATTCTTATTTTCTGTTAAATGTGTAGTATATAAATCAATCATATATTCATACTCAACATACACACACACACACACACACACACACACACACACACACACACACATCAATAATTAATGTAGTTGTAGTACATATTATATATTATATGTATCAAACCCATAAATCTCCGATATGACGAGAGGATTTCATTTCTTTTCATACTTTTACTATGGTAAGTAAATGATATACATGAAAGATCATGTACTATATTTATACATTACTGTAATATTTATTTTATTATTTGTTAGACACCTAACTTAATGTATGTAGGATATAAATATATTTTCATCAATTATGTAGCATATTATGTATTAACTATATCCACTTTATTAGTAATTATTTTAAGGCAATTGATACCATACACGTACACATCATACACATTGTTCACCTATTTATTTAACTTATTGTATGCATGAAGTGGTGATTGGAGCTTTATTAACATCGGAGAAACCTCCACAAGTCTGATTGAAATTAATAAAAATAAAAAATAAACTGCACAAGCGCCTCTAAGTCGTAATAGAGAAAACAGACGCTTATGTAGTTTCAGAACAAAGTATTGTTAACTTTCGTTTGTGTCAAGTACAATTTCATAATTTTGACAAACAAACAAAATATGACAATATTATTGTGTTTATGTAAAAAGCTTTCACTTAAAATATTCTACTTTTAATCTTTTAACAGAAACTAACTATTTTTTGTTTTAATGTGTGTGTTCCTGCTTTTGTACAAACACAGTAGACTCGTTACCGCAATACACTGTTACGACCACTATGACTAACGATGTATTAATATCTAGTTTAAGAACAGAACATAGTACTAATGAATTAACTGAAATTACTACCGTTTCTGAATTCGATACTACCGATAAGGCTGAACCGTCTATGACAACTGAAAATAATATTATAATACTTGGCTCTTCGGTGCCAACGAAAATGTTTAAAGGTGACGACTACAATTTAATTAAAAACTTAACGTCTGATGAAAGTTTTATAACTACAATAGAACCTGTTCCAAACAATAGTGTTACAACTACTGAACTTCCAATAAAAATATTTGATGAATATACTACTAATAATATTTATTCGAACGAGCAAGGAGTAAATGAAAATGAAATTGGCTCAACTCATCCTGGAATTGATTTAGATAAAATAACAAAAGTTACAAGTTTAACGCGTTCGGAAATAGCAGACGATTCAACTGATATAAATGAAAATGATAAAAATTCAACAAATAAACTTGTAACATCAACAGACAAGTTACAGTTAATAAGTACCGTCACTAGTTTAACAAATAAAAATGATGATTTCGCTGAAAATTCGACCCAATATATTGAAACTAAAACAATCGAAGAAACAACATTAAATGATAGATATCCAGAAACAATCACTTATGATAGTAACACAGAAAGTACTTCAATGACTATTGCAACCGATTCTCAAACTTCAATGGATGAGATTACCCAAGATATCAAATATCTAAATACCTTAAGTTCAACACAGTTACAAGATTCATTTACAACATCTACATTCAACCCCGCAGATGGTTCGACAAAATATTTCAATGATTACATATCATCTAATACTAATCGCATTAAAGCTGATGATAATTCTGATCAAAGTACTATTACAGAAATTTTTCCTGAGCATGTAAAAAATGTTCAAACTTCTATGTTTCCAGAAAATGTTTTACAGACAACAACAGATAACACATTTAATAAGTTTTCTCCACATATCACAACTGATAATTTCCAAATAAGTACTACCAATGGTTCAATAGATTATCTCGATGTGATTACTCAAAGCACAATTGGAACATATAATTTAAATCAAATAGAAACAACGACACTAAACGTTTTGAAAAATACCACATTTAATAATAATATCGGAATAACGTCAACAATACATGATAGTGATAACAATATACAAACCAGTACTGATAAAAATATATTATTTAATCAAGGCGAATCAACAGAATCTATGAACATTAAAACTTTTGATGAAACAATAAGTTTCGATACTACGACTGCTATTCTAGAAACAACGTCTAAAAATGTAAAATCTAGTTCCGACCAAAGCATGAACGGAAATCTAGAAGTAACTACAGACAGTTTAAATGAACCTATGGACTCTAGAACAATCTATTATGAAGAGGAGAATGAAATAAATAATAATGCTCATGTTACAACCAATTCGTATTCAGAAATTAATACCAATTATAACCAGAACAATGAGGAAAAACATTCAACGGAACATTCAAGTTCTAAAATATTTGAAAAGACAACTATTCCTACTGTATTAAACGATAATATAAAAGACAATAATATTTCTTCATTCTTAATAACTACTACTGCGTCCGATGAGTTTCTAATACCTACAACCACCACCAGAAATCGAGAAGAAACAACATTAGTAATCCCCAATAGTTATGCAGACCCAACGATAGACTTTAATTTCAATGAAGAAAAAGAAACTACAACAAACCTTAACTTTTTAACTTCTATTAATTTAGTTGATGATTCAGATCAAAATCGTGAAAATGATAAAACGTTCACAACGAAAAATTCATTTAACAATAATGACGTTTTTATTGAAAGGACAACTGCATTGTTTGACAAGGAAAAAGAGTTTCACTATTCTAGCACAGATTCTGTGTCTTCAGTTACCCCAGTTGAGGGTAAACAATTTGGTACTCATGTAGTATTCGATGATCGATCTTCGACGTTTATTCCCAAAACAATTAGTGACGTTGGTGTGACAACTAATAGTTACGATGAAACAAAACTGACAACGTTAGATACAATTGTTTTAAATGAAAGCACAGAACATAATACACGAAATGCAATTGAAACAACACTTCAACCAATAACAAATAAGGGTGCAGAATTCACAACATTAAACGATCAATTTGACGAAAATGTAACACCGATTGGTGTAATCTCTACAGAATCAACCGAAGAAAACATTAAAAAATCTGGTATTGTTTCAATAAATAATATAGATGTAATGACCGTGACAGCACCCAATCAAATAATAAATGATTTCGTTAACCGTGTTTTTAATGGAACTAAGACCGATGAAACGACAACAATAGTACGCGAGTCGGTAACACAGAATATTGAATCGTCAGTAGTACCCGAATCGGTCAGTATAGACGATAGTAACATTTCACAAGACGTTAAAAAAAAATGGGAAGCATTGTTCGGTACGGGCAGTGCAAATAATAATTTATCGTCAGTAAACGAATCACCAACTAATGCAGTAGTGGGAATACGTTTTACAACAATTAATGGTACGCAAGAAACTATACCGAACACGGCGGAGCCGACCGAGGCAATTGTTTCAAAAGAAATTTTTACTGAAAACTACGAAGTAACGGACGGCTCTATGAATAACGCGGGTAATGGCATAGAATATGATTCAACAACAACCGTCCGTACACGTGGGAAAAATGAAAGCGTTATAACATCAACTAGCATTGCTGATAGAGATGATACAATCTCTGTGAGTGAAATGAGTACAATGACTAATGAGGTAACCACTGGATCCGATTTTGAAAGAATAAATGAATCTATTGTTTCAACACGAGCCCAAGGAGACCGAACCGATAAAACTGAAACGGGCAACGACGATCAGACCACTAAACCATTTGCAGTGTTCAATTCGGTCAGTTCTTTTGACACAACTACAATTAATGTACCTGCAATGGTTACGGACAGTGCAACATCCGGAATATTTACAACAACGGATACAGACGTTGAATATGTAAATCGTGATAATCTAGAAACAACTACGGTTACAATTATCACCATGGCCGATTGGATTAAAACGAAAAGTACCACACTTAAATTGTCTAATGAAATCGTTACAGACAAAAACATAGAAAACGGTATACACTCTCCGACAGAGACTAACATACGTAAAAATTACGATTCAGTTACAACGGTAATTCCACTAGAGCCAATACCAAAAACCAACGATTTAGATCTTATTGAAACTACTTCAATTACTTCACTAGCCGATGCTTCTACCATGATAAATCTCATTACGACTTCTATAGAAGTACTTGTCTCAAATTTGAGTTCAGAAAATGACTCGACTACTACCGAGAACACAATTACTACCGATCAAGGTACAACTATGTTTACCGATAATTATAGTTCTACAACTGTTACGAGTTCCAATAAAAATAACTCGGACACGCCTTTAAATCAGAATGAAATGCCTAATGTCACTACAACTGAAAATAAAATCAATTCAAATGAATTTATGGCTATTACTGAACAGTTTACTATTTCACCAACCGAAGAGACCACCTACAATATCCTAACAGAGTCTTCTAATACTGTTGACATTTTCAAAAATGATTTAACACCCAGAGACCATGTGCAAGACATTACTGACTTCAATGATATTTTAACTACTACCGAATATACTATAACTTCTAAGAGTATTGAAATCGAAGATACCACTCTAAAATACGCAAACCAAAACCAAACAAATATAAACAACAGCTACTCTGTACAAAAAATAACTACAGCAACCAGAAAATGGTGTTGGAATGATACCGACTGTGATGCCGACCACAAATGTTTGGCAGCCAAGTGTCTACCAACAGGTGAAAGCCGCGTAAATAACTGCCCGCCCGGAATCATCACGTTACAGTGTCTTAAAGGTATAATTTACACATAATACTAATAAAAAAATACTGCTTTTATAATAATTTGTGTTTAGCATGTTTCGTATTTTAATTAGTATGTACTTATATACGGAGACTCCGTAACTGAAAAGTGTGTTATTAACCATTGTTTATCATGTTGATTCGAGAAGAATTAAATGATGCCCGTAAACAATCGGTTTTTTATAAATAAATAATACGTGTAAATATCACATTTGGTCAGATAATATCAGTCAGTGCTTTAGCGTTTACATAGGATCTATGTATTCAGAAAACTCATTAATCTAATAAGTGAAACGTATTTACGTTTCTAATATCAGAGGATTCAGGATTAGGTTACTTTCACAGAAATTATACTAATCGAAGCATGACATAATGAAACAGCTAATTTAAGATAACATTGAATTATAGTTTGAATGTTGTAAGATTTAAATTAGATTTTCCAGTTTTTATTAATTTCTATAACGTCTTTGCTGACAAGTTATCTAACATTTTGGTAATTATTTAAAGACAATCAACAATATTAAACAAATTATAATTACTTACCACAAATGTTATTTAATTGAAAAAAATAATTCTAACTGGAATCCCTGATTTACTGGTTAATCGTTGTAATATTTAACGATTATTTAACATGCTTGTGTAAATAACTCTAATGTACATAATACTATATAGCACCAGGTACTGCGAAAAAACCGCAAGTATGTGAATCAGACACGGAATGTCTGGACTCGGAGGCCTGTTATATGGGCCAGTGTGAGAATCTGTGTAGTTTTGCAACGGTATGTGCATCAAATGCAAAATGCCATGTAATAAAACACAGGCCTGTTTGTTCGTGTCCACCAGGATATGAAGGGAACCCAGCTACAAAGTGTTATCAACCAAAACTATGTAAGACTAATATCATCACTAATTCCATTAATTAATAATTAACATGTAAAAATTAATCAACAATACACGAAAACACACACAACACTACACTATTACTGTAAAATAAATCGCTATATCACAACTAGAGATTTGTCTCTTTTCATTAAAAATGTATTAGATAATGTATAATAATATACAGCGTTGTAATATATTTACGCAAGGTTATTTTGTAAATATACAAATCTGAAATATTGGTATCGATCTTCTTGGGTACCATCTAATTACATTTTAAGAGGTTTAAAATTCTTCACTTTATCTATAAATTTTCTTTTTTTTTTTTTCAACTTATTCCAAATATAGTAATCTGTACAACAAATAACGATTGTACGAATGGTGAAGTTTGCATCCAACAAATTTGCCAAAACCCATGCAATGTTCATAATCCATGTGCTCAAAACGCAGCATGTATAAACACAGCTCACGGAGTTGATTGCAGTTGCATAGAAGGATTCCAAGGCAATGGTTTCGTTGGATGTTTGCCAGGTTTGTCAAAACTTACTTTTACAATATTAACTCAGTTTTAATGATTTTATTATATTTTAAAATCAAACTTTTATTTTATCATATGTATACGATGTAGCTGTTAAAAATAAATTAAAAGCATTTAAATAGACCATCATTTTTTTGGTACAATTGTGAAAATGATAGTTAAAAATAATTTAATGGGTATAGTGTACTCTTAAAATGCAAGTACTTTTTTACATCAAAACTACTCAAGGCTCTTGTTCGGGTTGTACGATATAATATATTATACGACGTATACGATATTGACATTTAAATCACAGGACACAGTTCGTTAAGGTTTACAAATCAAGTATTTAAGATTGGCAATAGTTATTTATACACTACAACGGTTATTTGCCGATAGTCGTGACCACTGTATATTATAAAAAGTCAAGGTAATATCGTAATAACGATGAATAAAATATGATATAGATAAACACCTACAAAACGCTATAAACAATATTACTTTCTTTATTATTTTACTAGTCACGTAGTATGCGGTTTCAATTGTAACCTATCAAATACACGAGTAAAATAATGTAAAGAATTTGTTTATGATGATAACGAAATATGATGAATTTATCGATCTGAGAGTATATCTTTTAAAATATTGAAAGTTCTAATACAAAAATAAAACCAAAATTATTTTTAGGTTATGTAACTACTATAACAGACGTAAATAGTTAAAATCGTTTATATTTTACGTTTTTCATCTTAAACATCGTGTAAAATGCTTCGGGTAGGAATATATTATTTGATATTAAATAATTATTTAATTTTCGTGTAAATATACATTTTAAGAGGAAGAGAGAGGAACATTCAGTAATTTGTATATATGTAATTACTTTTATTTCTTATTCATTGCGTAACTGTTAAATCATTTTAGTTCGATCGTATAAGCCCGTATGTCAGTACAACGAAGATTGTCCGCCAGATAAATTATGTGACCGATTAAATCGTGTGTGTATAAACCCATGTGCTGAAGACTCATGTGGTGAAAATGCTGAATGCTACCCTGTAAACCATGGAACAGAATGTAGATGTTTACCAGGCCATCAAGGAAATCCATATATAACTTGTGCATCAGGTACGTAGAAAATACAGTTATTTTACACTTATTAATTTAAGTCATCCATTACAATTTTAACTTTAATATTCAGTAACTGGATGTCGATCAAATGAAGAATGCTCAACAAATGAAGCATGCATCAACGGTAAATGTTCCAACCCATGCAGGTGTGGTCCAAATGCTGTATGCGATGTTTTAAATCATAAAGCAACATGCAAATGTCTTTCCGGCTATAGTGGAAATCCGCTTTTGGGATGCCAAGGTAATTAATCAATTTAATTACTTTATCATTTACTTGTTTGATTTAAAAATTTTATATAACCAATAATATACATTTGAATAAATTTCAGCACCACAAAATCCTTGTGATCCAAATCCTTGTGGAATGCACGCCCTTTGTGAGATCGACAATGGTAATCCCATTTGTTATTGCCCTAAAGGAATGACTGGAAATCCATTTAAAAGTTGCAGTAAGTAAAAAATTATGATTTCATGGCTCATATTGATTTTAGATTAGAGCTCTTAAATGGGACAATATTTTCTTATAGTATTTATATTTAACGGTTGGGTTTTAAAACTTTTCTATCTTTAGTTCCTGAAGGCGATGAATGTTCACCTAATCCATGTGGTCCTTACTCGGGCTGCAGAGTGGTCCAAGGTTCAGCAGTATGTTTTTGCTTATCTGAATATGAAGGAGATCCTCCAATCACACCTTGTCGTTTACCAACCAATCCGTGTACACCATCTCCTTGTGGACCTAACACTCAGTGCACATTATTAGATAATGGATTTGCCAAGTGTACATGTTTACCTGGTTATATTGAGAGCCCGAATACAATACGAGGATGTGTAGAGAAAAAGAATCCGTGTGAACCAAACCCATGTGGACAAAGCGCAGTGTGTGATCCAAATAGACAACCATCATGTTTCTGTCCTGAACCATTAATTGGAAACCCATTTAAGTTTTGTGGTGGTACGTATAACAATATTTGCTTTACATTTTGTTCAAATATAAAAATCAAAATAAATTCAACTGGGTGTTTCTATAAAATTATAATTAGAACCACTGAAAACGTTATGCCAACCGGGACCTTGTGGTGTAAATGCAGATTGTTATGTAACTGGAAGCAATGAACAATGCTATTGCAAAAATGGATTTTCAGGAAATCCTTACAATGGTTGTACCCTTATACCAACTAGCCCATGCGAACCCAATCCATGTGGAAAATATGCATACTGTAAAATTTCGGCAGAAGGTACTTATACCGTTATAATTAAATTAGTGAAATTGTTCATGGTCTTACAATACTATAAATTATATTATAGGACAACCATTGTGTTTCTGTCCTGATGGAATGGGTGGAGACCCACTTACAGGATGCAAAGGCCCAGAATGTACAACAAATGATGAGTGTCCATTGGATAAATCGTGTTTGGGTTATAAATGTAATGACCCATGCCCAGGTTCATGCGGAGTAGGTGCTTCTTGCCGAGTAGAAAAACATCATCCTGTTTGCACTTGCAATCGTGGACTAACTGGAAATCCATTCTTCCGTTGTTATCAAATAAGTAAGCTATTTAAACAATTATTATTATTATTAAAATTAACATTGGTTTTTTTTTAACCTAGGTTCAGATCCAGTTCCAACGGGAAATCCATGTTTACCCAATCCATGCGGTATCAACACAGAGTGCAAAATACAAAACCGAAAACCTGTTTGTTCTTGTTTACCCAATTTCATTGGGGATCCCAAGATTGGGTGTCAACCCGAGTGTGTTTTGAATACCGACTGCAAGAACCACCAAGCTTGTATTGACTATAGATGTCGAGATCCGTGTGCTTTTGGAAACATTTGTGGTCTTGGTGCTGTATGTCAGTGCAAAGATCATACACCACTATGTTCATGTAGAGAAGGATTTGTTGGAGATCCATTCTTGCAATGTTTACCAAAACGTAAATTAAACATATTTTACATATTTTTTATTTATATAACAAACATAAAAACTTATTATACTATTTGAAAAATTCTAACCTTCATAACGACTTTTTGTTTAGCTGATGATGAGCCATATAAAAATATGACTCTACCTTGCGCTCCATCACCTTGCGACCCATATTCATCTTGTAATGTGTATGGTGGTCAAATAGCTATGTGTGATCCATGCTCATCAACTGAACAACAGTGGAATCCTCAGTGTCACCCTCAATGTTTATACAATTCGGATTGTCCATTCAATTTGGCTTGTGTAGGACAAAAATGTATTGACCCTTGTCCCGGATCATGTGGTATTCAAGCTGAATGTACAGTTGTATATCATAATCCAGTTTGCTCATGTAAATCAGGATTAGTAGGAAATCCGTATGAACATTGTTCTACCCCTAAACAAAGTACGAGATATCTGTGTTTAATTTTAATGTATTGCTAGCTAAACATTTTTATATATTTTTACAGATGATGTTGCTAAGCCTATTTCATGTGATCGAGTACAATGCGGTGCAAATGCTGTATGTAAAAAATCCAATGGAATGACTATTTGTGTTTGCCGCCAACAATACTTCGGAAATCCATACTTGTCGTGTAGACCAGAATGTGTTATCAATACCGACTGTGGCCAGACATTAGCTTGCATCAACAACAAATGTGTTAATCCTTGCCTGGGAGTATGTGGCGTCAACGCTCAATGTCAAGTAGTTAATCATTTTCCTGTGTGCTTCTGTCAACAAGATTATTCAGGAGATCCCTTCGTAAGCTGTTATCAAGCTGCTAGACCAAGTAAATAAAATTTAAAAGTTTAAAAAGTTTATAATGTTACAAACAGAACATTATTGATATTTTTTTTTCTTTAGATTATCCACCATTAATGGGTCCAGCAGATAATGCTTGTGATCCATCTCCATGTGGTTCTAACAGTAGGTGTCATATTTCTGAACAAGGATTTGCAACATGCTCATGCTTACCGGGATACCGTGGATCTCCACCAGTATGCAAACCTGAATGTGTAGTGAGCGCTGAATGTCCTCAAACTCAAGCTTGCTTAAATCAAAAATGTGTTGATCCGTGTCCCGGCACATGTGGTGTAGGAGCTAAATGTTATTCTATTTGCCATAATCCAATCTGTAGTTGTCCGCCAGGACATATAGGTGATCCGTTTGTAAGCTGCTATTTACCACTTGGTATGTATACATTTATAAATATATTATAATATTATTGTTGATCCGGTTAATACTATAAGATTCTGTGTGAAATGGAAAAATGTATACTAATACACCCAACCTCTTTCACTCAAAATCGTTTCTTTCAAAAAAGACTAATGAAACGATAACACATATCCCTATGACTAAATCTACCATGAAGTCTTATTTGACCTAGAAATTTCCCATTTTTTTGTATAACAATATATGATCTTTTTTGTATAGCCGAGGAAACTCCAAAAGTACCTGGAAATCCATGTGAACCTACTCCATGTGGTTCAAATTCAATTTGTGAAATTAAAAAAGGCCATCCAGTTTGTTCTTGTGCCCCAAATTATATTGGAAGTCCTCCATATTGTCGTCCAGAGTGTATAATGAATCAAGAATGTCCATATACCAAGGCTTGTATCCAAGAAAAATGCCAAAATCCATGCACAAAATCATGTGGTTTAAATGCTAAATGTGATGTTGTTAATCACACTCCTTTCTGTACCTGTGAACCTGGTTATGAAGGAGATGCATTTATAAGCTGTACCAGAATTCCACCAAGTATGTAATATATTAATACATTTTTATTTGTGTTTAATGTTAAAATACATTTTATTTATTTTTATACTATGCAAACTATTCATTCAAATTGTTTAGTTACAATATTAACTAAATATTCATCAAACTAATAATTGATTTTAGCTGCATTACCAGAAATTCCAAGGGATCCATGTAACCCTTCACCGTGTGGTGACAACACTCAATGTTTTAGTGAAAACAATGGAATTGCGAAATGTGTATGCATACCGCCGTACATTGGTAATCCATATTCCGGTGGTTGTAGACCAGAATGTTTGATGAACAGTGATTGTTTGTCAAACTTGGCATGTTTGGCTAGCCATTGCCGTGATCCATGTCCAGGTGTATGTGGACTTAATGCTCAATGTAATGTTGTGAGTCATGTACCAGTCTGTACTTGTCTTCCCGGATATATCGGAGATCCATTCCAATCTTGTAGAATAGAACCAATCAAACGTAAGTTTGTTATATTTACATTATATGTTTTTAACAAAAAACATTATTCTAATTGATTATAAATTATTCTTTTATATACTTTGCAGCACCAACTCCTCAAAATCCTTGTGAACCTTCACCTTGTGGTCCAAATAGTCAATGTCGAACACAAGGTTATAATGCCGTTTGTTCATGTATACAAGGTTTCATAGGAACTCCTCCTTCATGTCGCCCTGAATGTGTCGTTAGTGCCGAGTGCCCAGTAGACAAAGCTTGTATATCACAAAAATGCTCAGACCCTTGTCCAGGAACATGTGGTTTACATGCTCGCTGTAATGTTATCAATCATAATCCCATTTGCTCGTGTCCACCGAAATTTGTAGGCGATCCATTTGTGAGGTGTATTCAAGAAGGCAAGTATTTATAAGATTAATCTAATATAATTATTTCAAATTAATAACAAATAATCCAACAGAACCTAAAACCCCGGTCGTTTATCAAAATCCCTGTTTCCCGTCACCATGTGGAGCTAATTCAGAGTGCAGAGAACACGACAGTAGACCTGTTTGTTCATGTTTACCAGGGATGCTTGGTGCACCACCGAACTGCAGACCTGAATGTTTAATTCACGCTGACTGTCCTACTAGATTAGCGTGTCTACAAAGTAAATGTCGGGATCCTTGCACAGGTTCTTGTGGATTTAACGCTAGATGTACCGTAATCAATCATCAACCAGTATGTTCATGTGAGCCCGGATACCAAGGAGATCCATTTAATGGATGTAATGCCGTTGCAGGTATGTTATATTTAATAAGAACAACTGATAGCCTTATATTATTACTAAAACCCAAAAAACATAACGAATGTTTATTTAAAAACATAAATGTATGTGGATATAAACTATACGTTTTAATCATATTAATTTGGTTTACCACTAATAGCTTATATATTTACTTAAAACATAACGTTATTGAAGTAAAATTACTTAACAAACGAACTACAAAAGTTAGACAGCAAATAAGGTGGTAAATGTTTTGACTATTATTATTATTATTATTATTAATAGCAAAACCAAAAGGAAAGCCTCGCCCATCTTGTGATGAATCAATTTGCGGTCCTAATGCAATATGTAAGGGCAATATTAACAACAATAACAACAGAACTTGTGTTTGTAAACGTAACTACATTGGCGATCCATTTATGGGATGTCGCCCTCGTTGTACACTCAGCGCAGATTGTCCGAGATCATTTGCTTGTGTTAACTCTGAATGCATTGATCCGTGTAAAAATTCTTGCGGCGTACGCGCTCGTTGCCAAGTAGTCAACCATAGTCCAATTTGCTTCTGTCCTAATGGCATGACCGGCAATCCACTAACAATATGCATCAAAATATCAAGTTGTAAGCATGCTCTTCTACATAGCTGTCACTAATATGGCTTTTATTTTCATAAATGTTTTCTTGACGCTTGACTTACAATCTTAAACTATCTTATCGATAATTTGATATTTTCCTATTATGATTTTAAATAAACGTTTACCATGAATGTACCAAGAAAACATTTATGCAATTATTTTATTTTTATTAATAATATACTAATAATCTAATTATAGCTCCTAAAATTCCCCAAAAACCAAAAACACAATGTTTACCGAATACTTGTGGCCCATTCAGCAATTGCACAGTTCTTAAAGATCATGTCGTATGTTTATGCCAATCGGGTTACACAGGAACACCACCTAACTGCAAACCAGATTGTGTTATTAGTTCAGAATGTGCACCGAATAAGGCATGCATTAATCAACGATGCACAGATCCTTGTTCGAATTTATGTGCACCAAACTCCCTATGCAGGGTAATTAATCATAAAGCAATCTGTGTTTGTAAACCTGGTTTTACTGGTGACCCCATGAAACGGTGTCTTATAACACGAAGTAAGCACCAAATCCTCGAATCTTATTTGAAATAATCTATAAATATTGTTTTAACCAATAAATGCATGTATTATTGGTTAATTATCTAGAATGTCCTGACGATAACACTAATCCGTGTGATAAAAATCCATGTGGACTTTATTCGGTTTGCCGCTCTTACGACAAACAACCTGTATGTTCTTGTCAAAGTGGCTACATCGGCTTACCACCAAACTGTCACCCAGAATGTACTTTAAATGCCGATTGTATTGGTTCCAAGGTGTGTGTTAATAACCACTGTACTAACCCATGTCCTGGTAGCTGTGGGGCTCAATCCCTCTGCAGTGTGGTTAATCATATACCATTTTGCATGTGTCCTGAAGGATATACTGGAGATCCGTTTAAGATATGCTCATTACCATGTAAGACTTAATTCAGTATACTAATTATGTTAGATTTTTAAAAAGTATACTCTTTGTAGAATTAAACTTATTTGGTCTTATGTATGTTAACATTATTAATTGAAATTTGTAACATACTTTTGTAACCTGCTATTCATAAAGGTAAGTGAATGCATGTTTTATTCTTTATGTCTTGGCTTTGCTTGGAATATGTATAGAGCTTTTACGAATATATTCGTGTATATTTCATTAGAATGTAGAATATCTGTAATCGTATTTCAGCTATCGATTATACGCCTGTAAATCCTTGCAACCCTTCACCATGTGGAGCAAACGCTGTGTGTAAGGAATCAAATGGTGCTGGTTCTTGTTCGTGTTTACCAGAATATTTTGGTGATCCTTACTTAGGATGTCGACCAGAATGTGTAAACAATCTTGATTGTGCATGGAATAAAGCATGCATAAATTACAAATGTGTAGATCCTTGTATTGGAGCTTGTGGCTTAAATGCTGAATGTAAAGTCAGCCACCACGCTCCTACTTGCTATTGTTGGCAAGGGTACACTGGAAATGCTTTATTATCATGTCATAAAATTGAGTTTGATCCAAGTAAGAGTTGCATTTATATGCTATTGCTTTCCTTTGAATTGCCTGTTTATACATATTTTATTACTTAGCATGCCAAGTTGATTTGGTTATTACAAAACACCCTTGCATGAAATCACCTTGTGGACAATACAGCCAGTGCCGAGCTGTAAATGGGCACGCAGTATGTTCTTGTTTAGCCGGCTACTTTGGAAACCCACCAAACTGCCATCCCGAATGTATAACTAGTTCGGATTGTCCCCAAGACAAATCATGTGTAAACCAAATTTGTTCGGACCCATGTCCTGGTACGTGTGGTTACAACGCGCAATGTCGAGTTGTAAACCATAGTCCAATATGTAGTTGCTACCCGGGCTATTATGGTGATCCGTTTGTTCGCTGTGCTATTATCGAAAGTAAGAATACCGTAGATGCTTTTAGTTATTGCTTTATATATAGCATTATATTAATTTGATGCATGGGGAATGTTTAGAGCCTTTGCCACCGGAACAAGATAGACTTCCACAGAACCCATGTGTCCCGTCACCATGCGGTCCAAATTCTATATGTCATCCAAAAGATTATACTCCAATTTGTTCTTGCTCACCAAATTACATTGGTCGACCTCCTTTCTGCAGACCAGAATGTACAATAAATGCCGAATGTAATGGACATTTGGCTTGTGTAAATGAAAAATGTATAGATCCATGTCCTGGTTCCTGTGGTATAAATGCATTCTGTAAAGTAATTTCCCATAATCCTGTATGTAAATGTAATGATGGATATAATGGTGATCCTTTTATAGCATGCACACCAACGCCGATTACACGTAAGAATTGTTAAACTTATACTTTTCACTCCATGACTATACTTAGGACATTAATACATTAAGTCATTTGAAAGGTCATTGTTTGAATCATTGAACATTTTCAATACATAAACTGCAACATAGATTTTCCCATTTTAGCACCACCTCCTGCAGATGTACCCAGTGATCCATGTAACCCATCACCATGTGGGGCGAATGCTATTTGCAAAGAAAGAAATAATGCTGGATCTTGTTCATGCATTTCCGAGTATACTGGCGATCCTTATACAGGATGCAGACCAGAATGCGTGCTAAATAGCGAATGTCCTAGAGATAAATCGTGTATAAACAATAAATGTCGGGACCCATGTCCGGGAATGTGTGGTTTATATGCTGAATGCAGAGTGATCAACCATTCTCCTTCATGTGCTTGCCTTCCAGGATATACTGGCAATCCGTTGTCTGCTTGTCAACTTCTTCCAATTGCCAGTAAGATTTCTTCCCTTACTTTGTATTTGTTAGCTTGTGAACCTTGTACGCATGGGTATTTTATACTTTGTCTTCATTCTTATCTGTCTCTATTGTATGTTGCATGTTTTTCTTTGTGCTATGCCCAATTCTAGGCCCAGATCTACCACCTAAAAATCCTTGTATACCTTCACCTTGTGGCCCGTACAGTCAATGCAGGGCAATAAATAACCATGCAGTTTGTTCATGCCAAACAAACTATATTGGTACACCCCCAGCTTGTCGTCCAGAGTGTATGGTTAGCTCTGAATGTTCTCAAGACAAAGCATGTGTCAATCAAAAATGTGTTGACCCATGTCCTGGAACTTGTGGTCTTAATGCACGATGTCAAGTAGTCAATCACAATCCAATATGTAGCTGTTCAGCTGGATATACTGGTGATCCATTTGTTCGATGCTTACAAGAAAGTAAGTGTTAATATTACCTATATTTTTTCATAGCATACAATCAAATAACTAAAATCATTATTTATTAGAACCAATATATGATGAACCAACAATACCCACTAACCCATGTATCCCATCTCCATGTGGACCAAATTCTTTATGCCGAGATCGTAATGGAACTCCTACATGTTCTTGTATACCTAACTATACTGGCAGACCACCTAATTGCCGTCCAGAATGTACTATTAATGCTGAGTGTCCTGGAAATCTTGCGTGTGTTAATGAAAAATGCCGAGATCCTTGTCCAGGCTCTTGTGGTATATATGCTACATGTAATACAGTAAAACACGTACCTCAGTGTGTTTGCCAAAATGGCTATACAGGAGATCCATTTAGTGGTTGTTCACTCATACAACAAAGTAAGATATTATTTGACGTTTTAAAAATTTTTATAAAAACGTATTTAATGGATTAATAATATGATATGTTTAAATTTAAATTTTAGTTCCCACTGAAGGACCAAAAATGCCATGTAACCCATCGCCATGTGGAGCTAACGCAATATGTAAAGAACGAAATGGTGCCGGTTCTTGTTCTTGTTTACCAGAATATTTTGGAGATCCATATACCGGATGTAGACCAGAATGCGTTACAAATTCTGATTGTGATCGTAGTAAATCTTGTATGAATAATAAATGTCGTGACCCATGTCCAGGTGTTTGTGGCTTAAATGCTGAATGTAGAGTAATAAACCACTCGCCATCTTGTTACTGCCCAGTTGGTTATACTGGCGATCCAACACTATCTTGCTACATTCAACCAGCACGTAAGACAAAGCTCAATATTTTATTCTAAAACATAAATTTAAGCATTTAAGATTAAATAAACTATAACTATGTCAATAATAAGTAATTAATATAATTATTCTATAATATTTTCTTGATTGCCTTCAAAATAAGCCATCACATATTTATAATGCACCTAAAAAAATATATATGGTTTTAGTTGATCCTGAACCACCCAAGAACCCTTGTGTACCCTCACCATGTGGGCCTTACAGTCAATGTAGAGCTGTCAATAACCACGCTGTCTGTTCTTGTCAAACAAATTATATAGGGACGCCTCCGGCTTGTAGACCAGAATGTATGGTTAGTTCTGAATGTCCTCAAGACAAAGCGTGCGTAAAACAAAAATGTATTGACCCATGTCCTGGCACGTGTGGGGTAAATGGAAGATGTCAAGTGGTTAATCATAATCCAATTTGTAGTTGCCCCCCAGGCTATAATGGAGATCCATTTGTGCGGTGCTTAAAAGAACGTACGTTAATTTTATAACATTACTAATTTTACAATACATAATAGAATAAAAAAACTAAATTCTTAAAAAAAGACAACTTAAATAAATATTGGTATTTATAGAGCCTCCACAATTTGATGTGCCAGTTAATCCTTGTGTGCCATCCCCGTGTGGACCAAATTCTGCATGTCGCGAAATTGGTAACACCCCAGCGTGTTCATGTTTGGACAATTATATCGGGCGACCTCCTAATTGTCGACCAGAATGTACTATTAATGCCGAATGTCCAGGAAATTTAGCATGTTTAAAAGAACGATGCAAAGATCCATGCCCTGGTTCGTGTGGTATATATGCTACTTGTGTAACTATTAACCACAGTCCGCAATGTAATTGCCAACAAGGTTACACCGGAGATCCATTTGCTGGATGTTCTATGATACAACAAAGTATGAATACTTAATATAATTTATAACTTTTCTTTTTACTTATATATTGATAAATTTTATATTTTAGTTGTTCCAACTGAAGGACCAAAAATGCCTTGTAATCCATCTCCATGTGGAGCAAATGCTATATGTAAAGAACGCAATGGAGCTGGTTCTTGCATATGTTTGCCTGAATATTTTGGAGATCCTTATACTGGATGCAGACCAGAATGTGTAACCAATTCTGATTGTGATAGGAGTAAGGCATGTGTAAACAATAAATGCCGTGACCCTTGTCCAGGTACATGCGGTCTAAACGCTGAATGTAGCGTAATCAATCACACACCATCGTGCACATGTTTACCGGGTTATACTGGTAATCCAATCACTGCCTGCCATATGCCACCTCCTCCTCCAAGTAAGATGGTATTATTTATCAATTATTATAACTTGATTACAATGTGAAAATTTTTACTATAGTGGATGAAATACCTCAAAACCCATGTGACCCATCACCATGCGGTCCTTATAGTGTGTGTAGAACTGTTAATGGTCACGCAGTATGTTCATGCCAAACTAATTATATTGGCACACCTCCTGGTTGTCGTCCAGAGTGTGTAGTTAGCTCTGAATGTCCTCAAAACAGAGCATGTATTAATCAAAAATGCGCAGATCCATGCATTGGAATATGTGGTATTGGAGCAAGATGTCAAGTTATAAACCATAACCCTATTTGTAGTTGTCCAAGTGGTTTAATCGGTGATCCCTTCGTTCAATGCAAATCTGAACGTAAGTATTATATATATATATATATTTTATAAAATATTAAATATGAAAATAATTTTTAATTGATTTTATCACATAAATCAAATGTTTTCTGTTTCTTTTAATTAATATCTAATTTATTACTTATGAAGTTTTATATTATAATATATTAGAATATTAGCATTTACTTTCAACTATTATTCATTTAAATACATAATTAATAAAATTATTTATTCATTTATTAAGGGATAATTTTATTTTCATTTTAAACTAAAGAATTTCCAAAAGTCATGAAATATATTTAAAAATTAATTTATTACATTTATATAGCACGACCAACTCAAGCACCACCTAGCGGAAATCCTTGCGTTCCCTCTCCATGTGGTCCGAATTCAATCTGTCGTGAAGTTGGTTCAACACCAGCATGTTCTTGCCTGTCCAACTATATAGGAAGACCACCTAACTGTCGACCAGAATGTTCTATAAATGCAGAATGTCCTGGTAATCTGGCTTGCTTAAACGAACGTTGTAAAGATCCATGCCCGGGTTCATGTGGAAGTCATGCAACTTGCGTAACACGTAATCATAGACCACAATGTTCATGTGAAACTGGTTACACTGGAGACCCGTTTGCTGGGTGTTACATAGTTCAACAAAGTAAATATATACCTCTTATTTACGATATAACCTCATTGTTTTTTTTTTTTAAAAAAATATTCATAATATTTTATATTTATTAGTTGTTCCTACTGAAGGACCAAAAGATCCATGTAACCCATCACCATGTGGAGCTAATGCTATTTGTCGGGAAAAGAACGGCGCAGGTTCCTGTGTTTGTCTCCCTGAATACTTTGGAGACCCTTACACGGGTTGTAGACCAGAGTGTGTGACGAATGCAGATTGTGATCGTACAAAAGCATGTGCTAATAACAAGTGTAAAGATCCATGTCCCGGAACATGTGGCCTTAACGCAGAATGCAAAGTTCTAAACCACGCACCTTCGTGTAGTTGTTTGTACGGTTATACCGGAGATCCATTGAGTGTTTGTCATGTTGTACCCATAAGTGAGAATTAATTTTTAACGTTTTATTAGTGCATTTTAATTTAGTCCATATTATTAATACAAAAATAATCATACTTTTAGCTGAAGCTGCACCAGTAGATCCATGCGTTCCGTCTCCATGTGGACCAAATAGTCAATGCAGAGAACTAAATGATCATGCTGTTTGTTCTTGTTTAAATGGTTTTATTGGCACACCCCCATCTTGTCGCCCTGAATGTGTTGTCAGTTCCGAATGTAGTCAAAACAAAGCTTGTGTTAATCAAAAATGTATTGACCCCTGCATTGGTACTTGTGGCCTAAATACAAGGTGTCAAGTAGTAAATCACAATCCTATATGTAGCTGTTCACCTGGATTTACAGGCGATCCTTTCGCTTCTTGCAATAAAATACAACGTAAGAATTGTATAGTGAATGTTTGGTACTTTTTACTTGAAAATCTTTTGCATTTCTTTATTCTATTGCATGATAAATATGTTTTATGTCATTTCTTATGTTACTGTCTGAAGCTCTGTTGCATGTTTTTCTTTTTTTCTTTTTCTCACTATAGCCACAACTACTCCCTCGCCACCTACAGACCCCTGCTCTCCATCACCTTGTGGACCTCACTCTCAGTGTAGAGTGGTGAGCAATACAGCTGCATGTTCTTGTTTACCAAACTACATTGGTCGACCACCCAATTGTAGGCCTGAGTGTGTAATAAGCGCCGAATGTTCGAGTAATTTGGCGTGTATCAACGAAAAATGTTCTGATCCATGCCCAGGATCTTGTGGACAATATGCGCATTGTAGAGTAATCAATCACAACCCAGTTTGTACCTGTTTACCAGGATATACTGGGGACGCGCTTACATATTGCCAACTGTTACCTACTTGTAAGAACAACAACTACTATGTACACTCTAAACTTACAAAATAATTTAATTCAACCACAATAGTTCTAGATTTAATTAAACTAGTTTTTAGAGTATAAAACACATCTTATATTTAATAGTTCCACTGCATGTAGACCAACATATTTGTATTGAATTATATAGCTACTGAAAGATCACCGGAAGCTGTTGATCCTTGTTATCCATCACCGTGTGGGCCTAATTCAGAATGTATCAATCGAAATGGAGTAGCTGCTTGCACGTGCTCTACAGGATTCTTCGGTGACCCGTATACAGGATGTCGAAGAGAATGTGAAAACAACGATGACTGTAATTTGGCTTTAGCTTGCATAGGTTATAAATGTATAGACCCTTGTCCCGGAACATGTGGTTCCGAGGCAATATGCACGGTTGTAAAACATATACCTATTTGCTCTTGCCCACCATCATATACGGGGGATCCATTTTACTCGTGTCGCCCTGTACCAGTTATTCGTAAGTATTTTAAAATTGACAAAGATATGATAATATTTTTTAAAATGTATAATTTTACTACAGCAACTCAAAGGGAACCAATTGATCCATGCCATCCATCTCCATGTGGGCCAAATAGTCAGTGCCGTAAGATTAATGATCAAGCTGTTTGCTCTTGTTTGCCCAATTACATGGGTAGCCCACCAGAGTGTAGACCCGAATGTGTTGTTAGCTCAGAATGTCCTTTAGACAAAGCTTGCACAAATCAAAAATGTCTGGATCCATGTCCAAATACTTGTGGTATCCAAGCCTTATGTACAGTGAGAAATCATAATCCAATTTGTGCGTGTCCAGCTGGATATTCGGGTGATCCGTTTTCACAATGCGCTTTAATACGTAAGAAGAATAATACTTAATAAGTTTAATCAAACCACAAAATTATAAAAAAAAATAATAATAATTCTTAGCTACTACACCAACACCTCCAGTTACTGAACGTCCAGCATCGTGTTACCCATCACCATGTGGACCAAACTCACAATGTCAAATACAAAATGGACTACCAGCATGTTCATGTCTACCTGATTTCATTGGTTCGCCACCGTCATGCCGACCTGAATGTGTTATAAGTGCAGAATGCCCAAGTCAATTGGCATGTATAAATCAAAAGTGCCGTGACCCATGTATTGGTTCATGTGGGTTGAATGCAAATTGTCATGTACTAAATCATGTACCCATTTGTACTTGCAATGTTGGCCATACTGGTGATCCCTTCAGTCTTTGTACACAAATACAAATAAGTAAGTAAAAAAATGTGTAGCTTTAAATTAAAATTACTTGAAGTTATAAAGTTAATTTACCAAAATTACTTAGTTTTCTAAAATGGAAAAAGATAAGAGTTAATTTTTAGTCTATGGACATATTTTTATATATATATATATATATTTATATACATATATATAGTTTTAAGCTTTTTTTGAGGAACAATCGATATACAATTAATTTAAACCTATTTTATCATAGCAACTGAACGACCATTAGCATCTGATCCTTGTAATCCTTCACCATGTGGACCGAATGCTATATGTAAAGGAAATGGAAATTGTGAATGTTTGCCTGAATACACAGGAAATCCCTATGAGAATTGTCGTCCAGAATGTGTATTAAACACAGAATGTTCTAGAGACAAAGCTTGTATGAGAAATAAATGTCGGGATCCATGTATTGGAACATGTGGTCAAGGAGCAAATTGTGATGTTGTAAACCATATTCCAATTTGTTCATGTCCAACCAAATATTCTGGAGATCCATTTTCAATCTGTCGACCCGTTCCAGAAGGTAGAATTATATATGATTTTATCATAATATATTAATATAATATTGAATTTAAACATATTTATGTTTTAATCAGATGTCCCTGTATCAAGTGATCCATGCAATCCATCACCTTGTGGTCCTTACAGCCAATGTCGAAATTCAAACAATCATGCAACATGCTCTTGTTTACCGAATTACATGGGTTCACCACCATCATGTCGTCCAGAATGCATAGTTAGCTCTGAATGTAGTCCAGATAAATCATGTGTAAACCTAAAATGTATTAATCCATGCGTGGGAGCTTGCGGATTTGGAGCTAGATGTGAAGTTATCAATCATAGTCCAATCTGTAGTTGTAGAGAAGGCCAAACTGGAGATCCATTCCGAAGTTGTTATACTATACCAAGTAAATATTAATAGATTAAATAATAATTTTAAATCAATTAACTAATTTAATTTTTTTAGAACCAGTAATACCACCTCAGAATGATCCTCCTAGAAACCCTTGTGTCCCGTCACCATGTGGTCCAAACTCTCAATGTATAGCTTCTGGCAATAATCCATCATGTTCTTGTTTAACATCTTATATTGGAGCTCCTCCAAATTGTCGACCCGAATGTATAATAAATCCAGATTGTCCATCAAATCTCGCTTGTATCAACAACAAATGTAGAGATCCATGTCCAGGATCTTGTGGTAGTGAAGCACAATGTCAAGTCGTCAATCATGCAGTATCATGTCTTTGTCCAGCAGGATATACAGGAAATCCATTTATTCAGTGCATTATTCAGCAAGGTAAATTAAATATATGAAAATTATTAAAAATACATTGTTAATTTTGAATTAAATTTATAGAAGATTTAAATGCATGTGAACCATCACCGTGTGGACCAAACGCTATTTGTAAACAACAGAATGGAGCTGGATCTTGTTCTTGCATTAATGATTATTATGGAAATCCATACGAAGGTTGCCGACCTGAATGTGTTCATAGTTCAGATTGTCCAACAAATAAAGCTTGCATTAGAAATAAATGCATGGATCCTTGCCCCGGTGTATGTGGAGTAGATGCCCTTTGTACAGTCATAGGTCATGTACCGACTTGCAACTGTTTACCTGGTTATATTGGAAATCCATTCACATATTGTCAACCTCAACCTCCAAGTAAAATATATATATTTTTTTTTCTGATGATTGTGTTTAATTTTTAAAATTATTCTTATTAGCAACTCAAGCAACTATTTATGATCCTTGTAATCCATCACCATGTGGTCCTAACAGCCAATGTAAAAGCGTAAACGAACAAGCAGTATGTTCTTGTCAAAAAGAATACCAAGGAACTCCACCAAATTGTAGACCAGAGTGTGTAATAAATAACGATTGCTCATCAAACAGAGCATGTCACAAGTTTAAATGTACTGACCCTTGCCCTGGAACATGCGGAATAAATGCACGTTGTGAAGTCATTAATCATAATCCTATATGTACATGTTCACCTGGCTTAATTGGTGATCCATTTACAAGGTGTTATCCACAACCAGGTAAAATAACTTATTTATAGTATTGTATTACCTTTATACAACTATTGAGTTCTTTAATTTCAATGTAAATAACTAATTTATTTTTACATCACATTACTATTACCTATTGATTTATGATAATACGTCAATATTTTTATTGCTCATATATTTATATTTATTTTATAATAATTATTACATATTTCAACATTGTATGTATTGTATAGTAAAACCATTAGACGAACCAGTGATACCTACAAATCCATGTGTTCCATCACCCTGTGGACCGAATTCCGAATGTAGACCAATTGGAAATCAACCATCATGTTCATGTCGAACCAATTTCATCGGTTCTCCACCAAATTGTCGCCCAGAATGTTCCGTTAACTCTGACTGTCCATCCACCTTATCTTGTATATCAGACAAGTGTAGGGATCCATGTTATGGTTCTTGTGGTTTGAACACAAATTGTAGAGTTCAAAATCATATACCCACTTGTACATGCATTTCTGGACACACTGGTGATCCATTTACCCAATGTATACCAATAATAGGTACGAAATTAAGTGATGACGAATTTATCGTACATATTATCATTTTATTTTTATATTTTACATAATAATATTTTTTTAGTACAACCAATACCAACCGCACCAACTGATCCATGTAATCCATCGCCTTGTGGCTCTAATGCACAATGCAACAATGGAGTTTGTAGGTGTTTAACCAACTATTTCGGAGATCCACTGATTGGTTGTCGTCCAGAGTGTACAATGAACACAGATTGTCCAAGAAATAAAGCCTGCTTAAACCAAAAATGTCAAGATCCATGTCCTGGCACTTGTGGTCAAGGAGCCACATGTGATGTTATTAACCATATTCCAACATGTAGTTGCCCCTCCGGAACTGCTGGTGATGCTTTTGTTATTTGTAGACCAATTAAAGTTCAAGGTACGAATCGATTATGAAAAAAATATATTTAAAAAAATAAAACACAAATAATAATTTTTTAAATATATTTGTAGATGAGCCATCTAGAGATCCATGTAATCCTTCTCCATGTGGTTCTAACAGCGTATGCCGAGTAGTTGAAGGGCATGCCGTATGTTCATGTCAAAATAATATGATAGGATCACCACCATCATGTCGACCAGAATGTGTCATTAGTGCAGAATGTCCTTTAACTCAAGCATGTCTCATGAATAAATGCCGTGATCCATGTCCTGGAACGTGTGGTCATCTTGCAAATTGTAAAGTGGTAAACCATAGTCCAATTTGTACTTGTCCCCCGCGTCATAGTGGAGACCCGTTCAGAAGTTGTTATCCAGTACAAGGTAATTCTTAATTAATGTTATACCTAACTTTTTTTCTACGAACATAATTGTATTTATTATAGAAGTTAAACCATTACCACCTAATGACCCAATTAATGTTTGTGTGCCATCACCTTGTGGACCGAATTCCGAGTGTAGAAATCGTGGAGGAGCACCAGCATGCTCATGTTTGTCAAATTATGTAGGAACACCACCTTTGTGCAGACCGGAATGTACAATTAATCCTGAGTGTCCTAGTCATTTATCATGTATTAATCAAAAGTGTACAGATCCTTGCCCCGGTTCATGTGGCTCGAATGCTGCATGTTCTGTTATTAATCATACTCCTATGTGCTCCTGCAACAATGGATTCAATGGAGATCCATTCACATATTGCCAACCCGTTCCAGGTATGATCTTATCATGTTTGCATGAATATGCTTTGCACATTTGAGTTTGTTGATAATCACGCTATGTTATACTGCATTTTTACGTCATTACCTATATTATGGTTAACGCTTTCTTAATGAATATTTTTGAATATTCATGTATTATGAGGTATGTGGTTTATAAGTTATAACCATATTATTTAGAGAAACAATAATAATATCAAACAATAATATAATATGATTTAGGTACAATTGTTATTCCTAATTAAATTAAAAACATTAATAAACAAATTTACCTTCTCATAGAAATCATTTGATTAGCATATTTCTAATAACATAATATCCCCTCATTTATTAATAAAGCTAATTTATAATAAAATCTCTAAAACATTACTACCATTATTAATATATCCCTGATCAACGGTTGAGCAGATTATTTTTAATTAATTCATACAAGCATTTATCGGTCATGTAATAAAATAAATTTAACTAGATTGTTCATCAAAATCCAATACATCATTAAATAAAATAATAATGAAAATAATACAATGGAAATATAAGCATTAAAGTAAATCATAAACATTAATGTTGCCTAAAAATGTATGGCATGCAGTCATTGAATTTTAATCAAGAATGATGTTTTATATAATTCCTTTTTTTTGAATATTTGCTTAATGCATGAAAATATTTTCAAACGAGTGATTCAATCCTGAAAAATATGTTTTAAATTGCATCTTGTGAGCATGTTATATGATTGAGTTTTATTTAATAATTGAGATCACAATATTGTAAATACATTTTAAATATTTCTTACGCTTTGATTGTTAAATTTCAAAGTTTTAAAGAATAATACTTTTCTTTGTAGCTGTACATTTATTTAATTGCTGTATGCATTTTGATACTTTTTATACTTCCATAGAATCTCAAATTTATTCAGTGAATAAATTTTGCATGTATTTAGATTTGCATTTATGTGTTAGTAATATCTTATTTTATAAAATAAAATGCACGGTTTACATAAGTAGTAACTACTTTTTTCGATATTATACTCATAGAAACATTAAAAACTGGAGACGTTGAATTTGATGTTTTTGATATACATTAAGTTACTTAATGATCCTGAATTTCATATGATTTTATAAATTAATTAGTGTAAGTTAATATAAGAATTAGAATAATATTTAATTTGTACCTCAAATAGGTATTTAATATAAGTATAATTACATTAAATATAGGTATGTAAGTTATTCATAATAGTATAAGAATTATGAATTTATCCAAAAATTCCAGAATATACAGAGGTAAGAATATCCAATTAGTTTGATTATATTTTAAGTTTTACAATACTATCATAATTATTGTTTTAAGCCTAGTAATAGGTACTTCCCAAAATGATGTTGATCATATCTGCTCAATTTTTGAATAGCTATCACTAATCATGTAACAGATGTAAAAGAAGAGTAAGAGCTTACTAAATAATTGTATAACCATAAATGTATACTAAATGGTGAGTATATATAGGTATAACTGCTGTGGTATTATTTCAAATAAATAATTTTTGTATTTAAATTATAATTATAGCATTGCCAGTGTACCAAGAACCTTTAAATCCATGTGTTCCTTCACCTTGTGGAATGAACGCTGTGTGCAAAGAGTATAATGGTGCTGGTTCATGTAGTTGTTTACCAGAGTACTACGGAAATCCATATGAAGGTTGTAGACCAGAATGTGTCATCAATTCCGACTGTACACCTCAGAAAGCTTGTGTGAAAAACAAGTGTCAAAACCCATGTGCTGGAACTTGTGGTCAAAATGCAGAATGTTACGTTACCAATCATTTACCATCTTGTACTTGTACAACAGGTTTCACCGGTGATCCATACAAATACTGTATACCACTTCCACCTCCTCAACGTAAGTGCAGTTAAATCATTAATATGTACTACAGACAAATGACAATTAATTACGAAAATTTATAGAAATACAAGCGGATCCAATTAATCCTTGTATTCCTTCTCCTTGTGGACCGAACAGTCAATGCAAAATCATAAATAATCAAGCAGTTTGTTCATGTCTACCATCTTATATGGGAAATCCTCCAAGTTGTAGACCAGAATGTGTGGTCAACTCGGAATGTGATAAAAACAAAGCATGCAGAAATTTAAAATGCGTAGACCCTTGTATCAATGCTTGTGGTTCTAATTCAAAATGTAAAGTGATAAACCATAGTCCTATATGTTCATGCAAAGAAGGATTTACTGGTGATCCATTTTCAAGTTGTTATACTATACAATGTAAGTTTGGTTTCGAATATCTTTTTTCTAATATAAATTGTACACTTTTATGAGTATTCCATGTATGTTAGTATTATGAATAGTATACATAATTTAAATTACTAAATTTTTATTTCACTGTTGACAGACTTGCCATCACCACCAATACAAAACGAACCGATTAATCCGTGTATACCCTCTCCGTGTGGACTTTATTCCTACTGTAGAGATACGAATGGATACCCTTCGTGTTCTTGTCAAGAAAATTATATAGGATCACCGCCAAACTGTAGACCAGAATGCACAATAAATGAAGAATGTTCCAAAGATAAAGCTTGTATGAAACAAAAATGTCAAGATCCATGTCCTGGTTCATGTGGTGCGAATGCTTATTGCAGCGTTTATAATCACAACCCAGTATGTGCATGTATTGAAGGTTATACAGGAGATCCATTTACCAGTTGTTATATAAAACCAACATCTCGTTAGTATTTTTATATTTGAGAATTATTTAAATTTTTATACATAATCTCAATAATATTAATGAATATATTTTTAATTTTTAGCCCCAGAACCACAATACACCGATCCATGCAGTCCATCGCCATGTGGCTCGAACGCTGTATGTAATAATGGTATTTGCACTTGTATAGGTGAATATCATGGTGACCCGTATTCGGGTTGTCGCCCAGAATGTATCTTAAATACAGATTGTCCAGTCAATAAAGCATGCATCAATAACAAATGTAAAGATCCATGCCAAGGAACATGTGGATCAAATGCACTTTGTAACGTTTATAATCATATACCAATGTGTACGTGTTCTCAAGGCATGAATGGGAATGCATTCATTAATTGTCAACCAATGCAAGGTAAAATAAACAAACATTGGGAGTAAATCATATATTTATAAGCTATGGTATAACTTCTTTTCAAACTTTTGATGACAATACACATAATATGTACAATAATATTTGGATACTTACGTGTTTTGCAGCACCAATTGAAGTGGTCAACCCATGTTCCCCATCACCATGTGGACCAAATAGCCAATGCAAACAAATGAACGGAGTTGCAGTATGTTCGTGCATTGCAGGATACTTAGGAGCACCTCCTTTATGTAGAACTGAATGCACAATTAATTCAGACTGTAATTTGAACGAAGCATGTTCTAATCAAAAGTGTCGAAATCCATGTCCAAGTATTTGCGGTGTCGGTGCAAAATGTCAAGTCATAAATCACAATCCAATATGTAGTTGTCCAACAGGTTTAATTGGTGATCCATTTACAAGATGTTATGATAAACGTATGAATTTATATGGTTACATTTTTATTGATACAGAAGAATAATCATTTATATAATTCATTGTGAATTAAATATAGCTGCTGATATACCCCAGTACGTGGGTAACCCTTGCGTTCCATCACCTTGTGGACCAAATTCTCAATGCAAAGTTCAAGGTGAATCACCATCATGCTCTTGCCTGCCTCAATTTATCGGATCACCACCGAATTGCAAGCCAGAATGTATCACCAATAGTGAATGTGCTTATAATTTAGCTTGCACCAATATGAAATGTAAAAACCCTTGCCCAGGATCATGCGCACCAAATGCTGAATGCCATGTAGTAAGCCATTCGCCTATATGTAAATGTCCAAATGGTTATGTCGGAGATCCTTTTTCACAATGTATTGTACAACAAGGTAAATTAGTTGTATGACATGAATTATTTTAAATTAACTTTATGTATATTTTATACTCAGCAGATCCAATACCACAAGAAAATCTAAATCCATGCGTACCATCTCCTTGTGGAACGAATGCAATATGTAAAGAACAAAATGGAGCTGGTTCCTGTACATGTTTGCCTGAGTACTATGGTAACCCATATGAAGGGTGTAGACCAGAATGCGTTTTAAACACGGACTGTGCATCAAATAAAGCATGTTCAAATTACAAATGTAAGAATCCATGCCCTGGAACGTGTGGTCAAAATGCAGAGTGTCAAGTTGTGAATCATTTGCCTATGTGTTCTTGTTATCATGGATACACTGGTGATCCATTTAGGTATTGCAATCTAATACCTCCTCCACAACGTAAGTCAATGCATTTTTTGATGTTATTTAATTTTAAATACAAACCTAGTATTAACATTTTATTCATTTCTTGTATAGAAACAGAAATAGAACCAACTAATCCATGTGTGCCTTCTCCATGTGGACCCAATAGTCAATGCCGGGAAATCAACCATCAAGCAGTTTGCTCATGCCTTCCATCATATATAGGAAGCCCACCGGGTTGCAGGCCGGAATGTGTAACTAACTCTGAGTGTGCCTCAAATATGGCATGCATAAAACAAAAGTGCTCAAATCCTTGCCCTGATCCATGTGGACAAAATTCAAACTGCAAAGTTATCAACCATAGTCCTGTTTGCTCATGCATCAATGGTTTTACTGGAGATCCATTTATTCGTTGTTATCAAATCCCCCCACCTCCACCACAGTATGATCCAGTATATGTTGATCCGTGTGTTCCATCTCCGTGTGGACCATATTCTCAATGTAGAGAACAGAATGGTTTTCCTTCTTGCTCATGTTTGCCCCAGTACATTGGAAGCCCACCTAACTGTCGTTCTGAATGTACAATTAATGCGGAATGTCCAAGAGATAAAGCATGCATGAAACAAAAATGTCAAGATCCATGCCCTGGTTCATGTGGAATAAATGCTTTATGTAATGTAGTCAATCATACTCCAATATGTATATGCCCAGATAACTACGAAGGAAATCCTTTTGATAGTTGTAGACCAAAACCTCCGAAAGGTGAATTTTAATATACCATAACTATTTAACTATGATGCAAATAAACTAATACAATTATGTAGTTCCAGAACCAGAATATTCGGACCCATGTAATCCATCACCTTGTGGTCCTAATTCTGAATGTTACAATGGTGTTTGTAAATGTAAACCGGAATTCCAAGGTGATCCATATTCAGGATGTAGACCTGAATGTGTGCTTAACAATGATTGTCCTAGAAACAAAGCTTGTATACAAAATAAATGCAAAGATCCTTGTCCTGGAACATGTGGAACAAATGCAATATGTGAAGTTTACAATCACATACCTATGTGTAGATGTCTCGATGGAATGCAGGGAAATGCATTTATTAATTGTTTGGTCCAACAAGGTAAGTTTAAAAAGTAAAGAATCAAATAAGCCCATAGTGTTAATTATAATTTTATTTTTATAATTAATTATTAGATGTGGTCCCGGTTGTAAACGTAAACCCATGCTACCCATCTCCATGTGGACCTAATAGTCAATGCAGAGAAATTAATGGACAAGCAGTATGTTCATGCGTAATAGGTTATTTAGGAGTTCCGCCATCGTGTAGGCCAGAATGTACTATAAATTCTGATTGTAACTTAAATGAAGCATGTACTAACCAAAAATGTCATGATCCCTGCCGTGGAGTTTGTGGTATAGGATCAATTTGTCGTGTATACAATCATAAACCCATTTGTAGCTGTCCAACTGGATTAACAGGAAATCCATTTACTTCGTGTCATGCAATACGTAAGAATGAAATTATAACATTATGCCCTAATACAGTTTTTATTCTATATTACTTCAATTTTGTTTCAAAAAATATAAAGAAACATTTGAACTAAGATGATATATCGCATGTTTACTCATTTAATTGGCTTACATTTGTTTTAGCGGTTAATGATCCTATACCTATAGAACAACCGTGTGTGCCATCTCCATGTGGACCTAATTCACAATGTCAAGTTAAAGGACAGTCACCATCCTGTTCTTGTTTACCTGACTTCGTTGGATCACCACCAAACTGCAGACCCGAATGTATTAGTAATGGCGAATGCCCATCTCACTTGGCATGTAAAAATATGAAGTGTAAAGACCCTTGTCCTGGATCTTGTGGACAAAATGCACAATGCAATGTTATAAGCCACACTCCTCAATGTGTATGCTATCCAGGATACACTGGAGATCCTTTCACACAATGTATTATACAACAAGGTAAATATAAAAAACATTTACAATTATAAAAATGTATGTAGTAATTACATATTAATTATTATTATTAATATCATGACTTTTATAATAATAGCTGAACCAGTTGAAGAAATTACAAACCCTTGCATTCCATCGCCTTGTGGTGCAAATGCAATTTGTAAAGAGCAAAACGGAGCTGGATCTTGTACATGCTTACATGAATATTTTGGAAATCCTTATGAATTGTGTAGACCTGAGTGTACAGTTAATACTGATTGCCCATCTAACAAAGCTTGTATGGGAAATAAATGTATAGATCCATGTCCTGGAATATGTGCTCCATCAGCGATTTGCCATGTGATTAATCATTCACCTACGTGCGCGTGTAATTATGGATATACCGGAGACCCGTACAGATATTGTAGTCTAATTCCACCTCCACGTAAGATTTCGATACTTATTAATTGTTATTTACTTCAATAACTTATTTGATTTTATTTTCTAGAAATTCAATCTGACCCAATCAATCCATGTTCACCTTCTCCATGTGGACCGAATAGTCAATGTCGAGAAGTGAACTTCCAAGCAGTATGCTCATGTTTAACAAATTATATAGGAAGTCCACCTAATTGCCGACCAGAATGTCTCATTAGCCAAGACTGTTCACAAAATCTTGCGTGCATAAATCAACATTGCGCTGATCCATGTATTGGACAGTGTGGTGAAAATACGCAATGTAAAACAATCAAACATCGTCCGATATGTACATGCAGTCCTGGATACACTGGAGATCCATTCTCACGATGTTATTTAGTACCACCGCCACCTCAACCACCACAGGATGAACTGATACCAATAAACCCATGTGTTCCATCACCATGTGGACCATACTCTGAATGTAGAAACTATGGTGGTTATCCATCTTGTAGTTGTATATCGCAGTACACTGGAAGTCCGCCAAACTGTAGACCTGAGTGCACAATTAACGCAGAATGTCCTAGCAACAACGCATGTATGAAAGAAAAGTGTCGCGACCCTTGCCCTGGTTCTTGTGGAATTGGAGCAATTTGTAACGTCTTAAATCATGTTCCTATTTGCCAATGTCCTGACGGATTTACCGGGGATCCATTTGTAAGCTGTTATCCAAAACCTCAAATTCCTGTTGTATCTGACGTGGAAACAGATCCGTGTAATCCTTCACCATGCGGTACAAATGCAATGTGTAATAATGGAGTTTGTACATGTTTGCTGGAATATCAAGGCGATCCATACTTTGGATGTAGACCGGAATGTGTTCTGAACGACGAATGTTCTAGAGATAAGGCTTGCATTCGAAATAAATGCGTAAATCCATGTCCAGGAACATGTGGATACAATGCTATATGTGAAGTATATAATCATATACCTATGTGTCGATGTCCAGAAGGATTAGGAGGTGACGCGTTTACACAGTGTCAACCAATTTTACAAGGTTGTTACTCGTTACAACTAAATTAAAAATTATGTTTAAACTATGTATAAATTATGTATTTTAATGAATCATTTTTATATTTTTTAGAACAAATTGTTACTCAGCTATGTAATCCATCACCTTGTGGACCCAACAGTCAATGTAGAGAAATAAATAATCAAGCTGTTTGTTCTTGTATTTTGGGATATATCGGTAGCCCACCGTCATGTAGACCAGAATGCACAATTAATGCGGATTGTTATTTGACCGAAGCCTGTTCAAATCAAAAATGTATAAATCCATGTATAGGAACATGTGGAGTTGGTGCTAAATGCCAAGTTATTAACCATAACCCAATATGTAGCTGTCCACCGAGTATGACGGGTGATCCATTTGTCCGTTGTCGTACTATATGTAAGTCAACCGAGTACAGTAAAAGTGTATACTTATACCAAAGTTTCAATATAATTAACTTTCAATAATTTACAGTGGCATTGCCTGATCCTGTTGGAAACCCATGTGTTCCATCTCCTTGCGGACCTAATTCACAATGTCAAGTGAAAGGGGATACTCCTTCTTGTTCATGTTTGCCTGAATTTATTGGATCTCCACCTAATTGTAAACCAGAATGTATTACTAACAGCGAGTGTACTTATAATAAAGCATGTGTCAATATGAAATGTAAAGACCCGTGTCCAGGATCATGTGGTCAAAATGCTATATGTCAAGTGGTTAGTCATGTACCTAGATGTTCATGTTTGTCTGGCTATATTGGAGATCCATTTATTCAATGTTATATACAACAAGGTAAGAAATTAATTCAATATATCAAATAATTAAAATTACAAATTATGAAATTATTTTTAAAAACAAACTGATCAATTGAAAATTAAAAATATATTTTATGTAGCTGATCCAGTCCCAATTGAGTATTTATCACCATGTGAACCTTCTCCATGTGGCACTAATGCTGTTTGTAAGGAACAAAATGGTGCTGGTTCTTGCAGTTGTTTGCCTGGCTTCCAAGGGAATCCTTATGATGGATGTAGATACGAATGCACACTGAATACAGACTGTGCATCTAATAAGGCGTGTATAAGAAATAATTGTCAAAATCCATGCCCTGGATCTTGTGGACCAAACGCAGAATGCTTAGTAATAAATCATCTTCCGATGTGCACGTGTTATAATGGATATACAGGAGATCCTTTCAAATACTGTAATCTAATTCCGCAACAAAGTAAGAAATATTAATATTTATTTAAATTTCGTTAAATGGTTGTTCTATTGAATTTATATAAAAAATTAAACTTATCTTAGTTGTTCAACAAGAACCAAATACACCATGTACTCCATCACCATGTGGACCAAACAGCCAATGTAAAGAAATAAACGGCCAAGCTGTCTGCTCATGTCTCCCAACATATCATGGAAGTCCTCCTGGATGTAGACCTGAATGTGTTTTAAGTTCTGAATGCAGTGATATTCACACATGTATTAATCAAAAATGTGTAAATCCATGCCCTGGACCATGTGGCTTAAATGCCATTTGTAAAGTTATAAAACATAACGCTATTTGTTCATGTCAACCTGGGTATCAAGGAGATCCATTTTCTCGTTGTTATTCAATACCACCACCTCCGCCGCAAGATGAAATTGTTTATACCAATCCATGTATTCCGTCACCATGTGGTTCATACTCGGAGTGTAGAGATATTGGTGGAACTCCATCATGTTCATGTTTATCACAATATTTCGGTAGTCCACCCAATTGTAGACCAGAATGTGTGATGAATAATGATTGCCCAAGCAATTTGGCATGTATTCGTGAAAAATGTCAAGACCCATGTCCAGGTTCTTGTGGTATTGAAGCTTATTGTAATGTTATAAATCACACACCAAATTGTATGTGTCGTGATGGATTTACTGGAGATCCGTTCACGTCTTGCTATATAAAACCAATTCAGAATGGTAGGTTACTTAAAAATCAAAAATTAACAACTTCAATAATATAAACTTTTTCAGTTCCAGAAATTATTGAAAAAGATCCTTGCAACCCATCTCCATGTGGTCCTAATGGTATCTGTAACAATGGTCAATGTTCTTGCATCAAAGAGTATTATGGAGACCCATACTCTGGTTGTAGACCAGAATGTGTTATTAATAATGATTGCTCTAGAGATAAAGCTTGTGTTCGTAATAAATGTACAAACCCATGTAAAGATACGTGTGGAGAAAATGCCATATGTGATGTATATAATCATATACCAATGTGTCGGTGTCCAGAAGGAACAGAAGGAAATGCATTTATCAGATGTTCTCCTTTACAACAAGGTAACATTATTTTTTTCTCACTAATCTCTATAAATATTTCACACTTGAAATTTTATATTTTTAGCTCCTATTAATATTCATCCGTGTAACCCATCCCCATGTGGGCCCAATAGTCACTGTAGGGAAATTAATGGACAAGCTGTATGCTCTTGTATTGTTGGTTATTTGGGAGTTCCACCATCATGTAGTCCAGAATGTACGGTGAATTCGGACTGTAATAGTAATAAAGCATGTTCAAATCAAAAATGCATCAACCCATGTATTGGAGTTTGTGGTGTAAACGCCAAATGCCAGGTCATCAATCACAGTCCAATTTGTAATTGTGTTCCTAGTTATACAGGAAATCCATTTATTCGTTGTTACCCAAAACGTAAGTACTTAGATAATATTTAAATTTAAACTCAACGACATTAATGATTTTAAATCTAATAAAATACGTATTATATAATAATAGCTGCAGATGTTCCACAACCCGTTGGAAATCCTTGTGTTCCATCACCTTGTGGCCCGAATTCACAATGTAAAGTTCAAGGTGAATCTCCATCATGTTCTTGTTTACCTGATTTTATCGGCTCACCTCCAAATTGTAAACCGGAGTGTGTAAGCAATAGCGAATGTCCAACTAATTTATACTGCATGAACATGAAATGTAAAAATCCTTGTGTTGGAGCTTGTGCACCGAGTGCTCTATGTACAGTTATAAGCCACACGCCAAGGTGTTCATGTCCTATCGGATTTATTGGAAACCCATACACTGAATGTTCTCCACAGCAAGGTAATAAAGTTATAATTTTAATAAAAAATAATTAATATGAAATATTTCACATATTGTTGCATATTGATTGTTTTAATATAGCTGATCCTATCCCACAAGAATATTTAAACCCTTGTGAACCATCGCCATGTGGTATAAATGCAATTTGTAAGGAACAAAATGGAGCTGGATCATGTTCTTGCTTACCAGAATTTTTCGGCAATCCATATGAAGGATGTAAACCTGAATGTGTTGTCAATGCAGAATGTCAATCAAATAAAGCATGCATAAGTAATAAGTGCAAAGATCCATGTCCAGGAACTTGTGGCCAAAACGCTGAGTGTCAAGTTATTAATCATTCACCAACTTGTACATGTTATAATGGTTATACGGGAGATCCATTCCGCTACTGTCATATTATACCACCTCAACGTAATTTATACTTATATCCGTAGACTTTTTTATAATATACGTAATAAATATTTTTTCATATACCCTTATAGAAACCGAAGTACAGCCTATTTATCCATGCACACCATCTCCGTGTGGTCCAAATAGTCAATGTCGAGAAATTAATCAACAAGCCGTATGTTCTTGTTTACCAAACTACATAGGAAGCCCTCCGGGATGTCGTCCGGAATGTGTTTTGAACGCAGAATGTTCAACAAGTCTCGCTTGTATTAATCAAAAATGTAAAAATCCATGCGAAGATCGTTGTGCCCAAAATGCTGTCTGCAGAGTAATGAACCATATTCCAATGTGTTCATGCAATTCTGGATACACCGGAGATCCATTCTCACATTGCCATCCAATACCATTACCACAACCACCACCATTACACGAACCCATTTACACTGACCCATGCATACCATCACCCTGTGGACCTTATGCTGTATGTAGAAACCATGCGGGTACTCCATCATGTTCGTGTCTAGCTCAATATATTGGCAGTCCTCCAAACTGCAGACCAGAATGTATAATGCACTCTGAATGTCCCAGTAATGAAGCTTGTACAAGAGAAAAATGTCAAGATCCATGCCCAGGATCATGCGGTTGGGGTGCTCAGTGTAATGTTATCAACCATACACCTATATGTTCTTGTCCCGATGGTTATGAAGGAAATCCGTTCACACAATGTGATATAAAGCCAGGTGATTAATATTATTTAAACATGATTCAAACATTATTGTAATTCATATTTATGGTTTTAAATAGTTATTCAAGCTCCAGTCTATTCAGATCCGTGTAATCCATCGCCGTGTGGTCCAAACACTCTTTGCAACAATGGTATATGTACCTGTTTAAGTGAATACCAAGGAGACCCGTACACAGGATGTAGGCCAGAATGTGTATTAAATACTGATTGTCCAAGAAATAAAGCGTGTATGAAAAATAAATGCATAGACCCTTGTCCTGGAACATGTGGACAAAACGCTATATGTGATGTGTATAATCATATACCAATGTGTCGTTGTCCAGAAGGAATGCAAGGCAATGCCTTTGTAGTTTGCAGCCCACAACAAAACGGTATACAGGCATAACAATTATTCTTATAAAATCAATAAATTAACTGTTAAATTTTTATTTAGACCCAGTAATATACGATCCATGTAATCCATCTCCCTGTGGACCATATAGTCAGTGTAGAGAAGTTAATAGACAAGCAGTCTGTTCATGTGTTTTGGGTTATACTGGAGTACCACCACTTTGCCGCCCCGAATGTACAACGAGTTCAGACTGTAGACAAAACCAAGCATGTTCCAATCAAAAATGTATAGACCCTTGTCCAGGAACTTGCGGTGTTAATGCTAAATGTCAAGTTATAAGCCACAGTCCAATTTGTAGTTGTCCACCTGGTTATACAGGAAATGCATTTATGAATTGCTACCAAATCCGTAAGTATTTTAAATATCTGTTTAGATCAACATATTAAATCAATTAACTAATAACTAGTAAAAATATTCGCAATTAATAAAAATGAGATTAGTTTAAAAATAGAAGCACATCCTAAATTTAATTTAATTATAAAATAATAGCACCATCATCAATTATATTTGACCTATTATAGTTAGTAAATAAACGATATTTTTATTTAGCTGCCGACGTACCATTACCAGTTGGTAACCCGTGCGTCCCATCTCCATGTGGCCCTAATTCACAATGTCAAGTAAAAGGAGATACGCCTTCATGTTCATGTTTATCTGAATTTATCGGATCTCCTCCAAATTGTAGACCGGAATGCATCACTAATAGTGAATGTTCTTATAATAAAGCATGTATAAATATGAAATGTAAAGATCCTTGTCCAGGATCATGTGCAGTCAATGCTATATGTCAAGTCATAAGTCACGCACCAACTTGTCATTGTCAACCGGGATATGTCGGAAATCCGTTTACTTACTGTTCAGTTCAACAAGGTATAGTATATTTTATTTTTAGCGGTGTTATAATTTATCATAATAATTGCGTATGTTAATTTAAATTTCATTTACAGCGGATCCCATACCCCAGGAATATATAAATCCATGTGTACCATCACCATGTGGTGTGAATGCAGTATGCAAAGAACAAAATGGAGCAGGATCTTGCATTTGTTTATCAGAATATATAGGAAATCCATATGAGAGTTGTAGACCAGAATGTACAGTCAATTCAGATTGTGTTTCTAATAAAGCTTGTATGATGAATAAGTGTAAAGATCCATGTCCAGGAACGTGTGGCCAAAATGCAGACTGTCATGTCGTTAACCACTTACCTGTCTGCACGTGTATAAATGGTTTTACTGGTGATCCATTCAGATATTGTTCTATTATTGTACATCAAGGTAGTTGCGATTGAAAAAATACTCATATAAAAAAACCATAAATAATTAAAACCAATTTATACATTATTGAATTATTATTCCATTGAATTTATATGAAACTTCAATTTTTCTCAGTTATCCAACAAGAGCCAAATACACCATGTACTCCATCACCATGTGGACCAAATAGCCAATGCAGAGAAATCAATGGTCAAGCAGTCTGCTCATGTCTCCCAACATATCATGGAAGTCCTCCTAGTTGTAGACCAGAATGCGTAATGAGCTCGGAATGTAGTAATACTCAAGCATGTAGAAATCAAAAGTGTATTGACCCATGTATTGGCATTTGTGGACAAAATGCTGACTGTAGAGTTAATAATCATAGTCCAGTTTGTTCTTGTCGACCTCACTTTACTGGAGATCCATTTACTAATTGTAACCCAATACCAAGTAATTATAATACATTTTTTTAATTTGATACCTTCAATTTTCAAAATATTAAACTTAACATTTTTTAGCACCACCACCTCAATATTTGCCAGTTGAATATACTAATCCATGCGTACCATCACCTTGTGGCCCATATTCACAATGTAACGATAACCAAGGAGTTCCATCTTGCAGTTGTCTTTCTCAGTATATTGGAAGTCCTCCATACTGTAGACCCGAATGTGTTATGAACTCCGAATGTCAATCAAATAAAGCATGTATAAATGAACACTGTAGGGATCCCTGTCCAGGTTCGTGTGGCTATAATGCAGAGTGCAATGTCTTAAATCACACTCCTATGTGTGTATGTCCATATGGTATGACTGGTGATCCATTCACCAGTTGCTATCCTAAACCACAAGAACGTAAGTATTTTTATTTGTATTTATACTAAATTTCATGTCAACATGTCTAACATACTATTTTGTTTGAAATATTTTAGCCATTCAAATTGAAAACAGTGATCCATGTAATCCATCGCCATGTGGACATAATGCACAATGTAACAATGGCATATGTACATGTTTATTGGAATATCAAGGAGATCCTTACATAGGGTGTAGACCTGAATGTGTTTTAAATAATGACTGTCCATTAAACAAAGCATGTATAAATCGAAAATGTAAAGATCCTTGTCCAGGAATATGTGGTCAAAATGCATTGTGTGACGTTTATAATCATGTTCCAATGTGTCGATGCCCTGACAAAATGTCTGGAAATGCGTTTATAGAATGCAAACCGTCTGAAAGTAATATATAAAAACATATTAATTTTTAAATCAAATACTATAACTTTAATTTATTCTTTTAGTTCAAGTTCAAGTTTATCCATGTAATCCATCGCCTTGTGGACCAAATAGTCAATGTAGAGAAATCAATCAACATGCTGTGTGTTCTTGTGTATCAAATTATATAGGATCACCTCCTCTATGTAGACCAGAATGTACTACGAATTCAGATTGTAATCAAAACGAAGCTTGTAGTAATCAAAAATGTAAAGATCCTTGTCCCGGAACATGTGGAATAGGAGCTAAATGTCAAGTTATTAATCATAGTCCTATATGCAACTGTCCATCAGGATATACTGGAAATGCTTTTGTTCATTGCCATCCAATACGTAAGAATAATGATAATTTCAAAATATTTATAAAGTGCTTAACTGTGTAAATAATTATTTATACATTTTTTTAGAAGCTGCACCAGTAGAAGAAATTAATGAAAATCCTTGTATACCATCACCATGTGGATTTAATGCTCAATGTCAAGATATTGGTGGTCAGCCATCGTGTTCTTGTTTGCCTACATTTGTTGGTTCGCCACCAAATTGTAAGCCCGAATGTATAATCAACAGTGAATGTCCATATCACTTGGCTTGTATAAATATGAAATGCCGAGATCCATGTCCAGGGTCTTGTGGTCAGAATGCGGAATGCAAAGTAATAAGCCATGTTCCAAAATGTTATTGTTTATCTGGTTACACTGGAAATCCAATAATACAATGTAATATACTACAAGCGGAACCAATCTCTCAAGAATATTTTAATCCATGTCAACCATCACCTTGTGGTTCAAATGCAATATGTAAAGAACAAAATGGTGCAGGTTCTTGTATGTGTTTACCGGAATATTTTGGTGATCCATACAATGGATGCATGCCTGAGTGTGTCGTTAATTCAGATTGTCCTCAAAATGAGGCTTGTAGAAGAAATAAATGTGAAAACCCATGCCCAGGATTATGTGGTCCAAATGCTGAATGTCAAATAATTAACCATGTGCCCATGTGTACTTGTTTCAATGGGTATACTGGAGATCCATTCAGATATTGTTCAATAATTCCCCCACAACGTAATTATATTATAATATTATTTTTATTTTAGAATAAAGATGTTAGGAAAATATATATATACTATAATTACTTAACAATTTACTCTATATGGTTTGATGGTTTGATAATATATAATGGTACCAATAATTATTTTCGATTTTCATTGTAGAAACTCCTATGGAACCAATCAATCCATGTAGTCCATCACCATGTGGTCCTAATAGTCAATGCAGGGAACTTAATGGCCAAGCCATATGTTCATGCCTTCCGAAGTACATTGGAAGTCCTCCCAGCTGCCGGCCTGAATGTGTAATAAGTAGTGAATGTAGTCATGATAAAGCTTGTATTGGTCAAAAATGTAAAGATCCTTGTCCTGGAATGTGTGGTTATAATGCGCATTGTCAAACTATAAATCATAGTCCTATTTGCACATGCACTACAGGATATACTGGAAATCCATTTTCCCAATGTTATCAAATACCAAGTATGTACAAATATGTTTGCTTTAAAAACAGTAATAAAAACACATAATTTAAGAACAAATAACAAGCATAAATATTTTTCAGAACCTCCAATACAACAAACTCCAATAGAACCAATAAATCCGTGTATTCCAAATCCTTGTGGATCATTTTCTATATGTCGTGACCAAGGAGGCTATCCATCGTGTTCCTGTTTACCTCAGTACATTGGTAATCCACCAAACTGTAAGCCAGAGTGTGTTATTAGCGCTGAATGTTCAAGCAATAAAGCTTGTATAAATGAAAAATGTCGAGATCCGTGCCCGGGTTCATGCGGTGTTGGAGCACTTTGTACAGTAAATAACCATACACCTAATTGTTACTGTCCTAGTGGATATATTGGAGACCCGTTCAGTTTATGTACGCTAAGACCACAAGACGGTTAGTATAAAAATATAATATGTAACTGTAATAATCTTCAATGCTAAATATGTTGGATACTAAAATATACGAATCGTTTTTAGAACCAATAATACCAACCATCGATCCATGCTACCCATCTCCATGTGGTTCAAATGCAATGTGCAATGATGGCATTTGCACTTGTTTACCAGAATATCAAGGAGATCCATATATTGGTTGTAGACCTGAATGTATAATAAATGATGAATGTTCAAGGAATAAGGCTTGCATTAAATATAAATGCAAAGATCCATGCCCAGGAACTTGTGGACAAAATGCTATTTGCGATGTTTATAATCATATTCCCATGTGCAGATGTCCTGAAGGATTGTCTGGAAATGCATTTATAGAATGCCGACCTTATCAAAGTAACTTTATAATACACTTAATAAATACTTAAATATATGTATCATTTCATAATTTATAATTGTATTATTGCTTTTTAGTTTCTGTGGTCCAAGATCCTTGTAATCCTTCTCCGTGTGGACCAAACAGTCTTTGTCGTGAAATAAATCAACAAGCTGTTTGTACTTGTATTACTGGATATATTGGTGCTCCACCAACCTGCCATCCAGAATGCATGGTTAATTCTGATTGTATTTTAAGTAAAGCTTGTAGCAATCAAAAATGTCGAGATCCTTGTCCTGGAACATGTGGAGTTGGTTCTAAGTGTCATGTTGTTAATCATAATCCAATATGCAGTTGTCCTCCTGGTTTTACTGGCAATGCATTTGTTCAATGTATTCAAATACGTAAGTTATTATTAAGATCTTTATTTTTTAGTATAATCATATTCAATAAAAATTATATTTATTTACCAAAGCGGTTATTGAAGATGAACCTATTCGAAACCCATGTATACCCTCACCATGTGGTCCATATTCCCAATGTCAAATTCAAGGGACATCTCCATCCTGTTCATGCTTACCCGAATATATTGGAGCACCACCAAATTGTAGACCAGAATGTGTTAGTAATAGTGAATGTTCATATAATTTGGCATGTATAAATATGAAATGTAAAGATCCATGTCCTGGATTATGTGGAGAGAATGCAATTTGTCGCGTTTTAAGTCACTCGCCAATGTGTTATTGCATACAAGGTTATATTGGAAATCCAATGGTTCAATGTTTGATTCAACAAGGTACTTAATATACTTAATATTAATAACACTTTTATTTAATAGTATTACTTAATTCTACCGTATAATTATTTCAGATATAGTAATAAGAGATGATCCACATCCTTGTACTCCATCACCTTGCGGAGTTAATGCCCAGTGTAAGGAACAAAATAATGCTGGTTCATGTACTTGTTTACCCGGATATTTTGGGAATCCATATGAAGGCTGTAAACCTGAATGCATTGTTAATACTGATTGCCCTCCGAGTAAAGCTTGTATACAATATAAATGCGAAAATCCTTGTCCCGGATCTTGTGGTTTAAATGCTGATTGTCAAGTAGTTTACCATGCGGCTTCTTGCATTTGTCACCCAGGCTATACAGGCAACCCATATCAATCCTGCAATTTTATACCACCACAAAGTAAGTTCAACGAAAAATTATATTATCATGTTTTCAATCCTATATTTCATACTATTTTATTATATCATATACATAAATAAATATTTGATTTGTCACACTTGTAATTCATTTCTTTTATTTTAAACATTGTTAAATCCATAAAATTTATATTGCATTCAGTAAAATAAAACTTAATAAGCTTATTGTATACTATAGTTTAATATATTGAATGAAATATTTTCTACTTATCTGATTTCAAAAACACCTATTAAATTTTACAATGTGTTTTATTTTAGTAACTCAAATGGAGCCAATATATCCATGTTCGCCTTCACCATGTGGTCCTAATAGTCAATGCAAAGAACTTAACAATCAAGCTGTATGCTCTTGTTTGCCATCATTTATTGGAAATCCACCAATGTGTCGCCCTGAGTGTACAACTAGTGCTGAATGTTCATTGAATTTAGCATGTGTGAATAAAAAATGTGTAGACCCATGTCCAGGAGTTTGTGGACAACGTGCAAACTGTAGAGTTGTAAATCATAGTCCATTGTGTTCATGTAATTCAGGATTCACAGGAGATCCATTTTCTATTTGCTATCCCATACAAAGTAAAAAATAATTAACTTCCTTACTAATTAACCTATTATATAATCAAACAAATAATTTTAGATGCTCCAGAACCTCAACCCCAGCTGCCAATTAATCCATGTATTCCATCACCATGTGGTCCTTATTCCCAGTGTCAAAACTATGGAGGTTCTCCTTCATGCACGTGTCTTCCGTCTTATGTAGGAACTCCTCCAAATTGTAGACCGGAATGTACCATTAATGCCGATTGCCCAAGTAATGTGGCTTGTATACGTGAAAAATGTAGAGATCCATGTCCTGGTTCATGTGGTTCAAATGCTCATTGCCAAGTGTTTAATCATATTCCAATGTGTATCTGTCCAGAAGGATATACCGGAGATCCATTTTTGAGCTGTTATATCAAATCTGAACGTGAGTACATATAATTATTATTGTTAAATATTATTAATGAATTATGATAAATCAAAAAATTTTAAACTTGATAATATTTTTTTAATCAACTAATTACATTTTTTACTATTCAGCACCTATTCAACAAGCTTTAGACCCTTGTAATCCTTCTCCGTGTGGACCAAATGCATTATGTAATAATGGAATTTGTACGTGCCTTTCTGAATACCAAGGAGATCCATATAGCATGTGCAGACCTGAATGTGTTCTAAATAATGAATGTCCTCAAAATAAAGCTTGCATAAAAAATAAATGTATGGATCCATGTCCTGGAACTTGTGGTCAAAATGCATTGTGTGAAGTGTATAATCACGTTCCAATGTGTAGATGTCCACAAGGAATGATTGGAAATGCATTCGCTCAGTGTTTACCATATCAAGGTAATAATATTTATCATTTATTTTATTCATTAGTTCGGTTTAATATTTTTTATTTATACATTTAATAGCTCCGATTGAAACAAATCCATGTCAACCATCACCGTGTGGCCCTAATAGTCAATGTAGAGAGGTTAATGGTTATTCAATGTGTTCCTGTCTCAGTGGATACATTGGATCACCACCATCTTGTCGTCCTGAATGTTCTATTGATTCCGATTGTAGTCCAAATAGAGCATGCTCAAACCAAAAATGCCGTGACCCATGCCCAGGGGCTTGTGGGGAAAATGCTCAATGTCATACTATAAGCCATAGACCACATTGTCAATGCCCCCCTGGTTTCACCGGAAACGCTTTTTCAAGATGTTATGTACAGCAATGTAAGACGAATATTTTTATATTATAAAGACACTTTTAAGCCAACATGTAAATATTTATTTAGTACCACCGGAACCAATTCAAAATCCATGTGTGCCATCACCATGTGGTCCGAATTCTCAATGCCAAGCAAATGGAAATTCACCATCGTGTTCTTGCTTGCCGAACTTTATCGGTTCACCACCGCAATGTCAACCAGAGTGTGTCAGTAATAATGAATGTTCTTATCATCTTGCATGTATTAACATGAAATGTAAAGACCCATGCCCTGGTTCGTGCGCTTCTAATGCTTTATGTAAAGTAATTAGTCATACTCCAAGATGTAGTTGCCCACCAGGTTATTATGGTGATCCATTTACTCAATGCATATTACAACAAGGTAAATAATTACATGCTTTTAGATTATATTTTACAAAATACATTTCCTTAATTTGTATGTTAATTTTATTTTAATAGCTGAACCTATCCAAGAGGCAATAAACCCCTGTGTACCATCTCCATGTGGTCCCAATGCATTATGTAAAGAACAAAATAATGCTGGCTCATGTATTTGTCTGCCTGAATATTACGGAAATCCATATGAAGGTTGTCGACCTGAATGTATGATTAATACAGACTGTAGTGCTAATAAAGCATGTATGGCAAACAAATGTAAAGACCCATGCCCAGGAACTTGTGGTAGTAACGCTAAATGCCAAACTATCAACCATATTCCAATGTGTACTTGTTTGCCTGGTTATGTTGGAGATCCATTCAATTATTGTAAACTTATACCACCACAACGTATGTAAAATATTATTTAGTTATAATTTCGATTACAATAAATAGTTTTCAAAATAATGATTATTTTATAGAAATTGAAATTGTTCCAAATTATCCATGCATACCATCACCGTGTGGTCCAAATAGTATATGCAAAGAAAATAATGGGCAAGCAATTTGCTCATGTTTACCATCATTCATTGGAACTCCTCCAGGATGTAGACCTGAATGTGTCACAAGCTCTGAGTGTGCTCAAAATCTTGCTTGTGTAAATCAAAAATGTATCGATCCTTGTCCAGGAACATGTGGCCAAAATGCTTATTGTCAGACTATCAATCATCATCCAATATGTAAATGTAGCTCTGGCTATACGGGTAATCCATCTACATATTGCTCTATAGTACAATGTAAGTTTACCTTGTAAAATATGATTAATTGAGCATTTAATATACACAGTTATTAATCAATATTTTTCTTGGTATAGATACACCTCAAGAGCCACCTATAGTTAATCCTTGCATGCCATCACCCTGTGGTCCTTACTCTCAGTGTATATCACATGGAAATTCGCCATCTTGTTCATGTTTATCAACATACGTTGGTAGTCCACCTAACTGTAGACCTGAGTGCGTTGTTCATGCCGAGTGTCCAAGTAATATGGCTTGTATGAGAGAAAAATGTAGAGACCCGTGTCCAGGATCTTGTGGATTAGGATCACAGTGCAACGTGATTAATCATTTACCAATTTGCACATGTCCAGTTGGTTACACAGGAGACCCATTTGTTAGCTGTTATATTAAACCAAGTCCACGTACGTTAAAAATAACTTTCCAATCGTCAAATATTCATATTAATAAATATATTTTTGAATATTTAGCACCTACGCCTCAATATTCTGATCCATGCAATCCATCTCCGTGTGGACCAAGCGCAACATGTAATAATGGTATTTGTTCATGTATACCTGGTTATCAAGGAGATCCTTATCGAGGATGTCGACCGGAATGCGTTTTGAATGAAGATTGCGCAAAAGATAAAGCCTGTGTAAAAAATAAATGCGTTAACCCATGTATAGGCACTTGTGGAAACAATGCAATTTGTGAAGTTTACAATCATATACCAATGTGTCATTGTCCACCTGGAATGACTGGAAATGCTTTTATAACATGCCACCAAGTGTTACAAGAACAAGTAATAAGGAATCCGTGTTCACCTTCACCTTGCGGGCCAAATAGTCAATGCCGTAATGTGAACAATCAAGCCATTTGTACGTGTTTGCCCACATTCTTTGGATATCCACCTAACTGCCGACCAGAATGTACAGTTAATTCAGACTGTTCGATGAACACGGTTTGTTTAAATCAACGATGTAGAGATCCATGTCCGGGAACATGTGGTATTAATGCAGGATGTCAAGTTATCAACCATAATGCTATTTGTAGTTGCCCATTACACTTATCAGGAGATCCATTTTCAAAATGCTCTTATCCGGGTAAATAAAATACTAGTTTAGTTGCTCTAAGTCACTAATATAACTTTACTTAGTACGTTATAAAATCCCTAAACATTTAAATTACTTATTTACAGTTGTATTAAAGCCGCAACAAGATCCGATTAACCCATGCGTTCCAAATCCGTGTGGACCTTATTCAGAGTGCCGTGTAACTTTGAACACTTACACGTGTACATGTTTACCTAACTACCAAGGTTCACCTCCAAAATGTCGTCCTGAATGTACTTCTAACAGCGATTGTAGATTTGATTTAGCATGCATCAATATGAAATGCAAGGACCCGTGTGTTGGTTCATGTGGTTTCAATGCAGAATGTCACGTATATAACCATATACCCCAGTGTACTTGTCCTCAAGGACATATTGGAAATCCTTTCGTCTCGTGTCATACTCAACAAGCACAGCGTAAGAATTATTCATGTCTCTATAATATCGTTAATGATGATAATGTGTATTTAATAGACGATTTTATTTACAACAGCAAACTTCGAAACTACGTTAATTATACTTTATTTAAAATGCATACACTTCGACATAAGTTTAATTTTAAGTTAAGATACATATTAAATATTATAAATAAGTACACTATTATTAGATAACAAAATTCAGCGTCGTCTCCGGTCTAGTTTTATTTAAATATTTTTTATATAGGGTTTGTAAGATATTTGAAATGCATGCTTATAGATTATTTTGCATGCTTTTATAAATGTGTTGCACGATTATTATACTTGCATGTGGTAGTCATTTGTTTTATACACACGTATGAATGAATACCAACATGGTATATAATGTACTTATTTATTCATAATTGTGAAATTCATGAAATATGTGATAACATTATAGCTGTTCAACCCACGCCAACATCACCTGCAGATCCGTGTTACCCATCACCATGTGGACCTAATGCTAGATGTCGCGTTGAGAATTTGAATGCTATCTGCGAATGTTTACCAGAATATCAAGGAAATCCATACGAGTCTTGTAGACCTGAATGTCTTGTTAGCTCAGATTGTACAATGAACAAAGCTTGTATTAGAAATAAATGCCAAGACCCATGTCCTGGTACGTGTGGCATATCTGCTATATGCTTCGTTTCGAATCATATACCAATATGTTCATGTCCAGAAAGCTTAACTGGTGATCCTTTCCAAATGTGTCAACCAATACCAGTTAGAGGTAATAATTCCTAGAAATTTCAATACTAATGTTAAAAATATTTCGTATATTATTGATTATTATTAAAATAATTTTTACGTCTTTTTTCATATATGTCCCGGTATTTTGAATTCTTTAAATGATTTTATAGATCCGATTCCATCTAATCCATGTGTACCATCACCATGTGGTCCAAATACTCGATGTCGCATAATGAATGGTGCTGCTGTTTGTGAATGTTTACAAGGGTACGAAGGATCTCCATCAACTAGTGGTTGTCGACCTGAGTGCGTAATCAGTCCTGATTGTCCTCGTAATAAAGCTTGTGTCAACAACAAATGTATAGACCCATGTCCTGGGGTGTGTGGATATGAAGCAATTTGTCAGACTATTAATCATAGTCCTGTATGTTCATGTCCTCCGCCTACTATTGGAGATCCGTTTGTTGAATGTAAACAACTACCAGGTAAATACACATTTTATTTCAGTTACACGTGTATAAAAGTATATATTATATATTTCCTTATATTTTTATCTCTTATTAGCTTTACCAAGTGATCCGTGCAATCCATCACCTTGTGGTAGCAACGGTCAATGTAGAGTGATTGGAAAAGTCGCTTCATGCGTGTATCCCGAGTGTATCATTAACCAAGACTGTCCAAGAGACAAGGCGTGTTTCACACAAAAATGTCAAGATCCATGTCGAGACGTTTGTGGATTGAACGCTATTTGCCAAGTAGTAAACCACAATGCCATATGTTCATGTCCTCCAGGGTATTACGGAGAACCAAAACAACAATGTATCATACAGCGATCACCTGGTACGGAAAAACTATATTATAACAGTAAACATACCTTGTTATTTTAGAGTAAATGACTAATCATATAATCGTTTTTAAAGAACCTAAACCAGAGTGTACTACTGATAGTGAATGTTCTAACGACAAAGCTTGTATAAATAACGCTTGTAAAAACCCATGTCAAGAATCACTAACTACATGTGCAAGAAATGCATTATGTTATGTTCAAAAACACAGATCAGTGTGTGTTTGCAGGGATGGAATGACTGGAAATGCTCAAATACAATGCGTAGAAAGTAAGATTTATTTAATAAATCATTGAATTCAAGTCATAACAACTATTTTACTATTTCCAGTTGGCTGCCGTGCTGATACTGATTGTCCACCGGAAAAATCATGTGTTAACGGAGATTGTGTTGACCCCTGTGCTTATACTCATTGCGGCATAAATGCGTTATGTCGTACTGATGGTTATCATAGAGCTAGATGTTATTGCCCTCCCGCATATGAAGGGGATCCATTCGTAGAATGTAAAAGACCTGAATGCACGGCCGATTCGGATTGTCCATCGACGTTAGCTTGTAGAAATCAACACTGTCAAAGTCCATGTGATTGTGCTCCGACTGCATTGTGCAACGTGGCTAACCATATTGCAGCTTGCAGATGTCCTCCGGGATATATAGGAAATCCTCATATATCTTGCACTATAAGTATGTAGTATTGTATATTTAATTCATTTCATAAGTTTATTAAGTTTATCGTGTTTTTCATACATGTAATTAGATTTATTTCACGTATGAAACTCACTTATTTAATACATTATTATTCATTAGCTCCACTTGCTATTCCACCTCAATGCACAATGGATTCTGACTGTGCTAGTAAGTTAGCCTGTTTCAATGGAGATTGTCGAAACCCATGTAATGAGATCAAACCATGTGGAGCAAATGCAGAATGTACAGTAGTAGATACTTTGCCACACAGAACAATGTCATGTCAATGTATTCCGGGTTATGTTGGTGATGCCGACGTGCAGTGTAAATTAGGTAATATAAATATTTTTTAAAATAAATCAGTTAAAAAATTAAAAATTGTATTAATAACAAATTACTAAATATTACAATTATAGCAAAAACCATCGATTTGAAAAATAATTACTAATCAATATAAATTTGTATGTGATTTCAGGTTATAGCTGATTATCTGTTTCCTTTAAATATCCTCTAAGATACTAAATTTTTAGTAACACATCATAATTAATAAAAAAATTGATACATATAATAATTATTTATGTCAATCCCTTCACTTCCATTTACTATCTTTCTATTGTATATAAATAAATTATATAGATTGACATCGTGTTTAATTCGAGTTATTATTGAAATTTAGAAAAAAATGTGTGCATGTTTTTACAGCTTATTAAAGTATGTTTTATTTGGTAATTTAGGTGTTCCGTCTTCAGTTGGTTGCTCTTCCAATAGCGATTGCCAGCCAACAGATTCATGCCTAAACCGCCAATGTGTTAATCCGTGCACTGTGTCTAACCCATGTGCATCGACAGCATTGTGCACAATCAATAATCATAAAGCTGTTTGTAGATGTCCAGATGGCCTTACTGGTGATCCATTTGTAAGCTGTTACAAAGGTAAGATATTTTATACCATGTAGATGTATTGTATGTACCCTCCGTGTTTTAGTAGTAAGTATCCCTACCTGTCACGCGGGAGACCGGGGTTCGATTCTCCACCGGAAAGCCATTTTGGGGACACGACCTCACTCTATGAATATGGAGGTGTTATAGGTGTAAAATCGCAAGTTAAAAAATATGCGATGGTACTACGCACCGAAATTCAACGTTTAATCGCTAGATACCACGTCTTATCTTTCTTTCTAATGTATCCACGTTGTGCAGCTCAAAAGACATACGTACCCAGTCAAATACATACTCAATATATAGATGATATCTCAAAATAAAAATAATAATAAATTTTATCTATAATGGCCAATATTATGTTTTTTGAGTCCAAAATGGTCAATAAATATTAAAATCTGTACAGGGGTAGTTGTAAATGATGATAATAAATACTAAGAAAAATCTTTTTTATAAACAAATGTAATATTATCAAAAAATTGGAATAATTATTAATAATAAATGCTATTATGTGCTCATTATAATGAAATAAGTACTAATTATTACTAAACATATAATTTCATATTATAGTGCCACTGGCTTCACCGGAATGTACAACAGACTCTGAATGTCCAAGTTCAAAAATATGTTCCAATCAATATTGCCAAGATCCGTGTCAAATATCAAAACCCTGCGACATTTCTGCGGAATGTGTGACAATTAATCACCGAGCTATTTGTAATTGTCCAAACGGTTGGGCAGGAAATCCTCAAATTCAATGTTATAAACGTAAGATATATAAACAATTAATACAATTTGATTTTAATCGTTTAACTTATTTTTATTTCAGCTGGTTGCAAGACTGACAGCGATTGTGTTTATGACAAATCATGTATCAACAGCAACTGCTTGAACCCGTGCTCCACTCAGAGTTGTGGTCATGGAGCTGAGTGTGTTGTACAAGCTCATAAGCCCCATTGTATTTGTCCAGCCGGTACACAAGGATCACCGATGGTATCTTGTGTATCAGTGGTGTGTCAATACAATGAAGACTGTGCAGACCACGAAGCATGTGACAGATTAAACAGAAGATGCAGACCAGTCTGTGAACAAGACACTTGTGCCGAGCAGGCAACGTGTCTAGCTCAAGCTCACCAACCAACATGCACATGTTTAAGTGGCTTCCAAGGAAATCCTTATATCGAATGCATTGGTAATTTAAATCAACATTTAAACGATTAGATTATTATTTAATCAACTATTATTTGTTTGTCATAAATAGAATCAAGGGTACCATCAATAACTCCTGAATGTACGATAGATTCTGACTGTCCATCACAACATACATGTGTCAATCAGAGATGTCAAAATCCTTGTACCTTATCTGTTCTTTGCTCACCAGATCAAGAGTGTCATGTCCAAGATACAGTTCCGTACAAAACTATTGTATGTCAATGTAGACCAGACACTGTAGCCACCATTGATGGCCGATGCAAACCAATAGGTATAATTTTTGTAAAACAATCTTATAACCATTCATTCTCATAGCTATTCAAATATAGACAAAGTTAATTGCTTGTCAAATAATTAATATTTACACTTATTAAGATATTTTTTTAAGAAATAGAAATATTTCCTTTTGCCTTCATTAAATAAACACTGGTTACAATTTATCAAATACATTGCACTTTCTAAAATTACTCTATACTTATTTCAGTTCCCACCACACCTCAATGTAAAAGTGACCAAGAGTGTCCGTCAACAGAGAGATGTGTTAACCAAGGTTGTGTAGAAGCATGTCGTATTGACCCTTGTGGTATAAATGCTCAATGTATCTCACTTAACCATCAATCGGCATGTTCATGTCCTCCAGGATATACAGGAAATCCACATGCAGAATGTTCACTTCGTAAGTGTTTAACAATAATAATTATGCTACTTGTCGTACAACTTTCTCTGACTGACACATATTATATATAATAAATATATTTGTATAACAACAATATTGATCATTTATTTGTATTATATTATTTTAGAACAAGCAACTCCTATGTTACCACCTCAACCAGAATGTACAAAGAATGATGACTGCGCACCAGACCAAAGTTGTGTCAATCAAAGGTGTGTTAGTCCGTGCACTTTGGGAGACAGTTGCGGTCGAGGTTCATTCTGTCATACACAAAACCACCAACCTGTTTGTAGATGTCCAAACGGATACACAGGAGATCCTCGTATTGCATGCATTCCACGTAAACACTATATTTTATTTATTTTTTATTTCTAAACGATAATTGCATATAATATTTACATATTTATTTCGTGTTATAGCATCAATATCGAATGTTGGATGTGTATCAAGCACAGAATGTAGTCCAGAAGAGTCATGTATAAACCGACTGTGTGTGAGCCCATGTAATTGTGGACCAAACTCAGATTGTAAGGTGTATAATCATTACCCTAGTTGTGTTTGTAAGCCTGGATATTATGGAAATCCACAACAAGGCTGTATAAAAAGTGAATATTTTTTCAATTCAATAATTAACTTATTATTTAGGTGTTTTGGTAAATGATTTGATATTTACTGCTGAATATCAAATTATTGTGCCTAAAATATAATAAAAATAATGACCGTCTAGTAACTGTATAGAAATAATATGACCGTAATGTGTATGATTTCAGTGGGATGCACATCAGACGATCAATGTGCTTATGATAAACAATGTTACAACGGTGAATGTGTTCCGCCGTGTTTATTAAGCGATCCTTGTGCTCCGACCGCAAATTGTTATGGTGATAATCATCGTGCTGCGTGTCAATGTCCACCTGGTTTCTTTGGCAATCCATTTGAGAAATGCGAAAGAACCGAATGTACATATGACGTAGACTGTCCATCAGACCGCATGTGCTTCAACCAACATTGTATCAATCCATGCACGGAACAACATAGTGCTCCATGTGCTTCAAACGCAGTATGTTTTGTCAGAAATCATGCCGTTTCATGCAGATGCCCAGAAAATTTCCCTATGGGAGATCCAAATACTTATTGCGAACGTTCACCACCACCTCTTTTCGGAGAACCCGAATGTAAGATCGATGTGGATTGTGCCAGTCGACTAGCGTGTATCAAAGAAAAATGCGTGAATCCATGTCGAGAAATAAAACCCTGTTCAGATAGTGCTATGTGCACAGTATTAGACAGTGTACCAGTTAGAACAATGACATGTACATGTTCTGAAGGATGGGTTCTCGACGAAAGAGGAGAATGCAAACAAGGTTGGTTTTTATATCAAGTATATTATGTTTAAAATGTCTATCTAAACTATTTCTGTTTGTTTCCAGTCATTGTATCCTCGCCACCAGGTTGTACTACAAACGATGACTGTCCATCAAATGAAGCATGTCTAAACAGACAGTGCCGCAATCCTTGTAATTGTGGTACAAATGCTCAATGTTTCGTCCAAAATCATCATCCAGTATGTTCTTGCTTAGAAGGTTATGATGGAAATCCGAACTTAGCTTGCAGAACAAGTATGTATTTAAATTTTTGACTATTCGTATAGGTAATTTTTTATTATAGCGTTAATAAAAATAATTTTTATTTATTACAGTCGGATGTAAAAGAAATTCTGAATGTGAATCTGGCAAAGCCTGTATTAACGGTCATTGCTTAAACCCATGCATAGTAGAAGATCCGTGTGGACCAAACGCTGAATGTTTTACGGTTGCTAGCCGTCCAGAATGTCGCTGTAAAAGTGGCTACAGAGGAAATCCATACGACCGGTGCTTAATAATCGGTTGTCGTAGCAATAACGACTGCCCAGATGATCGTTCGTGTATCAACGGACAATGCATCAATCCATGTGTCTATGAACATCCTTGTTCATCTCAAGCACAATGCAAAGTACAAAATCATTTTGCATTATGTCGCTGTCCACCGGGATTAGTCGGCAATCCATATGTAGCTTGTAGACAAGAAGTACAACCCGAGTGTAAAGAAGACGCTGATTGTCCATCATTGTTAGCTTGTTTCGATAATGTATGCCAAAACCCATGTACCACTCTGGAACCTTGCAAACGACCAGCCGAATGTGTTGTTATCAATTCGCTGCCAGTAAGAACGATGATTTGCGAATGTCCTAGTGGTTATGTGAGTAGTGGAAGTGGCACTTGTAAGATAACACCACCTATGACAGCTGTTGCTTGTACTGCGGACACACAATGTCCATCAGACAGAGCTTGCTTAAATGGAAGATGCATAGATCCGTGTAACTGTGGACCGAACTCCGAATGCAGAGTATGGGATCACAAACCAGTTTGCTCTTGTTTAGCTGGATTCGATGGAAGTCCAGAGATCGATTGTTCAAGAGGTATGATAAATCATATGATCATATATGATTTAACCAGTTAAACCAGTAAAGTTTTTGTTAAATGCATTTTTATTATTTTTCCATTTTTAGCTGGATGTCGAAGTGAATCCGATTGTTCTGGTCAACACACTTGTATCAACCGTATCTGTGTCGCTGTATGTGCAACAGATGGTAGCAGTTGTGGAACATCAGCTGAATGTTATGGAATCAACCATCAAGCGATTTGTGAATGTCCGCCTGGAATGGCAGGAAATCCACAAATAGCTTGTGTAGTAGCTGGTTGTCGCTCCGACACAGATTGTCCAAGCGATAAAGCGTGTATAAATACTAAATGTATCGATCCATGTACTAAAAACAATCCGTGTATTAAACCGGCTGAGTGTACAGTTTATAACCATCGCACAGACTGCGCTTGTCCACCAGGTTACATTGGAAGCGTTGAGACAAGTTGCAAAAAGAGTATGTATTAATTATATTTTATTAAATATTATGTTGAAGTATAATTTAAAAAATGTGTCAATATAGTCGAAACCGGATGTCAAAGCGATTCGGATTGTCCATCACAAACGGGTTGTATTAACAAGTTATGTGTAAGCCCTTGTGATGCTTCATCGCCTTGCGGATTAAACTCAAAATGTAAGGTTCTCGACACCTTCCCTATAAGAACAATGACATGCGAATGTCTACCAGGTACTCAAGGAAATGCTGCAATACGATGTGATGAAGGTACATTTTAAATACTATTCATTAATTATCCAATTAAAAATAGACTAATTTCAATTTGTAAATGATTATTGAAAGTAATAAAAGACACTGCCGTTCTAGACTAAATATTAATATTTTAGAATAATTGTTTTAGAAGTGATTTAGATAGTATAATACTAATATATGATTGTAAAATACTAAATTTATTTACATATCTTTTAGTTTCGAAATGTCCAATTGAAAAAGGATACGTAAGAAACGAAAATGGAGAATGTGTGTGTCCTCCGGGTACAGCTCTAAACCAAGAAGATGAATGCCGTAGATGTATTGTAGAATTAGGATTTAAGATCGACGAAAACGGCCGTTGTGTATGCGCGTTGGATAGAGGATTGATTATAGACGAAAGAGGACGTTGCATATGTCCTACCGAACACGGTTACAGTTTAAATATCTATGGACAATGTGTACCGAGTGCGTTAAACATATAGCTTAGAAAATAATAACAAATTATTTAATAGAAAATGTATTTTATTGATTAATTTCATAACAATTATTAAAATGTTATTTTTAGAAAATACAACACAACTTAGAACAGATTTCCCGAGACCAGACATGGTCGTTACATGTTTGTCGGACGGAGTACAAGTAGAGATCCATATCACAGAGAAAGGATTCAACGGGGTGTTGTACGTGAAGGGCCACAGCAAGAACGAACAGTGTAGACGAGTCGTATCGATGGCGCAAGACTCATCACCTAGAACTGAAATATTCAAAGTGAACTTTGGTAACTGTGGACTTATACATGTCAACGTGAGTTTATGAATGGTTTTATTTTTTTCGATTTTAATGTATACTCCATTGGACGGTAATAAGCTAATGATAATGAATGTTTAATTTCTTCAAATAGGGCCAAGCTAGTTTCGTGCTGGTTATTCAAAAACATCCGAAACTGGTCACATACAAAGCCCAAGCCTATCACATACGTTGCGTATATCAAACGGGAGAACAGAACGTCACGTTAGGCTTTAATGTTTCCATGTTGACTACGGCTGGTACCATAGCGAACACTGGACCTCCTCCCACGTGTTTAATGAAAATCGTCACTCATACCGGTCAAGAAATCAATTCAGCGGAAATCGGAGACAATCTCATGTTACAAGTGGATGTCCAGCCGTCAAGTATGTTTGAAAAAGATTTGGACTTGTTTACAAAATGATATGATACTAATCATATTATACAGTAAAAAGTGAGATCTGTCTAAAACGGAAATGCATGGGACCAAAAGTAAAATATAGATAAGTTCTAATAAAGTATCTAATACGTTATTGTTGGTTTCCTTATTGCCAAAGGTCCGTTTTGAACTGATTTCGCTGTATCGATATAATATAATATACACGCATATCGATTGTTCACTTTAAATTAATTCGTTATTAAATTTTGCTGTCGCGCCCGTGTACAGGTATCTACGGAGGATATGCCAGGAGCTGTGTAGCGAAAACGATCGAAGACAACGTCGAAAACGAGTACATAGTAACGGATGAAAACGGATGTGCAACCGATCCGACGATATTTGGCGAGTGGGATTACAACGCTGATACCCAGTCGTTGTTGGCTGGTTTCAACGCGTTCAAATTCCCAAGTTCCGACAACATACGATTCCAATGTAACATACGCGTGTGCTTCGGCAAATGCCAACCGGTACGTATTTTTATTATTATTATCTACGCCAACTTAGGCTGCATAATATATAGTGATGGTCGGTAGATACAACTATAGCTGCAGCGGTACCGAAGCTCTATTTATTTTTCTTCTTATAGTTCGTGATAACCAAAAATACACGTATATTACATACCTAAACCTAGTATTATATCGTTTAAAACGATTATAGTATCGTCTATATCGTAATATATATTATATTATTGGTCTTAACTGTATCCAAAACGATGTGAAAAATATTTATTAACAGTTTTATGTTGAGCAAATAGCCCAAGTCAGCGGTGGCCTATCTGTACTGTTCCAAAGAGGTGTAACGAACGGTGTCCCGCGAAGCTGCGCGTGACCGCGTTTGATTTATAGTTGAAAACAATATATTTTCAAATGGTCTACGAATATAATATCAAAGTAGTGATATTCAATCTCCATTAAAAAAGAAATGGTTATTGGCGTTGACAACAACGTCGAGTGAAACACCCATTCAAGATTAATGAATTGTCAAAATAACAGACAATGTTATTTCAAAAATATGGTCCCTTAAAAATTTCTTGGCAATAGGGAAATAGGGAGAGAGATAAATCAATAGTGCTAGAATTTAATAAGACCTCTTGGGAATCGTTAGTGAAGGCCTCAGGAAATTGTGCACAAAGCCGGGCCACTGACCACTGTATTGTGGAGTGGCGAACGGTAATCGCCTTTCGCGTCTCGAAAATTCACAAGGCCACGGCAGTAGTAATTGCACATACGTGAACATCTGGTGATCGGGTTCGATGCGTAATGTTATATTATATATAGATTATGTTTTACCGCGTCGGTGGTGATACGATGGCATTACAAGAAAACAACGTACCTGCCTATTATGTATCTACCTAGCATTCATGTATATGTGATAGAGGTAGGGCGAAATAGTAGTTAGCAATAATATTATCGACGCGTTCGGTTCCCACCGCTGCGCGACCATCGTATGGGTCTTATTCCCGCATTAGTCATCGCGTATATTTATTGTTTTTATGTCTGTAATATGCGTATGCTACACGATTAGGTAAGATCACGTAGAACGACTCCGTATATCGCGGTACGTCTGCGCACGAAATGAGTGTACTAATTCGTCAATCCTAATATAATACGAGCATACGACACACACACACACACACACACACACACACGTATATCCGATACACATTTGAACTAAATCCGTTTCTCGTGCAGGTGAATTGCCGCGGCTACAACGCATTCGGAAGACGTAGACGTCGTGAAATTAGCAAGGACAACAACAGACAGGACGAAGACGCTATCGATGCGGTGCAACGAGGACAGCTGAGAGAAGAAATCACAATCGAATCGAATGCCATTTTGACATTCGAACGCAGAGAAGAACGACTAATGGGTCCCACTGAAGGTACGACGATCTTAGTATTATTATTATTGTTATTATTATTATTTTTAATATCCACCGCGAACAGACGTGTATTATATTATAACTTATAATCTAAGAACCGCGTACCTAGTTACGAAATAAATCGAAAACCGATTCGTGATAACTGTGACGCGGGCGTTTTCAATACAAAACCAATCGGATCAAATGTACACGTAATAATAACACTATGTTTACATTCACTTAACCACATCACGATCTTGTATGTATTATAATACGTAAAATAATCCTCAGTCGATAATGTCTTACAAACATTTCTTTGACCGCGGTACCTGTCGTAACGTTCGACCTACTTTCATTCACTTTCTTTTTAGTTTTTCCTCCCACTGAGTCGAAGCCAGCCAGCCGGTAAGCTCGTTGTACAAATGCAATAATTACAGAGTGTTCCGCGGACCACGAGGATATACTAATTCTCTTGATGGGATGGGAAAACGGGATATATCTCTGCGCTAAGATACCCTGTAGAATTGTACATATATGGCGGTATGATATTATCTGTTGCAGTTAGTTGAGCCTGTTTGTTTGTTTCTGATTATAAATCACAATATTAATCGCGCTTTTTATCAGTTTTATCGGCGTGTTGTATTAAGGACCTACAATAACGATTGACTACATTAAAATAATAACGTAACGTATTAGGTACCCTTATAAACTATAATATAATACTATGTTCGCATACGTTTTCGCTCAGTTGTTATAATTACGTACATACCGAAGAGTCTTGTTGTATGCACTTATGCCGAATTTATTTCGAATTTTAAACACTCGTTGAGCATTAATTTGATAACACTCGAATTTATATTTCACATCTGGAACTACTATAGTAGGTGTATACCTGCTGTATCACTCGATATTCGAGACTCATAGAGAATCTGTCGCCGTACCTGCTACAGAAATAAACGATGTATTTAATATTATAGCTGCAATGCCTACACGTGAGCGCACATTTAGTCTAGAACTTAGAAATGCTGAAATGATTTATGCGAAGACACAAGGTAGTTGTATCCATGACAGGCTTCAATCCCACCTACACCTGAGATAAAATGTTTAAATTTTATAATAATACTATAAACCGCATAACGTTATTGAAAGAAAATCGGGTTTATGACCACCGTAAAACTAATACAGGTATTTCCGCTTCGACGTTGTCGGTTTGGGACCAATAATGAAACCTAAACCCGTGTATTGTCTTGACGCACATATAAGTGTTACCCGTATACCAAGTGGAATAACGGTTGTTCTCGCGAGGACGGAAATAATCATTTTGGATTTTCAACTGGGAACAAACCGCGGCGTGGTAATTTTTAAGACTTGCGGAGACGCCAAGCGCACGCCCCCCCCCTCCCCGGCATCTTTTCTATAACGAGTGCTTGTGCGTGTGTGTTAACGGCTCTTACACGTCCGTTGTTTTTCTTTTCGCAGCGCCCATCACTTCGCCCGCGGAAGATATTTGCGTGTCGGTCATCGGGCTGATCGTCGCCCTGGTCATCACAGCCCTGCTGGCGCTGGTTGCCGTCGCCGTGGCCGTGTCGTGTTGGCTGATGGCTTACAGGAGGACGCCTAACGTCAACGGCCCGCTGCCTCATCCGACGCAGGTGCCCAATCCGATGTTCATGAATCATGACCAGACGTCCGAACCATCGCCGGATTATTTGACATGATTTTAAGATCATTTTTATAATTATAATATACCTTTTTATTTTATTTTTTTTTTCTACTACCTATAAGTTCAAGCGCGTGCGTTGTGCGTGTGATCGCCCGCGTATGAACCTCGTACATTATATTTTACGACTGTTAATAATTTGCCATGTTTGTGATAAGTCGCGTAGGCCTTTAATTAGCTGTAGACACTCGCGATCAAAAAAAAAAAATATATATATATAATATAAATGTATGTCATTGTATAATATACCTATAACTATAAGCGGAAAAAAAACCCCCGAATTAATTGATTACGAAATATGTATGATTAACGTGACGACGAGTGTTCCCCGATTAAAGGCCTTTTCCGACCGTCTACACGATAATTTTCCTTAGTCAAAATTGCACAATTAAAACGTAAATAATAAATTCTAACGTGCACTAATTATTATTCATGTTTTAATTGTTGTACGGACATTTCTTCCGAACGCTTAGGTCGCTTATATTATTCGTATATTTCATGGCTTTCAATATCGATTAATACTATACAAAAAGAATATATGCATACACTTCTACATACACGTATTAAGCCTATCTAAATATACATAGTTTATGCATGTATTATTTTTAAATAAACTCTATAAAATACGAGCTTTCGGAAGACTTGTCCACTTTTAGTTTTAAGGTATATGTAATATATTAGAAGTAAATATGTATAATCGTTTAACATTAATCGAAAATGTTATGTATGAATAGTGTGATATACAAAAACTATTAATTTATTAACAACATAATAAAAATATATTAAACGTAACTTCCTAAATAAACATTATTATATTTTCAGTCATTAGGAAAGTGTTAAAAATGACTAACTTTATTACTCCTACTTAAATCAAAACTGTTAAGTATTCTTTTCGAGTCATTAATTAACAACGTAGATACTAGAATAAATAGTTATATATTATAAGACACAATTATATTAGATTGTCTTATCGAATTAAAAAAGTAACATTTAAACTTATTTCAATGTATTGCATTTTACAAACATCATGTACCTAACAGTTATTTTTTTATAAACGTAAAACTAGATAACTAGAATCCAATGCAGTGTGATAATTATAAAAATATTAATTAAACAAATATGCTTTTTTAAAACCTATTTTTATTTATTTTTGTCCTTTTAATATAATCCTGTCAAGAATAAAATTATTCTTATGTACCTGACATGCAGTTAAAAAAAATCCAGTAAATGTAGATGGTACTTGGGCGAGTCAATTTTTTTTTTTTTTTTATAATCGTTAATAATAATATTTGACTTGTACAAAATACTTGAAAATTTAATACAAGATTCCACACAAGTTGTTTTTACTTTCATTTCAAAATTATTCAAATCCATTGTCCTAATTATTTTTTGTAAGCGTTTGAAAAGCAAATATTGACATTACATTTCAATTTAAATATAACATACTATATTATAATATACCTATTTTAGACCAACATATCATCTCCGTTCAGAATCGTTATTCGTATACAATGATATCTATCATTGCATTCAAATTTAACAAATCCATTGTAATGACCTATCCTATGAACGAGGTGCACTCCGCTCCCAACTGTATAGCAGAGTGAAGCCCATCCGGTTCTTTTTTTTGTGTCCCACATCACATTTTGGAGCAGTAAAAATAAAAATGCTTCAATTTCTTTGTATGGCAAATTGGCAACTGTTCTAGAAAAATAATGTAGAACAGTGATGTCCAACCCGCAGTCTATACAGACCTCATTTTTAATGTGAAATTTTAACTTGTGTTTCGTTTACGAGTACTAATAATGAAAAATCTGATTGGAATTTAATTGTTCCAATACTCAAAATTGAATGAAAGTGTTCATTCGTAAGTCACAATCTATGAACTGATTTTGTTTGTTTCATCCGTGAGAAATTTGTTTACATATAAACGTCGAGCCAAATACAGTTGCCATTTTAATCATAATGTCTATCAAAGCAAGGAAATCTTCATGTGAAAGTTTTCAATAAAATTTTAAAATATCATTTTTTTTTATTTTTTGAAATTTATCATAGTAAAATGAATTTGTTTCCAATTTAAAAAAAAAAAAAAGTGTCTACATCAATTTACCAATATTGAATAGGTTTTGAAATAAACGAGATAATTTTATTTATATTTGGTGGTCCACTCCAAGATAATTGTTTACCAAAGTGGACCACCGAGGAAAAAATGTTGGGCATCATGCCATCATTGATATAGATCAGGGTTCGGCAGTTAATTTCTATTGGAGTCCTAAAGATTAAAATAATAAATCAATGAGGTCCAGTAAACAAATTAAACAGCCTGGAATGGCTCCAACCCTTTTAGGCAATACAAAACAATATAGTTATTAGTTCTGTCCACTCGTTCATAAACTTCCTATTTTCGATGTCAATTTTGTGTTTTTTACTCAACCTATTGAACGAATAATAAGAAGAAATAATATAAAACGAAAAACGCACTATATCCACAGGCTATATCACTAAATCACGTACTTTGTCAGTATACTTATATTATATGTTTTACTAATTATAACTTAGAGTTAAAAAAAAAAAACAAAAAACAATCAATAGCTATAGATCCTCTAAATTGTTGATATAAACATATATAATAATATATGTATATTAAATTATTATAAGTTTTATAGCTAATATTAATATGTTACAAGTTACACTTTAAATTCAATTAAAATTGTATTTAACAGTCTTTGATATTTTTTATAACAAAATATTAGTACATGATGAAGCGTTTTGTTACTAACTTGTTATTTAGATAATACGGATTACAGATAAATAATATAACTATTTCAATGGATAGCAACGATAAGCAATAAATGTAATTTTTGCCGTCGGTATATTTATTATTTTGGTATTGTCGTGACTTGGCCGTCGGCCGATAACATCGTAATAAAACTGATTATTACCTGCCCGATAAAATATTTGCAATGATCTATGACATAACTATAATCCGAGTTTGATAAATTAAATTAAATAAATATTCTCTATTTATAATAATACTATTACAGTAAATAACATAGTGAAGTACAGTTGACAAGGTCCAGAGTTTTGCCTTTCGCGATCCGGATCCGGATCAAGTCTATATTATAGATGACACTTGGGCAAGTCGAAAATTAAACATTTTAATATTTTTCAAAACCGTTGGGAAAAACCATCAAAAAATTACAGAAAACCCAAAAATTTTACGCAAAAAGAGATTGAGAGATAAATTTAAATGTATAGGTAAATATGAAAAGTTTTTTAAGCAAAGTTTGGAAAACGCTCTTTCGAGCATTACAGCATACAGAACACAATATACCTATACCTAATGTACCTATGTAAAGCAATATTGATTGTCGAAAATGGTATTCTCTCTATGTAGCCACTATAATGTCTTTCTAGATACTTTCTAATTCGATCCTGTATTTCTGTCGTGAAATAGGTATTATAATATTATTTAGTAGACCAATGTTTTCGGCATGACGCATGATTTCAATGCGAAATAGATCTGATCAAAACATGTGTACTTAAACTTAATAAGCACAGAGGGATAGTAATGCACCATAGAGAGATGGCAGTGTTCATTCAATGGGCCAATTTATGACATAATTAAAAAAGCGCGTATTGAATTTTTTAATCTCGCCACTATCGAAAAATGTTTAGGACTTCAGCATATATATGTTTATGGACTAAATATAACTTTTTTTTTTGGAAACAATTTTTGTAATACATAAGCACGTTTTCTTGGTTCCCTAAGAACTTATTATTAATGATTTTTGTTATAAGGAAAAATATTGAGTAGTATGCTTTTTTATTCTTGTATGGAGTATAATGAGAATAATAAGATATTTATTTCATGCAATTTCAATATTATTATTTCTTTTTTAATCACTTAATTATTTACCTAATGAATAATACCTTCAATGAACTTTTCTGAATTTTAAATGTATTTTTCTTCACATTTCAAACCGATAAATAATATTATTTAAAGTCTTCAAAACTAAGAAACAATCTGCAACCGATAAAGCATTAACTCAATACGAAATCCCTATATCTCAACTGTACCACAACTGTGATACGTCTTGGTTAAATCCGACATTACTACTATAGACTCCATTTGGACAATCGTTCCATTCTCACTCAAAACTTAAGAGATTACAAATCGGAAAATAGTTTAATTATAAAAGTGTATAATCAAAGGATAAAAATTACTATCAACTCGAGAAATTATTAAGTCATCAGATAAATAAATTAGTAACATGGTTTGAATTATAAATCACTAGTTTACTTAAAAATATATATAAGAGAATGCCAAAAACATACACAATATGAAGTTAATTGTTCTTGCTTTTCATAAAGCTATCAAGTTGTGCATCTAATTCATCTTTACTTGGCAGCTCTTTTTCATTGCTTCTGCCACCTCTGCCACCACCACCACCACCTCGTCCTCTGGAGTGACCACGAGTAGTTCCACGATCATCTCGGTTACCTCTTGCTCCCCCACGATTACCTCGTACTGGTAATGATGCTGGTCTACTGAGACGACAACAGTTGACAGATCAGTTGCAAGTTCAATTTTCATACGGCGTCCATCCAGAGGTACATTGTTATATTGCCGTACTGCTTTTAATGCAGCTTTTTTATTGTTAAACACAGCATCAGCTGTTCCCAAAGATCTGCCAGACCTATCATAATGAACTGTTGCAGCTTTCAATGGACCAAACTCGTCAAATAAATCCTTTATATCTGTAGATGTAACGCCAGAGTCTAAGTTTGATATTACAATTTTATGAATACTATAATAAGGTGAGAATCCATTAGAGCACCTAGCCAAAGGTCCACCCCTGCGCATAGGACCACCTCCACCACCACCGCTGCTGGCAGCTCCGTTAGATCGGAAATTCGATGCTTCATCACCACCGAAGCCTCTAGAACCGCCTTGTCTTCCGCCGCCACGACGTCCTCCGCGGGATGACGACCTTCTGTTCCTGATTATCTCGTCTAAACTTATGTCCATTGTGAATGACGATCTTCTGTTCCTGATTATCTCATCTATACTCATGTCCATTGTGAATAGATTTTAATTGGTACAACGTTTGAATATATAGAATATGGATAATATAAGCAGATTCAGAAACGTAAATGTCAAAACAAACAACACTACTTTTATGAATACCTACGTTTGACACAAAAATGGCCAGCACACAAACAAAAAACATTTAATATTAAATAATGTATATAGGTAAACGAATAGATGGATTTTTTCAGCTTACGCGTAGTTATAGAAACGTTTTATTTTTAATAATATCACGTAGGGAAATAGATTCAGCTTAGCTTTTTGACCTTAAATTAAATGTCAATTATAAAACAAAAATATATTAATCGTTTTACATAATAAAAAAAATTTATAATTTATTTTTATTTTTATTAATTTTACTTTTATTGGTATATCGTATATATAGGTATAGATGTTTATTGGACCAAAAATTTCAATTCTTTTACTGAAATATTTTTATCAGTGCTTATGCACATAATTGTAGTTACTATCATGTTAACTATTTAATTTTTTTACGTAGGTCTGTTTAGAAAAATATTATTTTGCGTAGGTACTCAAATACTCAATGATACTTAAACATAAATGTTGTCAATTAAAAATATTAAATCGTACAAACTAATTTGGTGAAATTCAGTAGTAAAATGAATGTTGGTTAGTTAGACCTCGTATATACATTGATTTTGTAAAATATTTCTGTTGTTTTCAGTCTAATAAGTTTTTAACTACCGTGTTTGTTATCGGACCATTTTCCAATCTGAATAATTGATTTAATTGTATTGTATAAAACTCTACTAGCCAATACTGGCAAGACAATATAGTGAATACCAAATAATATTAATTGGATACATAGTAAACACCATGAATAGTAGTCATTAGTTTTCATATGATACAAATTTTAAATATTCAATATTATATTACATAGATCTGTCATCATGCATAATATGTTTCTAGCGAAAATAAGGGAATGGGGCTTTACCGGCTTTTATTCTTTCCTAAGAGCTGACAATGCCTAAGGTAGAGCTTTCACAACACTGTCCCGAAATTAATTATTCAATGATTATATATTTTTATATAATTACCATGTGCGCCCATAGCGTAGTTTTCATGGAGGGACAAAAATAAACCAAATTAATTAGTGATTCCAAACCCTATTTATAGATAATAGGTTTTGATATAATGATATTCCTTGAAAAGGGACGAGGAAGAAAGTATATTACGTAACTTCTTGTTCGTAAGCATTAACTTTAAAAATACTGTTGATTGCTTACAGCTTACACCAATACATAATATCTTTATAACACTGTAATGAAATAATAAAATAAATATTATTATTATTATTATAAGAAATCCCTACTAAGTGTGGAAATAAAAACCGGATGGCCGATGGGCCTCGTTCTGCTGTACAGTTGTGGGTGGAGTTCACCTCGTTCATAGGATAGGTCATAACAATGGATTTGTTAAATTTGAATGCAATTATGAATATCATTGTATACGAATAACGATTATGAACGGAGATGATATATTGGTTTAAAATGGATGTATAATAATATAGTATTTTATATTTAAATTTAAATATAATGCAATAGTATGCAATTTCATAAAAATTTAAATTTCAAATTGTCATAAAATTTTTTTCTTAAAGTCCAGTAGAAATTGTTGTATAACTTTTTAAAAAGTAACTTATGGATAACCCAGTATTAAAATTTCAATCCTTAACTATAAACTAAAAAAATGTTATGAATTTTTATCTATAAAATAACTTGAAAATTAGCATGATTTTGATACATTTTATACAAATTTGTACTTTATGGGCTTATAAAAAAATCTGAGTTAAACGATCTCCGATATTTTTTAGTTACGATAAGTATTACTTATAATAAACGTTGTATTAAATTTTCAAGTTTTCGGACAGTCAAATAAATTTTATAGATATTTCAAATAAAAAAAAACTTAGAAAAATCGAACATTTAAATTGTCTATAAATAAGTCAAAATACTCTGAAAACTTCTCCATGTATAGAAAAAGCCAATATAAAGATTTGGTGAAAATTTCAAGTGTTTGCGATTTTTTTTTTTTTTGAGTTAGAGCATTTTAAAAAAATGTATTTTGTCAAAACGAAGATATGCGTAAAATTTCCCGTTTTTTTCGACGCTTTTAAAAAGTATTGAAAAGTACGGAAAAGTTGTTGTTTAAGAAAATCGAAGCATTTTTACTACCAAAAAAAGTGTCATCAGACACAAAAAAAAAAATTAAAAAAAACATCATTGTAAAATCAATAGATTCCATCACTCCGTTCAGAATCTAAAAAATATATTCAATCGTGGCAGTGGCCAGTGATTATTATTTTTATAAGCAATATTATGTATATCTAAATTCTAAAATAAATATTTTATCTAAGATTATATTTATATAATTTATTATATTTATATTTTATTTAAGATTTAAGTATCTTTATTCTAACAATGTTATTATTATATATTTTATTGTTACTGTGCTAGAACCCACCTGGACGTTTATACCAAATTAATAAATAAATGTCTGATAGTACCTATGCTGTATTATGTTGCTTGAAAGATAATAAATTCTACCAAACCTTCCTCTATTTATCTGTTTATAGTCTTTGAAATGTTAAACGCTTAAACTTAAATAATTTGTTTAACATACTTATGTGCTATTTATACTTTCAGTGTCTAACATTTTTAAGTTGTTTAATAATGAATACATTATTCAACTATATGACTTTTATCATTTAAGCCATGGATAATAACCGTGGATGTAATCATTTTTAAGTTAAAAAAATGGTCTTCAAATTAATTGATACATAGGAAAATAAAATTCCTGCTAACATTTCTATTTGACATATGGGTACAGAAAAGTATGCCATCCCTGTACTATGTCGATATCATAAATCGTTTATCTTTATAATTAAACAGTCCAAATAATTTCAGTCAATATGTTTTTAATTGTTTGTAACTACAACAAATTTCTTCCAATTATTAGTTCCTCATGTGAGTTTCCTTATTTGTAGTTTTTATGGAAGTAAAATGTATACCTAAGTGGCTAAGTGATAATATCACACCAAAAGACTTTTAGGCATAATCCTTAATAAAATATATATATATATATTATATTATTTAAGAAGTTTTTATAGTGTTTTAGAAAATAAATTTTTTAAACACAGGAATATTTAGTAGTAAAGTTTTTATCACAAAACAGTAATATGTCAAATCTTATATAATACAAATTTATAATAAAATCACACATTTTTAAGACAATAATATTATATTATATTAAATATAAACATTGTTCAGAAAATACTTTTGAGTGAAGAAAAATTACTATTTTGAAGTATAAAATAATATTTTAATAAATTAACATAAATTGTACAACAAATATAATGATTATGTATTACGCAGAATATAAAATTTTATTTTTACTCTTAAAACTATAAATCGCTAAATATATTTCTTGGTGGTTCCCACGTACTAGGTCTAGTACTCACGTCAGGTAGCTGTTTTTCTGCTTCAAGAGTATTATTTGTGGAATAACTTTGATAGGTCCGATCAATAGGTTCAGCATTATCCAACAAATATGATTTCATATTGCCTTTCCGAGACGGGGGAACTCCTAAAAATTAATTTATTATTTTCATAGAATAATTAAAATTAATAAATAAACTATACATACTTTCTTGAATATCACTTGCAGATGGTAGTGATCTTTCTCTATACTTACGACGCATTTCATTCCCTCTTAATTTACGCTCACGTCTTTCTTTTTCTAAATTAAAAAAAATCACACTACAGTCAATCTGTTAAATATATATTAACAACAATATATATAAACAATCTACCTCGGATAACTAATAAACGTCCTTCTTGGATGTAATCACTCACTAAATCGTCGTCTTCTATAAATTGAGGGAATCCTAATATGGATAAAATTCGTGTTCCAATATTAAAATAAGTTGCTAAACATACAGCTAATATAAGAGTCGGAAAGTATACATTGAAACCATCACTAATTATTTTAATTACATCCATATGTCCCATTATCTAAAAACAAAATAATTAATCGATAAAATAATGAAACATTGCTTTACTATTGAATTATATTTCACTTGTGTGTAATCAGTTTCTAGAATACGACTTTTGATCACATGACTATCCATATGAATAAGTCCGAGAAAATTTAAGCACATGGGAGATGTCAGACGACTCAATAATCTATAAGAAAAATATTTATATATTTAAGTTATAAAAAATATTAAACTTAAAAAATACTTACAATCCAAAAAATATTAAGCTACTTTCAGTAGTTTGATGATTTGGTGCTAGGTAATAAATATTAAGCAATTTTATCTTAAATATTGTAGAATATGTACAATATGCCAAATAAGCAATTGCTATTGTAGATAATAACTGTAAAAAATGATTTAATATTAATGAAAAAATAACATCTTTTTTATCTAAATCAAACATATTATTAATTTTATTTACCTGTATCATGACATAATCATTATTTTGTTTCGCAACATTAACCATGAGAGCAAAAATAGAGAGTACTGGTTGTTTTTTAAAAAATGTCATTTCAGACCACACAATTACAACTGATAGTATACCAGTTATTACCGATAATGTTTGAAGCATCATAGGGTGTATACGACACCACCAATACCATTCTATAGGCAAATAAGACATTATATATAATATTTTATGTTAAATTATTATATCACTTTGGTTATAATTTTAAGACTTAAATTATATAAATTCTCAAAATAAATAAATAACAATATAATAACATTTTATATTATATGAACTGAATGGATGAAAACATATCAACTAATATACTACACTAATAAGTATTATATGAACTAACATGGATATTTATTATTTATAAAATATTATTAAATAATAATTCAATAGGTACAAAGAAGATATTTTATCATGTTATATACTTTAAAATAAATATGGCATATTAAAAATTAAATACAAAAAATGATAACACATTTTTAAACAAAATATCTCACCCATTGTAGATGTATCAACATAGTTGTTAAGTTTTGAAGGTTTATTAAACATTTTTTTAAACTTTCGGTCTCTTGATGTCATATTTGAATTTATATCTTCTAAAAATATAGCTTTTTCTAACATTAAACTGCCTTGAGTATCTGTACGTTGATACATATGTACAGCCACAATCAACTAAAAATATAAATTCAATGAAAATTATATACATATTAAAGTGATATTAAAAATATCTTTAAATATCATTTTATTTGTATATTTTTATAATTCTATTAAAATAGAAAATATATAAACCGATAAAGGTACACAGAAAAAAAAAAATTCCAATCGTTATAAAAATCTAGAATATTGTTTAAGATAGAACTTGGTAATGGTCTCATACAACTTTGTCATTGAAAAAATTGGGTACATTTTAACACATTTATAATAACTAAATGTTTCATTTTAAACAAATTGAAACTATTACCAAAAAGATAACTTCTTATCTATAAATATTATACTTCCAGTTACAATTTAATAATATTATTTACATCATTGATGTCACATATTACTAAGTAACCATAGCAACCATTCTTTATATAATGTTTAATGTAATTTTGTCATAACATATTCAAGATAAATGTAATCTTAATAAAATAAAATGGATAAATTAAGTAAGCCACAGATTATTATTCATAGAGAAAAACCAGTCGACTATCAGTTAAAAGATTGTCAATGGATTCACAATTCAGCTAAGTTTATAGCAGTTGGAGGTAAACCTAACTTAAAAGGTGTTATAAATTTATATGGACTTGATGATAATGAAATTCAAACTGTACAAGAGTATGAAAAGTCAGTTGCTATAGAATGCGCAACTTTTCAATCAAGTTTAAATAATAAAAGACACTTGGCATTTGGAAATTATAAAGGTGATCTAGAAATTGTGGACTTGGAGTATTCAGCTAAATCAATATATTCTGTAAAAGCTCATCAAGGTCTTATTTATTGCATTGATGGCGTTGGTGGTCTTGGAATTGGATGTGGTGCTCCAGAATTAGTGACCGGTATGTATAACATAAGGTATAATAATTCAATATTCACATAAATTATCAATTTATTTTACAAAGAAATAAAACAAAAAAAATAAACATTAATTTTAGGAGGAAAGGACGGTTCCGTGAAAATATGGGATCCAAGAGAAAAATTACCAGTTGCAAAAATGGAAACTGCTATTGGTGCTACAAAGAGAGATTGCTGGGCAGTAGTCTTTGGTAATGCTTATAATTCAGAAGAACGAATTATTTGTGCAGGTTATGATAACGGAGACATAAAAATGTTAGATTTAAAAGCAATGGCACTGCGCTGGGAAACAAATGTATCAAATGGAGTTTGCAGTTTAGAGTTTGATAGAAGAGACATTAAAATTAATAAGTTAATAGCCACAACAATTGAATCACATTTTTATGTATTCGATACTAAAGTGCAACACCCTACAAAAGGATTTGGGTATATAAAAAATAATTTACATAAGCACACAATTTGGACAGTCAGGCATTTGCCTCAAAATCGAGAAATATTTGCAACAACAGGCGGAAATGGTTCAGTATACTTATGGAAATATAAATACCCCGAAGAAAGATATAAGACCGAGTCTGATGGAGACTTGATAACAAACCCAGGAAAATTACAGTTGATTCAGAATCAGCTGATATCAACCCAACCAATCAATAATTTTCGTTGGTGTTCAAGCAAATTAGGCTTAGCAATATGTACATCATTTGATCAAAACATTAGACTATTAATAACAACAAAACTTAACTTATATTGAAATCATAATTATTATTGTCATATCAATTTTTTTCAGCCAATATAAATTATATGTTTTTTTAAATTACTTGTTTATGAAGTCGAGTAAGCATGCCAATGGAAAGTGCCGGTGTAGAATTCCTTGAATTTGATCTTACATTTGTCAAAAAATCACGTTGATCTTCAGGAACTTTTTTCAAAATTATTTGAAAACAATCGTACAATGGATCACCAGGATTTATACTGAGACTAACACTTTTTATAGACTAAAAAAAACAGATTAGTTTTATATTTATATGAATAAATCATTAAAATAAAACAATGTATGTATATTTATATATTGTGTAAATACTTCGAGAACATCTTCCAGAGCACCTTCAGATTCTAATTTTTCAGTATTTAGTTTAGATAGTTTAAAATAAACTTTTCTTAATGTATATTCGATTTGACTAGATCTCCATAATTCTCTTGGAATGTCAACTAATGCAATACCTAGTAATAATATTAAAAGAAACAACCCCCATGTATTACTAGCAGATGATGCAATAGCTTTTAATTTTTGCCTGAAATCATAAAATAATATTTTCTAATTAAAAAATAATTTGTATTTAATTAGATATCTTAATTTGTTAAATAATAGTAATTTATTTAGTTATTTTAATTTATTTTGGGATTATAAGACACAGATTATTTACTTATATTAAAATACATTAAAATAAATTTCAAATTTTTCAAAAAAACAAAAAAACACTTAACTAATTTTAAAAACACTTCCAAGTTTATATTTTCAATGTGTATAATTATTTTAAAAATATAAAATTTAATTAAGCACAGAATACATAGTATTAGTACATTAAGTATGTAAAATCAAATAATTAAAAATTACCATATATCTCCTTACAGGAAATTTTAACGACAGTTAATTTTTTTAATTTAAATATTAAGCAAGACATTTCAAAATTTTGCTAAGCTTTTATTTAAAAATTGTTTATATTATTAACTCTATTTGTAAACTTACCAATCTAGATGCACATCTGGCTTAAGAGCAATATAAATTATAAGTATTGTAACAATTGATAATAATGTACTATAATAAAGTGTATTGCTTTTAATAGCATTTTTTAATTTCTCTTTCAGTGTAAACTCTCCAGATTTGACATAATATTGCATAACTGGCATGATAAACCTAAACATTTTAAATGATTAATTATTATACATAATAAAGCAAAAATACCTAAAATAGAAAAAAAAGTAAAAATTTCAATAAATTCAAATTAAATTAATTTAAAATATTTTATATAGGTAGTAAATGTTTTCTTTTTGGTACAATCCTAAGTAAATATTTAATGAATTTAAATGATTATATAAATAAGATTTAATAACAAAAAATAATCTTATTTTAATTCATATAAGACTTATTTTTTTAGCAATATCTTCAAAATTAATATGATACTCATATAGTATTAAAATGATTATGATGTATTTAAATAATAACTTAATTTCTTTGTTTAAATTAAAATATTACATTAGTCCAAAACTCAACCTTTAACCAAATGTTATGGATAATTCTAAGTTATGACAAAAGCATAAGAAAAAAAAATTGTTATTAAGAGTCTATTATAGTTTATATCATACTTAATAATTAATATACCAAGTTAGAAATTGAGAAGTCCAATAAACAACTCTCCACATATTTGGTAACGTAGATTCTGGCACATAACTCCATGGTTTTTTACATGTGGTTGATTCTTGACTAGAATTTGTGATGTTATGATAATGCTCATCCTGAACACATTTTCGATAAGCTGCCTAAATTTAAAAATAAATCACATTACTTATTAAAAATTATATTAAACAAAAAAAAATAACTAACATTTTAAAACAATAAATAATTTTTCTTATATTAAAATAAAACATTTTTGGTAGGTATATTATATCATGAGATCAAAATAAATCTAAAAAAAATGTATTAGGTAGTATAAATAAAATAATAATAAAATAACTTACTAAAGATATATCGATGGGAAGAACAAAGATAATTAAAAGAGAAAAATACCAAGCAATAAGCACAGCAAATGTAACAACAATATTTTGAGTTTTCCAATTGCCATAACGATTTAGTAACGCTGTGGTTAGAATAAAAGCAAATATCACTTCAGCACTAAATATTCCCACAGTCATTTTAAATCTTTTTAAATCATCTATTTGACATTTTTTTCTCAGCTTCAGATTGCATATTTTGTAATTTTTCCAGTGTCATAGATTTCAATGGCATTAATTTAGGTTTACATAGTACTAGTTGTAGAGATTCTTTATGATGCAATAGTCCAACTTTTGGTACAAAATGTTTTATTGATACTGAGTTGTCTAATACTGGTGTAATATTTTCCACTGGTGGTTCAGATGATGGATTGTCATCCTGCATACCAACTGAAAAATATGATATATATGTAATGCAATTTAATATATATATATATATTATATTATGTTATATTTATTATATATTTTAATATATGTTTATATACATTGTTTTTTTTTTTAGGAATTACATTTAAAACATTAGTTCAATGTAATAAATAAATATTAATTAATTTAATATATTATATATCTATGGTTTAATCATTTTTATGAAAAAATTAATTTAAAAACTATGATTACAATATAATAGAACTCTATAAATTCAATAATGATATTTATTTAACTCTGAAGTAAAGTTTAAAATATTTTGTAGATATTATTTAGACAATTTAAACAGATAAGACATACATATATTTTCTCAAAATCATAATTTTATTTATAATGGAAAACAAGAAGTTCAATAAAAATAAAAATAATTATTTTAAAAAAAAAAATTAAATGATTACACAATTGACAGATAAAAACATTCACTTATGTCTAGGATTAACGAAAAATATTTAAGTTCATAATACCCATAGTCAAACATTGGTCAGAATAAACTAAATGGATGAAAACATATCAACTAACATACACTAATAAGTACTAACGGAAGAGAATAATCCAGAACCGTTGACCTGCCAATTAAATTTTTTTTTTATTTCGACCACTTGGGCAAGTAATAAACTTCTGACACAACAACTGACTATATTTTATTAGTACCTCAATTCACAGTCTATAGATACTGTCAAATAAAATACAATACCTAATATATATATCTTTAGACACGATTTCGAACCAAAAAGCCGTTTAGTATGACGTGCCAAATCCGATGACACGTTTCCGTCTTCGTATTTCTAACTGTTACTTGGTACTCTTAAGTCCTAAGTTCCATATGTTTCGAACGTATTAAATAAAATTTTTAAATAATAAATAATAATATAAAGATGGCAAACTATTTAACTCGTAGTAATTGATAAATGATAACATTGATAACCCATTGACGACGAATATAGTCTATCTACAGCCGTGGTCGGAAGTGTGCACTATTGCGAAAGCGTCGCGAGCCCTCGTCGGTTTTCGACTTTTCGTTATATCATTGATTATACTAAACACAATCATGGATGGACATACATATTATATTAGATAAATTGCTTTGATTTCCTAACACGGCAACGTTTCTGAAAAGAGAGTGAATTTAGATGGTACACGAGCCAGTCAAAAATTTAACATTTTCAATACTAAAAGTGTAAAACCATAAAAAAAAAATGATGGAAAAACAGGAATTTTCACGCAGTACCATTTTTTGACAAAATATAATTTTTAAATGCTCTAATTCAAAAACAAAACTCCACTAACATTTGAAATTTTCATTAAAAGTTTATTAGCGTTTCTATACATGGTCAAGTTTTCAAAGTATTTTCCTAAGTTCTTTTTATTTGTAATATCAATAAAAAAATTTTGGCTGTCCAAAAAATTTTGAAAATTGTATACAAGATTTATTATAAGTTATATTTATCGCAATTAAAAAAATCGAAAATCGTTTCACACAATTTTTTTTATAAGCCCCTAAAGTTCAAATTTTTATAAAATATATCAAAATCGGTATAATTTGTAACTTTGTAAGTTATTTTATTTTGTAGTTAAAAAATTTTAAAATTTTTGGTATTTATACTTAAGGTTCAATATTTTAACACAAGATTATCCATAAGTTTTTCTTCAAATATCTATAAACAAATTTCTACTAGACCTTCAGAACATTTTTTTAGCCATCTGAAAATAAAATTTTTACGAAATTGCATAAAATAAGGATTTATTCTCAAACGATTTTAAACATTTATTATTATTCAAAAAGTATAAGTCGTGGAAACTTGAAACTTTTACCAGTTGTTTAAATTTTTATTTTATTTTCAAAATATTTTACTAATTTTTAAATTATTTATAGGCATTTTATACCTATTAATTTTTTTTAGGTTTTTTTTATAATCGTTGATAAAAAAAAATTGGCTATCATAGAGCGATATCACTCATTAATTTACTAAAAAATCTACCAAAGGGACGATCCCGCTATTACACCCTCTTATAACCATTCCTCCGAAGCTAAAAACTTTAGTCTTTTTAGTCTGAGTACGAATCTAAGGTGTAAGATACTAGGATATAGGTAGGTACAAGATTTGTATCCAGAGACTAAGGAATGGGCATTGGGCGGCAAGAAATATCGATGATTATGCATAACATTTTAGTCTTTGATACATCGAAAAATAAATCATAAAATCGTTTTAAGTTATGGTTAAGCTACAGACTTCAGTGTTTGTCTGCAAAGAAAATATTATTTACACTTTTTACTATAATTTTTTCTCTGTAATAGAATATTTCCAATCTATTTCTACATATGTCGCACGCTTGCATCATACTTAGTGAGTAGTGGTGAAACCATGAACCGATGAATCCATAGACGTATAAACTAAATATCCAAGTAGTAAATTAGTTTATATATCTTTGGTGAAACCGGCCCTAAGTAAATTAGATGAATGATATATGTACAATTTTTGTTTTCGTTCGAATCCGACGTCCGAAACTTTGAGTGACATTGTGATTTGTGACCTGTGGACATAGAATAGAGTGGGCTTGTGGCATAAGAATTGAATATTTGAAAATTAAAAAGAAAATTAGCTACCATTATCCAATAAAAAAAACCCAACCAATATTGGTTACACTGAAAAAATAATAAGAACCAGACTGTATTATTCTATTCTATGGCTGTAGTCTGTAATCAGTAATCTATTATCAATATTAGAAAAGGCGGTAAAATCACGGATATAGATATAGATAGTTATAGTTGCCTAAAGCCGTGGGTAAAATACATGGAGAAAACCAGATTATTGGCATTTATTTATTGTTTGTTTAGTTACCTACATACCATCATAATATCATACCTGTTTACCTTATTGTTTGTTGTACTGGTGTACATTTGTTTTATTCTGTGTCCATCATAATTTTTGATGGGTTTAATTTTAAACTAAAGAGTTTAATAATTAATAAATATTAATTAGCGTGATGTATTCAATTTTTATTTTGAAAGTGTAATATGATAGTATTCCCAACAAATTCAAATCACGATTCAGTAGTACACCATTATTAGGACTTGTGTATTCAGGTATTATTATTATTTAAATAACCCAACAAATTGTGCAGCTGAATTATCAATTCAAGTTTTGTAATTCCAAGTTGGTAGGTGCATTTACTCTGATTTTTTGATTTAACAGTTTTCATTATACATTTTTGTTTTAAAACTTTAATATTTTTATTATTATATTATTTGTAGATAAAAATAATTAAACAACAACTGATTTTTACTCGTTTTTAGACTTTTGATTGATTATCTTAATATGATTATGATAATCTGTAAATTTTAGTTTTAGATAAATTCTAACTACTATTTGAAATTTTGAACAAAATGTCCTATTTCAAACATTTATCAATTGATTTTATTCCAACTTCTTTTTCCTAGCATAGCCAAATAGTTATGAATTATGATTTAAACTGAATAGTTATGAGAAACTACAACATTAATTCAATTGTTTAAACAAAAAAAAAACATTTTTTATATATTAATTGACAATTGTACTTAAAATTAAAATATTTAGAATATTAAAATAATTTTATTTAGTAGGTATTGATATAAACTAAGGTAACTAAGAACCAGCTACTTTTTTAGAGGAACGAAAAAAAGAATGAGTTCTTTTCTTATATGAACGAGGAATTGAACGTATTCCTTTTAATATTAAATGAACAAGGAATTGAACGAATTCCTATTTATACTAGAGGAACGAGGAATTGAACAGATTCCTAAATAAAAGGAATTTTAACAACACTGTAAAATTGTGTTTTCAATTAAATTTGACATAATTTACTATGTCAGGACCATAAACATAATATAGACTTATTGCTATGTCTATTATTTGGATAATATAATCCATATACAAAAATAGAACAAGAATAGATAGTTAGTTAAATATATACCTTCTTATTCATTTAGTTGTAAAATTATAACTATTAATTGCAATGAATAATTACTGCTTAAATAAATATGAAAAGGAATATTAAACTATCAATATTATCAATATGTATTTTATATAAAGAATAAGTAATATATTTGTTATTTTATAGTATCTTTTTGCTTAGATTAAATACAATCTATCCTAGTATTCATTAAGTTAGTGAAAGTGTATAGGAATTTTTTCTTATAAAATATATATGAAAAACAAAGTTAATGTATTTTATTTATTTTTAGTTAATTAATTCAAAAAGATGGAAGATTTCAATGATTCACCTTTAGAGTGGGATAATGAATTTGAAGAAGATAATGAAGATGAAAAATGGATTGTAAGACAAAATATCATGTTTTTAATTGATGCATCAAAACCAATGTTCAATACTTTTAATAACAACAATTATTTTTCAACAAGTATTGAAATTTGTAAAGCAATTGTAATGAATCTCATTAGAAAAAGTAGAAATGATAAAATAGGTATAATGTTATTTGGAACGAATGATAATAATAAGACTTGTCCTGATAATATTAATATTATATGTGAAATAAAAAAACCTGGTGTTGATACTATTAAAATGCTTGATAATGTTATGTTATCTGATGTTACAAGATATGGACAGTCTCAATTTTCACCGCTTGCAGATGCCTTGTGGTATAGTAACTATCTTATAAAAAAATGTAATGAAAATCAAAGCTGTAGTTCTATAATACTCATAACATGCAATGACCAACCAATGATTGGAAATTCTAAAAAACAATTCAATCTAAAAAAAAGATTAGATGATGTGATAAAAAACAATGTTGATTTTAAATTTATACCTATTGGTGCAACTTTTAATATGAACATTTTTTATGAGAAAATTCTGACTAACTTCAACCATACCACCATACCATCCAATGGATTAAAAAACATTGATAATATTATGTCAGAAATCGATGAGAAAATGAAGCACGGGAGAAGTGTGTCCAAAATCAAATTTTTTGTCGATGATAATAATTACATCTCTACTTCAATTTACAATTTTTATTCAAAATCAAAAATACCAGCAAAAGTTAAATTAGACAAAAAAACTAATAAACCTTTGAACTCGATGACTCAAGTATTTACAACCAATACTAATGAACTAGTGTATAAGTCCGATATGGGCAATTGTTGTATTATAGATCAACATAAAATAATATTTAAAAACGAAGATCTTCTAATTTTAAAAAACAGCCTTATTGAACCTGGCACCATTAAATTACTTGGTTTCACAAACAAAGATGATATTTTAATATTATATCATTTTAAAACTTCTTCCTTTATTCAGCCTGATAATGTTACAGTAGAAGGAAGTTCGTTATTTTTTAATGCTTTACTTGGATGCTGCTTAGAAATGAATAAAATAATAATTTGCTTTTTAAAAATTCGAAAAGGTGGAAGGGGTCATTTAGTGGCTTTGGTACCTCAGTCTGAAATTATGGATGAATTTGGTACTCAGAAATATCCACCTGGATTTCATGTAATTTACTTGCCATTTTCAGATTGTATTAGAACCGTTGAAATTAATAAACCAAATTATAATTTGCCAAAAATAACTGACCAATATACTGACATTGCAAAAACTGTTTGTGAAAAAATGTCTTTTGATTATTACCCAGGAATAATCAGAAATCCAAAAATAAACTTCCACTGGGCTATGCTAGAGGCTTTGGCATTAGAATTAGAAGCGCCTAATGTTATAGATGAAACTCTTCCTACAAATCTTAATATTGGAAAAGAATTGTATCAAATAAAAAATGATATTTATGAAAATCTTTTTCCAAAAGGTTTTAACGTATCAAAGGCTGAAGCAAAGAAAAGAGTTCCTAGTAATTCTCTTGATAATAAAAGAGCAGTGAAAAAAAACAAAATGAGTAAATAAATATTATAATCAAATTCATTCAAATGATTTATTTATTACATTTTTTCATAATATTTACAATTATAAAATATAGTGTGTGATGTAAATATTTTTTTTTTTTTTTATTATTAATTTTTTCCAAAAGTACACAACACTCATGTTTACACAATCATGCTTATAAGTATGATACTTATATCCTATACTACAAATTATATTAACTTATTTTCTTTATACTGATTTTTTTTTTATTGTAGATTTATTATCCATGTTTAATGTCAAAATGTTTTCTTTTGTGCTATACAATTCTAAGGTCAGTAAATTAAGTTAAAAGTAGTTTACATTATTTATTTCTCAGTTTGTATTTGTATTTAGTATTAAACTCTTTAATTCTATATAATTTAAATTGTTGATATTTTATTTGTACAATCGTATTTTAGTAATTTGTAGTTGATATACCTGTTATCTTTAATCATGAACAAAATTAGTTATAATTCTGATTGTATAATGAAAAATAATTTTAGAATTATCATCAATTATGTTATGATAGGTATTTAATAAAATTGTATTCTGAAAAATAACGTTAGAACGATATTATGATTATATATATAAAAAATTAATTCCTTTTTTCTTTAATCGTGGCATCATGCGTGAATGGCTGAACCAGTAACGCTAATTCTTCTTTTGTGATGTTTTTTATTGTCATGAAAAGGTTGCTGATTTATTATTTTAATTGTCTTAACAACTCAAAACTTTTACTGGATATCCATCATTATAAAATAAACACAAAAATATTACCTTGGTAATTATACCAAAGTATAAGGTACCTTAAGCTTAAGACTAACTAAACATAACTTGGCTCTAAAAAATTGTTAGTAATATTCCGTTAAAAAATAAAATTATTTATCTATGATTAAAATTGTTAAAGATCTTCCAAAATTCAACATATAGATTAAAAAGGATATAATGTATTAAAGGAGTAAAAATAGAACAAATATCTAACCAGAAATGCTAAACTGTAGGTATGAAATTTGGTTGGTAGTTTGGTTTTATGATGCAACCAAAATTGCCAAGTCGATTCATTTGAAATTTGAATATAATAAACATAGGAAATTGAATGTACATTAATGATTTGTAAGTGCCCTACAAAATAATTTATTTATAAGAGTGATGTAAGTACCCAATCATTTGAAAATTGCTGTAAGTTGTTATTACTTTACCAGTATAACAACTACTAAGACCTACTTAAGGAATGCAGTAGTACTAATTAATAGGCTTAATGCCGTTAATGGTCTAGTTATATTAAATATTCGTAAGGATAAAAAAAATTGATCTGAATGACAAAATAAGTGAAATAAGTAAGTCATCAAACCAAAGGGTTAATTTCTAAATTCTTAATTTCATTTAATAAATAGTTTAAAAAAAAAGTTTTATAATTACTATTTTAGTGTTAGACAAACGAAGAAAAGTTTGAACTTATTCGCTCGCACTTGGTTCAAGTTCTTCAACCCTACTTCAATGTTCCCAATAACTTATTTGAAAAGTATGTTGAGAAGACCTTGACCTCTCCCATACCACTCTACTTAGCCTCTAAACCATTTACGGGTGAAATGTCATATGGATCGGTTACCTCTCAAAAAATCTCTGCGTTTAGATTAATTAGTCACAGCCGAAGTAGGTCGCCAGCTTCCCAAAAATAGCAGTTAGGCACCTTAGTACCTTACCCATATACTTAACTCCATCCTAAGGCCTCTATTCTTTCTTACTTGTCTCTACAATAGAAAACATCTGATATTATCTCAATTTTAAAACTAAGTAAACCACTCGAAACCCCATCGACCAATAAGTCTTTATAACTCTCTTCTCGAAACTTTGTGAAAAACCAATTTTTATACAGATCTCTCCTTACATTAACAACTTATCTATTATGCCACAAACCCAGTTTGGTTTCTATAAGAACCAATTCAACAAGCGTTGGATAAAGTTTGGCACCCTGATCTACTGTATAAACTAAAAAAATCTTACTTCAGCCATATTATTTATTTTACAAATCATAACTTGAAAATCGCTATTTCATATTAAAAGTAGGATTTAAAATCTCGCATTCTCGCCCCAATAGTAGCTAGCAGGTGTACCATGAGGTGCCATACGCCCATACCCTTCTCTATCCTATATAATCTATACTCGGCTGACCAACAAACGTATTCACACACTTCAATAGCGGGTTTCGCAGTCGATAAAACAACCTACTGACAAAACAAATTCACAACAAGAAACCTTCAACCCTTAGTTCAAACAGCAATTAAATTCATAACCTAACTCCAAGGGCTCCATCGGACGAGACCCAAGAAACCTGTGCTCAACCTCAAACTAAATCTTAGGATAAAGCCATTACTACTGAAAATTCTCCCCTAGAAACAGTCTCAACAATGATATTATGATAATGCAATTAATTTTTTATTCAAATTCTTCAATTTATCCACTAATTTCCCTTCTAATCGAAGTTTTACATAAATGTTTATCTGCATATAACACTTATTATTAAATTTTTCATTTTTCATTTTGTTAATATGCAAACAATCAAATATTGTTATCTTATACTTGTCATCGTGTAAACTAATGTATTTATAAGTTATTATGTAATAATTCGACCTATAAGTATATTTAATTTAATTTTCAATCTGTAGCAGTTTAGTAGGTACCTATTGAAAACTATATAAATATAAAAAAAAAAGTTAAAGAAACATATATATGATTAAATTTATTATATTAATAGTAAGTTGATGTTTAAAATGTAATATTTTAAAAAATACACAATGGAAAAGAAAATTATTATGGTTAGAGTAAATATCTGATCTTCACGTATCAGGGTTTACATGTTCTTCTGATCTAGGAGAAACTTTTATAACATAACGGCAAGTAAGCTTAACTCACTAATACACCATCTCCAGTCATCTTCAATTAAAATTAATAAATATAATATAGGTAGATGATATAATGAAAAAATTACTAATTAGTGTATGAAAGACTAACAGAAAACCACTGCTTTCTATTTAATCAAAATAAGTTTATTTTTAACTTTCATAATATCATTAAACAACTTTATTTATTTTTCTTATTTTTAATTATTTATCCAACAAGAATAACACAGCAACTGATGATGTAATGACATTTTTTATAAATTAAATTTCTTATATCTTTTTAGTGTATTGTATATTATATATTTTAAAGTAATCAGAAAAAGATAATAGATGATAATAAATTCTTTTTTAATTCTTGTAGAATACAATCCTCTTGCAATAAAATTTAAGTGATTAAAATTATAGAGAACGGGACAAAATTATTGTAAATAAAAGCAAAATAATGTATTAATTTAATAGCAAAATTATGAATTAAAATGATATTACAACTATTAATAAGTTTACTTTTTCATAAATGACTGCTTTTTTCAGTTTATTGAAACATTTCCAAAAAATAAATCAGCTTAAAAAATTTCATAAAATTGAAAATATTTATACAAGTCTACAATTTGGAAATCAGGTGTATATTAAAAATGGGTACCTATTAATAGCAGTAGAACTTTAAAATGTTAACAAACATATTCAAATTCAACATTTGAAATTACTTTTATTATTGGCAGCTTACCACCTCATATTGTAGAGCAAATTGCAAAACATTGTCAGCTAAGTAATGTAATATTACAAATATATATGTATATAGCCATAGAGGTATAATATTATTACCAAAGAAACTGTAAAACAACAAAAATATATTACATATTTTACTTCTCCATACTTTTACTCAACAAGTGTTTAATATATAACAACAATAAAGTTTGAAAAAGCGAACAATAAATATAATTAATGGAATAATGGTTATTACAAATAATGTAAACGTGATATCATTTCAATAATTTACATAATCATAATAAATATAATACAATAATATTGTATTGTTGTATATGTAAAAAAAAACGAGAGTACACTGATAAATATTTTAGCCAATTTTATGAGATTTAAGTACAATTCTGAAAATGAATGAATAAATAATCTTTTATTTTTAATATTTCTTACACAATACTAATTATTAAGGTAAATAATTTTGAATGACATAACTGGTCTTATGTTTGTAGAGCAGACATATAAAAACAAATGATTAATATAAATCAAAACCGATAGTCACTTAAACCTATTTTTTATTGCTATAACATCTAGTAAAATGTAGTACAGTAAAATAAGAGAAATATTTGATATACTATAAAGAATATATAATTATTTTTTAATAATTTATCTTTTTTTTACTATGTACTTCAAAAGAATAGTAAACAAAATTTAATAAATGTTGATGAAATAGTTAAAATTTACAAATTTCTTTTTAATGAAATATTAGATTGAAAAACATTAGTTATGAAAATACAATGAAAAATGTCAAAAAAAGATGGAAATGCAGAGAACCAAAGAAATATTATTTTAGAAAAGAAAAGGCTCATCCAAAACTAAATCTATTAAACTAATTATAGTTTAAGACTAGACCAAATCAAATGTATCATAATTACGTCTCTGCACTATTAAAGTCTGCAACAGGTTTCACTGTATATTTACATTATTTTTGACTTGAAATCACATAACAAAAGTATGCATCAAGTAAAAATAAATTATTTTTTTTTAATAATATTTCAATATCTTAATCAATATAAATTATTTAGGGATTTATTTTAGTTATAATTAATAAATAAATAGAATAATAAAAATATTTTAGTATATATCCAACAATTTGTAGCTGCACGATTTTAAGTCTTAATTACACATTGAATAAATAAAACTAATGCAACTTGTAAATTTAACACTTCTTTTTGACAGTTTATCTTTGTACTTCTTTATTTAACCAAATTTAAAATCAGTTTGTACTCATAATACTTTTAAGCTGAATGTGTAAAACACTTATTTCAATCACAAATTATGTACCTTAAATATAACAAAACAGATAAAATAAGAATAGTTTTAAAATCACAATATAAAGTAAACATTTGACATTTATATCGGTTTATAAACATTCATTCGTATATTCAGTTAACAATAAAAGAAAATACCATTTGTAACCCCTAAGATATATAACAAAAGTATTCTACATTTTCGTTTAATTAATAGTATTAATCATAAATATATAAAATGATAGGCCTCTGAGAACACATTAAAATAATCAGTTCGAATCATCAAAATACATTTTGGTCACTAAGTACATTAAAAATCATTATCATTATTATTACAGTAGAGCGTACATTATCCGAACTAATTGGGACTGAAGGAAGTGCGGATGATGAAATAACAATTTAAAATAAAGTTATTAACTAATTTATTGTGTGTATAACATACCTATATTATGACATATATTGTTTATATTATTCATATTTAATATTGATATATTATTAAAAGTAAGTATGTATTAGTCAAAATTTAAAAATATAATAAATAATGCATTTATATTTGTATTTACAAACATTTTGTAAAGTGATAATTGTGCGGATAATTGACGTTCTACTGTACTATTATTTTGTCTTTGAACAAATGTTTTATCAATAATATAGTATAATGGATAACTATTGTATTCTCTAATGGTTATAAGTTATAATTGTAAAAACAAATCAATGATAAAATATGCAGTGTATTATTTATAATTTGAAATTGTAACTAAGTTCAATATTTCTTAGAAAAAACATATTCATAATAATATTCAATAAACAAAACGTTTACAATGAATAGAACTAATATGAAAACTGTAAAATACTTTGATCATTAGCATAATATACAAGTTTAACTTTGGAAAGATAAATGGAATTAATAAAATATTAAATACATATATATATTATGTATTAGATTTAGCAAAAATTATTTACAAGTTGTTTTCAAAGGAACATAATCACTCAATTGAATAAAATGTTTAATCGACTTAATTTTCAAAATAGGTCACTTATGGTAGATTAATAGCACATTTTTTTCATGAAACATTTAAAGAAAATAATAATTTTAAAACTTGTGTAGTAAATATACTTTTTTTGTAAACACCCTTTTTAATTCAACTAACAACATAATTTAACATCCAACAATGTTTACATCAATTTTATTTCTAAACAACATCTAATAAAATATAAATAAATATATTGTATAAGTACCATGAATATTATCACAAATGACAGGGAATTTGGGAAATGGCCGGATGGGAATAAAAAATATACACTAATTAAATTCTAGCTAAATATTTTATATCATAATGAAATGATTGCCTTTAAATGATCACATTAGTAATATTAAATGTTTAAAAGTTAACAATATTCAATGATTTCATTCAAAAGGAAAATATTATGCGCTAAAGGGCAAATACTTTATGGGGCTAATATCTAATTATGTAACAACAAATTTGATGAAAATCAAATAATATAAATTAAATACTCGATTTATAATAATAGTAATACATATAATTTAACTAATTTATAAGTCATACTTAATACAAATATGAATATTATATACTTATGGGTATTATTATTCTATATATAGACATATAGTAAATAAAGAACAATAAAGAAGCACGAAATATATCAAATATCCAAATGCAATATAACGTTCAAATTTTTAGAAGAATAAGAATTCAAGCAATGTAAGGAATTATAAATATGAAGTGTCCATACTTTGCTTATACGTTTTGTTTGAAATTAACAGTTTCAGCAAAGATCATTTGTTTTAATGTTTCTCTGGGAAGGTCATCTAACTCTGTAGCAAATCTAAATGGTTCTTCTGCAACAGGCTGAAAAATTAAAAATATTATGAATACAATTTAAAATTATTTATAATTTACAAACAATATTTACAATAATTTAAAATGATAAATGTAAATGATAAATTTCATTAAAATTATATATTATTTTGAATAGTTATCAGTTGATTATCTAATATATAAATAAATATTTAAGAAAATAATAACTTAATAAATAAAATGTATAAGAAATAATCATACTTCATCAGCAGGGTCATAATACTGTTCAAGATATGGATGAGCTAAAGCCTCTTCAACTGTGATTCTATTATGAGGGTTAAATGTAAGCATTTTATCCAATAAATCCAATGCTTTGGGATCAGCTGAAGGATAAAGTTTTGAAAATGCTATTTTTGGTTTAAAGGGCAATGACTGTAAATAACTCCGAGCCTGGAAAAATAAACAACGTAGAATATAATAAATATAAACTACATAAAATTGATAAATATAATACATACTTTATCATTAATAATACACAACAAATCTACTGGAGTCGGAGAACCAAGTATTCCCAATATATGATTTAACTGATCTAGGTAATGTTTACCAGGAAATATTGGTCTATTAGATAACATTTCAGCTAAAATACAACCAACTGACCACATATCAATTGACTTTGTATATCCCTAAAATGATTAGATTATTAAAATAATTTTACCGATGCTTTTTTTTTTTTTTTTTTTAATATATTATATTAATACTTTTGAATTTAACATAATTTCAGGAGCACGATACCATCTTGTGGCTACATATTCGGTAAGAAATCCTGTATGATCATGATCAGGATCTGCAACTCTAGCAAGACCAAAATCACAAATCTAAAATAAAAAATTACAAATATTATAAATTATACACATTGAAATATGTGTATATATCATTAATATATTCATTGACATAAAATAAAATAAAAATTACATACTTTGAGATCACACGTTGTGTTAAGAAGCAAATTACTAGGTTTGAGATCACGATGAAGGACGTTTGCAGAATGTATATATTTTAGTCCTCGTAGAATTTGATAAAGGAAATAACAAATGTGATCATTGCTCAGTCTCTATAATAAATTAAAAAAGAGTGAAAATACAATTTTATAAAAATTTATTTAAATTTAAATATTAACCTGAGTTTTTAATAGCTTATACAAATCAGTCTCCATCAAGCATTGAACAATATACACATCTTTCATTTGTTCAATGGTCTCAGCTCGTAATATATTTCTTATATCAATTATCTAATACAACAAAGTAATAAATAAATACACTTTAACAGATGATTTAAGTATAAATATATTTTATTTTAGTAAATAAAACTGTTTGTACTAACATTTTCGTGTTTAAATCTAGTTAATATTTTTATTTCCCGCAATGTCCTTTGACAATACGTCTGGTGTTCAAATGGCGAAATTTTTTTTATAGCTACTTTACAATTGGTTTCATTGTCAAAAGCCGACCTGAAATATGAAATTTTATATAAATAATAAAACAATTTGAGATACACAATAAAAAAATGCACAACAGTTACAATAATAAATCTTGATATCTCTATGAATCATTAAACAGAAACAACAGACAAAAAAAAATTTGATCATTTGTCATTGTTCTTTTGGAAAACTATATTATTATTTTTTACCAGAATGGAAACATGATACTAGTATAAATTTATTCTTAAATTTCTGATATTTCAACATCTTAAAATAATAAAATTAAATAAAATAAAAATTAAATTCATTGAATTTATTTTTTATATTTTTATATGAAAAGCATAGTAAATAATTTATAAATCTAAACATTTTATTTAAAAGTATATAATTATATACTTTGCCGGTATTATATGCTAATATAATATTTAAATGTGAAGTATAAAATAAAGATTAAAGAAAAAAATTTTAAATTTTTATGTAAGTCAGGACATACATTAGAACTTACATTTGTTAACAAAAATATATTTTAAAAACATTAATTGAACACTTAACCAAATATTTGATTATGAAAGGCAACCTGAAATTTGTATTTTTATTGTTAAATGTTAAGATTACTCCCTCATTTCAAACCTTTCCTTTTTTATGGATAGGCAATTAATTTTAACAATATTTCAAAAAAAAATTGCAATTATGGGTAAATAGGTCAAAAACAGTCAAAATATTTTGAAAACAACCATGTAAAACGCTAAACGCTAATATAAACATTTAGTGAACAATTCAAGTATCTGTGGTTTTTTATTATTGATTTAGAGCAAAATAAAAAAATTGATTTATCAAAAGGGGGTTATGTGTAAAAATTCCAGTTTTCTGTTACCTTTTTATGGGTTTTCCCAACACTTTTGAAAATAATTGAAAATTTTTAACTTTTGACCTCCTAAAATGCCAACTAGATTTACTTTCCTTTCAGACAAGTTATTATACACAAAAATCAAAGCATTTTTACTGCTCCAAAACATGATGACAGGCACAAAAAACCATTATCATTGTATCAGAATATAAAATTTAAATGGATCAGCAAATAATTACCTTTAATTGTATGTCAAATAGTATAATTACTATTTTTAAATATTCTTCATTGATTTAATTCAAATATATATAAATATATCCTAAATTATTTTGTTGGTTTAAAAACATTTTTTTATCTTTATATCATATTATTTCTCATGAGACATTTGGTAGCAATTATTTGAAAATGTTTTTTTCTAAATGCCTGGGCTATATGAAAAAATATATTAACACAACAAAAATCTCTACACCAAACTTTCCCTCTTGCTGTAAAAAATAGAATAATCTTATTAAATGTTGAGTCATCGATTACTCATCGAGATATTTAAGGTAATACAGATGAGGTAAAAGTATCATAAAAAATGTAGTATGAATTGAGTTTTCAAACATTAAGAAATGGTATTTGTTTTAGAATGGTTACCTTTAATATTATTTTTGTAGAAATTAAGTGAATAATCAATGTTTTTTTTTACATAATAGAAGTATACATAATAGGTATATTCAAATTTAGTATGAATAATTTAACTCTAAATAACAAAAATTGTACGTGCAAAATACTTAAGCTTGTTGTGCATAAAAAGATGATAGGTAACAACTTGAAAGTTATTCTCTCACAATTTTGTTATTATTTTACTAGTGTTTGTTTATCATTATATTAAAAGATCAACCCCATTAAGATACATAAATATAAATATATATCTAAATGTATTAAGATATTTTTGGTATACTAACACACATTTATATGATAAATGGTAAATTATACATAATAGTAAATAATTAAGTGTAATATAATTTTTTTTAAAAATCATAAACAAAATTATTCATACAGTTAATAGAATCACCAAAACACACTCCATAAAATCTTGATATAGGTATTAGAGAGGAATTAAAATTTTAATAATGAACCATTCCATACTAAAATTAATAGTATATAACAAAACGTTATGTAAAAATTTCAATTTACACTATCAAAAGTTAGAATGTACACAAAATACAACATAGGCACCTGTAACAGAGCCATTGCATTCTGGGAAAAACAATCAAGTGGGCGATTGAATAAGACCAATTAAATACTTACACAACCATTCCATAAGCTCCTTCACCAATATACGACAAGTTTGTGTACCTAGGACCAACATCAAATATTTGTCCCCTGACCATTTCTGGGTTTGATTGGCCACCGCCGACAGCATTGTCGGACGACATAGTATCTGCAGCACCCTGCGTCAATTAATACTGTAGAGAAAAATTTTAAACATCACAACAAAGATAAAAAGTAACGAAGTCCATGATTTACAGCGGAGAAACTCACTTGCAATGACGGTACAACGGAAAGCTCACAACACACAAGTAAACTAGTCAAAAGCCAATTTTCGCGTCTGTGACTGTGTACGTACTGCGTATGTGTGTACGAGTGCACGGCGCGCTTGTGTATGTGTGTGTGTGTGTGTGTGTGTGTGTGCGTGTGTGTGTGTGTGTGTGTGTGTGTGTGTGTGGGTATATGGTTGTGTGAGTGCGCGTGTGATGTGATATCCACGTTTGATTGGACATCAAAAGATAACGCTACTAGGCCTTTTGACGTCATTCCAAACAATTGGTTCTCAAAATCGTTCGTTGTCCAGGTGAGTGGGTGACTAACCGTCATATTCTGTGGTACCGCGCATTTTACTTATTGTTAACCTCATGGAATTTATGCATTTGTACTCTTTTCAAATAATCCCATCGTCTAACTAGAAAAATTAGTGTAATATTACAAACTGTTGATGGGGAAAAAAAAAAAATTTAGTAAAATGTCTTTCGCGCCGAGCACACATTTAAATAAAGCTCGTTTATAACATCAAGGCCAAAACTCCAGGATGCTGTTATCAAGTCAAGTGATAACACTTAAGGATAATGTAATCTTGTCAGTATTCTTGTCTATTGCAGTATTGCCTGTACCTTCCTGGTCACCACGGTTTTTGGAGTACAAGATACAAATAAAATAATTCAATTGTGCTTTCCACAATTAATGGTCCATATTTTTGTCACCGATTTGCATCTGTGAAATCACAGTGATCAGAGGTGGATCTAGAGATGAAAAATTGGGGCTAGACGAAAAAAATTACTTCAATTACATAAAAGCACTAACACTAAGTTTTTTTAGTGAATAAATCATTCTTCATACATGCATATGTGATTTTAAAATAATAATAATAACAAACCTGAGAATACACTTTTATTGCTTGGCTGACAAAAAGTATTAGATACCTAGGAAAAACCTTTACAGAAACTAAATGAGTAGTTAAATAAAAGTACTATGACTGTATTTAGGGATGGTATGGGTGAATATTTGTCGGAGAACTCATTTGTAGGGTGTCGAAAAAATTGTAAGAAAAAAAAATGCCCAATAAATAATTATTGTTTATTAATTTTTACATGTCGGTCTGGTATTTTCCAAATTATTTTTCAAATCCCATTTCCGATAGCCCCTCCCCCTTGGATCCACCTCTGTCAGTGATTTACTGATTTATGGTATTTCGCATTTTTCATAGGCTCTGTAGTCAACACCTTGGTCATAGTTTAGAGCAGGGGTCTCCAATCTACGGCCCACGGGTCGGGTGCGGCCCGTCAAGCTTTTTCAACTGCCCTGCCAAGCTAACGTATGTTTTGAAAACATAATAATTTTTAAATTATTAATTTCCTAATCGAAAAATAATTTATTAGTCTACATTTATTTTTTCAGGTGTTGTTTTCTACAATTATATTAAAAAAATATATACAATTTTAAATTGTTAGAAAATAGTTCTCGTCCATCCTCTGTCTATGCATTTTCTGTCTATGCATCCCTAAGCAATTATGGCCCGCGATCCCGAAGCAAATTTCAAATTTGGCCCTCCGTAAAAAAAGGTTGGAGACCCCTGGTTTAGAGTTTAGACTCTAAATTCTATTCCTAGATATTAACATTGATTAAATATTTAATCAATGGTATTAACTAGTATAACTATGGTCTATGGATTTTTCGCGTAAACCTTAAACAATTTAATATATTAACTTATTTATTTTTTGTTGCATGAACAGGTGTACATAAATGATAAGTGGTTTTACACAAATTCTAATAATCAATTTTTAAAAAATATTTTGCCTTAGGTTAGACTAGATAATATTTACAATCAATGATATTACTTACTATGACATTACTATCCATCTCGTTATTTTATTGAGTAAAAATTGTTTAAAATTATACTTGGCATATATTTTTTAAAACATTGAACATGTTTATATTGCATTACAAACTCCATTAATAATTTTCATTGAAGATACATTTTTAGTTTTTTACATTATTTTAAAAACAAAATATTTTTCTACATTCTAGTAACAAAACTCTTCAAATATATTTTCTCATTTTTAATGTTTTGATGATGAAATGAGAAAATATATTTTAAGGTTTTTTTTTTACTAAAATCTAAAAAAAGTATTTTGTTTTTAAAATAATGTAAAAACTGAAAATGTATCTCCGGCTAAAATTATTGATGAAGTTTGTAATGCAATACAAAAATGTTCGATGTTTTATGCATGATTACACACACTTTTTTTACTTTTTAGTTCTCAGTTTTCCCATCTTCTAACCATATATCATGTTACACTTCGATGTTTGAATCAATACACAATATAAAATATCAATACCCGTATACGAAAATAAATTAGCTTATTCATATTGCCGTATCGGATATACGAGTATGGCATATACGATATGCATATACGTAGACACGTACCTAGTCATAGACGTGTGTACGGGTCATAGATTCAAATATCTATTAAATTTATTTTGAGTATATTTAATCTTTTTACTGGTACAATTTAATACTTTATACATATAATTTGAATTATGATATTATATTGATGTACATAATATGTATCATGACGATAGTGTTTATGTATCTAAGCATATTAATATACTATATATATACATGAACATACATGATAATATGATATTATTCAATATTTTCCTACTGCAACTCTGAATTAAGTTTTTTGGTCAAAACACTTATGTAGTTATATGATATATATACACATATATAAATAATAGGTATTTTAAATTTTGTAAATCTTTTTCTTGTCTGATTAGTATCATGATAGAATATGGATTCCTTAGTGTTATTATTTATTAGTTTATTACACATATTTCATCCACTTTAACACGATATGTTTAAGACATATAGAATACTCAAATAATTTATTCACAATATTATTGTCATCAAAAATTAGTTGATATCTCACTACATTGCAAGTTCTTAAAAAAAATTTAGCTGTGTATTCACACTCATTTTTATCTGTTGCATAATAATAATAGTTAACATGATAAATTATGAATACATTTATCATTATTTGTGATCTTTAGTATCGGTACGAACTAATGTATAATAATATTATAGTCCGTGCCTCATGGTATTGGTGATAGAATTCACTTTTGCGACTTCTTGTCTAGTAGGTATACTCATTAGTCATTATACACAGGAAAAAGCTTTTTCGTGGTCTACCATAGGATACGCAGAAACTGTGTTATCATCAAATTTTACGTAAAATGTAAATAAGAGTTGTGACACCGTATAATTTCCAGAACACTATAGAACGTCAGCCTCTCTTGGTTCTTATATCTCTGAAGTCTGAGATGGTGTAACACCTACCCATTACGCCCTAAAAGAATACAGAATAACAAAAAATTATACGTCCATTCCAGTCGCATATTAGCTGTACATTTTAACCTGTAAATGTATTTAACTTTAACCCACCTGTGTTAGTCATAGTGAAAATCAACGATCCTATTATTAACATATACTACTGTAATCCCGTTACATTTTCGAAAATAAAACCTGAAAACATCGACCACGGATTTAAACCTTGACTTATTTTATAGTATCAATTACTTATCAAAGATAAATTAAACATTTTAATTAAACTATAAAACTCTTGTGAACCTTATGTGTAGATTTAAACTCTAACATAAGACCTAAGATAGTAAGACAATGAATGGTCTAATAATCTAATTGGCCCGGGCTGTAATTCGCTCACATAATAGATAAAATGTTTTTTCTTCGACTCTTAGGAAACATAAAAGTCATAACATAAATTTATCAGATTCCTAGGTCTACATCCACTAGAATATACACCATCTGATTATCTCCATTGACCATTTTTAATTTAAAATGATAAAAATAAAAAATGTAACACATAGCTGCTTATGTGATAATGTGACAAATAGGTGTAATAAACACATTATACTAGTTGGTATATGTGACAGACAAACAGTAAGTAAGCAATTGTTTCTATCTATAATCAAATATTTATGATATTTCATTAGTTTAAACTATTTTATTCAAAACTTTTTTATTTATTTTATTTTTCATTTTATTGATCGTTAAAAATATATTTTTCTAATTTCAAATAATTTATCCAGCAGTGAATGAAGAATTGAAACAGGTGGCTCGGTTCTGGTGCAATACCTACCTCTACGGCTTTGTATATGCGTTTGGTCGGATGTGCAATGTACATAAACGATAAGCCTATTGTTAACAAATTACTTATCATACAGATACACACTAAATTATACGTTTTTATTATGAATTATATATATTTTTCGAAATTAGCAAAAAAAACTATGTCATAAGATTTTGTAACTTATAAGTAGATAATATAATATATAATAGTATTTAACCGAATGATTACTTAATTAATCGTCCGATTCATCTATGAATAATGTACCTGGTTATTTCATGGATTTGTGGTATACAATATATATTATAATATAACAAGAATAGTTTATATATTTCTTATTATTTATAATTTTTAGATATTATGTATTTCAAAATATACATGTGGATAAACTGACCCCGGTTGATGACGTTCGTGTGGTTTCGTAGAATATCATCGATATCATATAAATAATAAAAATCATAGACGCGACGTTTTTTCTTTTTCTTTTATTTTTGTACACATCAAAAATAAATATTTGTATATTGATGATCTCATCATATTATATAATATTGAATATTCAAAGTATGTAAATGCTATTTAACAGTAGCGGTCAAACGAAGGGGGGGGGAGGAAGTTGATACCTCATGACCTTCCTTCAATAATTAATATCATATAATTTTGACAACAAAAATTGTATGCTAAAAAATAAACCACATCCACCCACACCTCTGAGTTATGACAAAAACATTTAACCACCACTGCTATTTAGTATATACCTACAAGCTACAGCCTATAATATATAAACTAAAATGCACAGCACTTATTATTAGGATACGCAGACAGGCAGTACAGATGAAATTCCAGCGACCTTGGAATACTGCCGTCTGCCACCATGACAACGCGTGAAATCGTCCGTTTGCGCAGGATCAATATGATTTCGGTGTGTAGGTACGTAATGGCAAATCGCCTCAATAAAATGATTACGGATAACGGCAATTTTATACCACTAACAATGTGTGTAATTATAAAACATAAAAAATATGAAAATTTATTAAACAATACCACTTCGTATTATCAGTAGGTAGTAGGTATCTAATACCTAAAGCATAATCAATGTCTCTATAGGCTATATTATTATTTATTATTGCAGTACTACAGGACTGTTGTACTTCTGTTATTCCATTAAAACAAAGTAACTATCCATAGGCTTATAGCTACGATAATAGTTTAAGTGAAACCTTAATGATTTTGACGTGTTAGACACGAAGTTTGCGGACAGACGACAGAGCTGTTTAAACCTCGAAGAATGAGACTACGTTACCGACAACGTTGTTAGCGTGGTAGGCAGTACTCGACTTAGGGGGAACGCAGGGGGACGCAATACCCCAATTAATTATTCAGAAACTTCAGCGTACCCCTATTTTTATTTTTAAGGGGAATGCACAGAACGCTGAATCATTCTGAATTTTTATCAAAATGCACGTTTGTTATTATATTTTATTTTATAATTTAAAAACATAATATACAATATAGTATTTACAGTATTTCTTTTTTAGATACTAAACTGAGTGATGAAATCTATTGGTTTTACAATGATGTGTGTTTTTTTTTTGTGTCTGTCATCACGTTCTGGGACAATAAAAATACTTCGATTTCCTTGAATAGCAATTTTTCTGAAAGGAAAGTGAATGTAGACGGTACTTGGATAAGTTAAAAATCAAACTTTTTCAATACTTTTCAAAAGTATCGAAAAAAAAACCATGAAAAAATTACAAAAAAAAAAGAAAATTTTTAAGCAAAACCACCTTTTGACAAAATACAATTTTTTAAAATGCAAAAAAAAGAATTGTATTTTGTATAACTCAAAAACGAAAAACCACAAATACTTGAAATTTTTAACAAAATATGTTGTATTGAAATTTTCTCTATATGGTTAAGTTTTCAGAGTGTTATGACATTTTTTGACCTATATATAGACAATTTAAATTTTCGATTTTTTTAAGTGATTTTTTTAAATACCGATAAAAAAAATTGGTTGCTCAAAAACTTTTAAAAATTTAATGCAAGGTTTATTATAAGTTATTCTTATCGCAACTAAAAAAAATTGAAAATCGCTTCTCTGAAATTTTTTTTATAAGCAAGTTATTTTGTAGTTGAAAATTTATAAATTTTTTCCTGTTTATAATTGAGGTTTAAAATTTTAACATTAGGTTATCCATAAGTTACTCTTCAAAAAACTATAAAAAATGTCTACCGGAATTTAAAGATAAATTTTTATGAATGTTTGAAATTTAAATTTTTACGAAATTGTATAAAATAACGATTTATTCTCAAACGATTTTAAATATTTTTTATAATTCAAAAAATATAAGTCGCAGACACTCGAAATTTTTCCAATTGTTAAGATTGGCATTTTCTTTAAGTCATATTTTTTCAAGGGGTTTACGTGTTGATATTAGGGAGTCCGTGGATGTGAAGTGCTGAAATAATATTTTTATTTTATTTTAGTGAAACTAATTTCGTAATGGTTTGAAATTCGAAATATTTTGAACTATAGTGATATATCACTATTGAAACCCAATTATCGCAAACAAGGCCGACAATTAATAAAAAAAAGGTACATTTGTAAAATTCCATAATTAAACAAAATTGAAAAGTAATTATTCACAAATAAGGGGTCCCCGGAACTATTTAAGTTTTAGCTAGGAGTCCGTAGCTTCATATTAAATGGGAACCACTGACCTATCCTATAAACGAGGTGCACTCCATCCCCTACTATACAGCAAAGCGACCCCATCCGGTTCTTTTTTTAATTTTATTATTCATAAATATTTTTTATATGTTTTAAAGAGGAGTATTAACGGGTAAGAATGCTTAATAAGTGATAGGGACGCTCTTTTTTTAAAAGTTAACAGAGTCTTCCTACTTTAATTTTTCTAAGTCGAGCATTGGATATAAGGATATAACCGTATTAATAATTATAGAAGTTTGAACTATATGAATATGAATAAAACGTGAAACAAGACACACATTTAAGCAAAACAACGAACTTGAAAGCGCATAACGAAAAGTAATAATGATTCAAAGAAAATAGTCATTAGGTTTAGTTGAGTTAATTGCAATTTGTATTGCTCCACGTGCAGTGACCAGTGGATGAAATAATCAGTTACCGTTATTTTTTCCGTCCTTAAATAACATTATAGGCTGTGCCAGATTAACGTATAGGTAGGGTAGGCACGTGCCTAGGGCTAGATAAAAGTGGCCGTCAGAGGGGGCTATTTTTTTTTATAGTAGAACTTTTTCTGTTTAACCGGGCGTTTGTGGACGAATGTCTAAATTCTTACTAATCTTAAATATGGTTTTTGATTATGTCTGCAGACTGCAATTGCAGTGCAGCTGTTTTGATAATTGATACTAATTTAATATGATAATCGATAATGTGTATTGTGTATTATAATATTATAATTTTCTAAATTTTAATAATTATTCATATTATTATGTTTTGTAATTAATTAAATGTATTCAAATAAATACATTTTATACCATTATTGATACCTTAATTGATAACTCAATTAAAAATTAGATCTGAAGCTTACTCAGATATTCTAAATATTTTTGGATGTATCCCCATGTTAAATCAAACAGATTTAGTTGAAACTATCAAAAACAGTTGTCAATCTATTACTAAAGAATTTCTGGCAGATATTCAAAGCTTAGATGTTTTGTTAGATGAGTGTCTTCATTTTAAAGAATTAATGAAAATAGAAGAAAAATTGTTTAAACCGGTTGAAAATTCAGTGACATTTACAAGGTCATCTTACATTAAAAGTAAAGAGCTTGATGTTTTTCCAAATCTAAACATAGTCCTGAGAATGTTTCTTAGTACAGCTGTAGCAAATTGTACCGGGGAACGGTCATTTTCAGTCTTAAAATGGGTAAAAAATTACTTACAATCTACTATTCCTAAGGAAAGGTTAAATGCTTTAGCTCTATTGAATATTGAAAATAAATTATTAAATGCTATTGATTTAAATGATGTAATAAATGACTTTAAATCTATAAAGCAAGAAAAAAGTTGTGAATTAAAATAATTAAATAAATCTAAACATTTTTACACTTTTTTTTTCTTTTACAATGGGCTATGAAAAAAGGTTTGCCTAGGGCTACGGTCGATCTTAATCTGGCACTGATTATAGGATATTATATTATAATTTCTAAATGATAAATGTAATTTAATATTATTACACATTGATATTGTTGTCTATTTGTATGAACGAATTACTCAAAAATAAATGCCCGGCATTTATTAAATGGACTCGGGAGATCAGCTGTTTAATGTTCATTATCTCAGAAACACCGGCTGCGCGCTCTGGTCTCTGTACACAAACAATATGATCATGGTTTGGGATTACTTATATTTACTACACACAGACACAGTATTCTTTTCTATGCCTGACAGTGGTACACAGACACACTGTGACCACTGACATTCCTGTACTAGTCGCTGGTCATTACTCATTATAGTGTATACCCTGGCGCTACACCCTTTGAAATGTTGTAATAGTTTTAAGTACGTCTTAAAAGTTATGTTCTTATATCTAAAGCTTAAAATAATTGATTTAACATCTTGTCTGATCCTGGACCAATATCGTCAAATGCCAAATTAATCGCCACTGTAGAAATACCTATTACCTACTTATCTTCCCGCAGCCAAATATGAACGATACATCAGAATGCAGTAAGCTAGATACAACTAATTATAAATAAGTTTATATGCCTTATTACAAAAGTACATAGGTACACGATTTCACAACATTCTGTGAAGTTGTGTTCTTATTTTTGCACATTATTTTGTTAATCATGCAAATTCCTTTAAGGTTTTGCGGTAATTTTGGTACTCTTTACATAATTTTTAAATTTTTACTACCTACCATTTGTTTGGATGAAAAAAAAAATACTGACAAAAAAATTTAAGATCATTTAAGCAAAAAAAAAATTGGTCAAATGAAATCATACTTATTATAGGTACCTACCTACTTTTACCTATTTCAACTGTAATATTTATATAACTGGTTTAAAAATTGTATTAAATAATTGTAGGTTTATAAAATAAACATTAAAATCTAAGTTTGAATACCTAATAAATGTTTAATAACTTCACTCTACAGTATGTAGAATTGAACCCAAAAATCTTAAAAACTCAGCAGTTGGCACTTATCTAGAATTGTATAATAAGGGATGATCTAGCATAGTTAGAAGCTGTAAGTTTGCATAAAGTACCATAATATTTAGATTTTAATTTCCTTTTTTTGTTAAAATTAGTTATTTTTTCAACTAAACTTTACCTCTTGATACTCCTAGATATTCATTATAATTTTCATTGGTTCGAAAATATGTGTAGAATTTATTTTTGTAATACTATGAAGTAGCTTTTCTTATTATTACTCATTTAATTAGGCATAAAATGTTTTACTGAACAATAAATTGAGTAAATTTACTATCAAAAGTATAGATATTGTTCATTTTTCCTCTAATTATTTTATTTATTAGGTTATGAAATGCTAAAAGCATTATATGATTATGAAGATAGTACATCTGAGAGAACACTGGACTTCAAAACAAATGATGAATTTTTTATATATCGCGATATTGCAGATAAAAAGAGTTGGTGTTTAGTCATCAACCATTCTGGTGATTTAGGATATGTGCCATATAATTATGTGAAACCTATTTATGTAAGTAGATTATAATAGTAATAATTATATTTTATTGATTATTTTAATTTCTTACAGGTAAAAGATATACATGTTTTAACATTCTTAGAAAAATGCTTGTCGACAGTCTCACAAAAACTTGATGTTAATGATAACTCCTCGGACCAGTATAAATTGTATGAGTCCTTATTGAGAAGGCAAAAAAAATTTAAACAAAAAACTTTAACATATAACACATTGGATACACCTGTACAAAACAAAACTATTGATAAGGTTCTACGGTTTTATTTATATTATTATTGATATTTAAATTAATTTTAAAGAATGAAAGTATAAGTTAAACTAGAATACTTCATTTTAAATTTACAATATAAAATAAATATTATTTATTAATTATTTTAAAATGACTTACTTAATGTCTTGATCTCAAATATTTAACTTGTGTTTTAAAATTACAGTGTAATCAAACTGAATCATCTGAACAAACATTAAATAAATCCAAGGAAATAACTGTTCCTGATATTTATGAAGTAGTGCAACAAGTATGAATTTTCTGTAAAATATTTTAATGAAATATTTAAATATTACTGTTTTCTATATTATTAAGTACATTATTAAATTTAAACTACCATAAAATATTGGTAGTAATAGTTTTAAATTTTAAATCATAACATTGTATCAATATAATCAAGACATATAATGTGGACCAAGGAAAATACATTTTTCTTGGTCAATTTATATTTTTAAAATAATTATTTTATAATTATTGTTATTACTTTTTACTTTTTTTACTCACAATTTATATTTTATTTTATATTTGGAATTAAATTATTATATTGGTGAAGATTGTATAGCAATTAAAGTTTAAGTTAGTATACTAAATTTAGCAAATTAAATTCAATAAAATATTGGTGTACAGATCAACTTTTTTAACTTGAAATATTTATAAATAATTTGTAACTGGTTCATTATTCAATTTTTATACATAGAAAATGATAAATATTAAATACTTCTAAGAATACAATATATTATGTTGTATTATTGTAATTGAAAAACGTAAAATCTTTAAAATTATTATTTATTAATATCAAAAACATTTTTTAGCAAAATATTGTATAATCATGACGTGCCTTGTTGATAAAAATAATTTACCTTTTTAGATAAATGTATGAAATAATATGTTTAGTAAATGGTAGGTGTTAATTAATCATTAAATATTATTTTATTTATTTATTTTCAATTTTTAATAATTTATTATCATAAAAGTTTTATTAAATATTTGTTCTTTTAGGTAAGAAATCATACCGGATTGTCTTATAATTTCTCCCAAGTTGCCGTCTCTGTTGTGATTCAATATTTGTCCAATCTAGTAGATGAACCAGTCAAGTCAAGTCTTAATAATGTCCGTGATATAATTGACACATTCCCACCTACAAGCTCAACATTACCAGTAGAATGTTTGGAAAATACAAAAGATGGCTTATGCATGCAAAAATTATTAGAATACTTAACAGCAGCTAAAGAAGATTCACAACAACGTTCATGGCAAATATATGATGATCATGTACAAATTGAAGACTGTTTAGTAGAACTCACAAGTATTTTGGTTGGTAATCATTCTTTAATATTATTATAATATATATTATATAATGTATTGTCTTCAAAAACTAATTTAAAAGATTTTATTATTTATTTTATGACTTAAATAAAAAAATTATGGGTTTAAAAGGGTTAAAAAATAATGGTTCAATTAGTAAATTAACATAGAAATTGGTCTTATATGGAATCTAATTAAGAAAAATTAAAATGTGGTACTTTCTAGTACATATTATTTCATACAGTACCTATCAATGTTTGAAAACTTATGTATTAATAATATATACTTTGTACACAACATTTTAATAATTATAAGTTAAAATATTTATATATAGTCAGAATTTTTCAATAAATATATTTTCTGAATTAGTAAAAAAGATATCCAACTATTTTTAGAATTAATTAATAGTACCATATTTCTATTAACTGTAATGTTGATTAATAAAATTCATCATCCAAACCAATGTTGAGTACTTGTATTAAATTTATCTCACCAATTTTCTAAATATTGATTTGTACCATTGCTTGCATTTCATATCTTATTTCGATTAACTAATGGATGATGCCAAATGGTTTGGGACGGTTTCAATAAACAAGTTATAATCAATTTTTCAAGTCATTAACTAAACTTCAATATATGGATAACTTCAATATTTTTAAAGTGTCCTTATTCAAACTCATTTCCCATAGTCAAAATCAATGTTATATTCATAGGGATTGTTCAAATACAAATACTATAATTGTCTTTAAACCATAACTTAATAATCTAACTTAGTTAATTGTATAATATGCTTGATTTTTCATTGCATTAGACTTTTATTCTAAGTTATCATCTGAAAATATTGGTAATAACTGTAGATATACTTCAAATCATAGGTATCTACCGAATTTATAATTTAACTATTTATTTTTATTATTTTATAGAAAAATGCAGATCCAATGGTTATAAACCATATTTTAAAAATTGATCAGTATACATCAATTAACAATTTATTAGAATATTATCAGATGGAATTACGATGGGTTATTCGAAAGCGTTTACTCGACATATTTTCAGAACTATGCAAACTCAATTTTGTTGTAGTTGAAATTATAATCAATTCCATTCTGCCAATGGAATTAGCTAGGTACATGTTGCACACTTTCTAAAATATTTAATGTTCTATTTTTTATTTAATATATAATTATATAACATAGGTAATATTGATTTTTAATGTAGGGTAGGTTAGTAAAATATATATATATATATTTAACTCTTTTGTATCCAATTATTTAAAAAAAATATTTTATACTAAATTGTTGATATAAAGTAATTTAAAGTATTCTCTTTTATTTTTGAAGTATTGCCAGACATCGTTGAAAACATTGTTGCAGACACCTTGTCTGTTAGAAAATTTGTTTGCATGCTTAAACCTAGTGGAATGTAAAAATCTTACTGGATTCATGCCCACAAGTACCTGACTTCTCATTCAAATTCCAAATATTGATAGTTAGTAATTTGTATACACACCGATAGCTTCATTGTTTTCTTTGCACTTAATAGTGATATTCATGTAACATTAGTCAATAATAATTATTGATAATGACCAATGAGTCAACTTATATAATGATAACTAATAAATTATGATGTTATTTATACTAATATTAATCACAATTAACTAAACAAATATTATATTTTATTATAAATGTTATATATTATTTTTGCATTTCTAATTTGAATTCCACTTCTCCATTGTTTATTTAATCATTAAAATCTAAAATATTTCTTATATATTCTACACTTGACAAGTAAAATGGCTACTAAAGTATAAATCCTATAGTTAAAAGTACTTAAAACACTTATATTTACCTTTCAGAGACATGCTAAATGACAAAGATGATTTCAACAAGCAAATAATTCTTGCTGAATTTCTAACGCTTATTCTATCTGTTGGAGAGACTTTACCTATTTCTTGCTTTGGTAAAATATTAATGTTTTAATTATTTTGTATTGAATAATTTATTATTATTATTATTATTTTAAAAATATTTTTCAGAATATATGAATTTAGATTTTGTTACCAAAGTACTCGGTGATATTGAAGACAATGGACTGAAATCTTCAAATGACGAAAAAAAGACTGAATGCATGATCAATTTATTATTGTCTTATAATCTTCAGTTTCCTAAGATTGAATCTAATATAACTCTTAGTGCATTGGCCCAAAGAGGTAATGCTAAAGTGCTTACTGAAAACTTGTTGATACTACTTAATATTGAAAGTAAGTATAATAATAATTAAATATTAACATAAGCACAGACAAAACTATCTTCTATATTTATTATGTGTTTTATAGAAGATCCTGTTCAAGTGTTAAAATTAAAAAAAAAGCCCAAGAACTCAGTCGAAAAAATGTTGAATGATATTTTGGCTGACTCAAAAACTGCTAAATTGTTTTATGTTAATGATATAGAAGTTTTAGTTGATATTGTTTTACGCCAATTATTAAATATTCCATCTGATGAAATGGTAATGGTTTAAAAATTGTACTATTATATAAGATAAATTACTTCCATTTTATATCAGTAACTCAAATTAAAAAAAAAAATTAAAAAAATTGAGCTATTGAGATTCAAGTAATTATAACTTAGCTGCATAACTTGGATTATTTTAGAAATGAATTATTGTCTGAAATGAATTGTCTTATACTTTTAAATAGAATTATTTAAAAATTAATAATTATTTCTTTTTTTTTTTTTAGGCTCGTACTTCTTACTTAGAACTTTGTAAAAATGTGATTTTTAATACAGATTATTTAGAACGTGGACATAAATTATCAGATTTAATTAACTGCCTACAAGAAATTCTTGCAGATGATAGTTCATGTTCAAAAGAACAAGATATTGGTATCATAAAGGAAATTTATTCAAAGTATCCCGATTCATTTAAATAAAGTTATCATATAATGTACTATTTTATATTAGAATGTAATATTTGCTTATTTCCTATGTTATTCTAAGTATTAACCAAAGTATTAGCAACAGTGTTGTGATGAATGATGATTACTTTTAAAAGTTATTTGTGTGTGCCAATCTATATATATGTTATCTTACAATTTTTATAAATATTACTGTTTTAATTTTTCTTCTTATATCTATTTTATGTTAAAATTATAATGCATTTTAATATTTTTGAATTTACAATTAATATTTAACAATGTTATGATATAGTATAATATATTTATATAAATTATAACTTATTATTAGTTTCTATACTTGTATCGAATGATATATTATTTATTCATGTTTTTTGAATGTTATATTTTAACCAAATTTAATAAGTATATATTATAGATTTTAGAGTGTCAAAACTTTTATAACAAGTATTGAAAAGTAAAATCAATATTATCTACATTCACATAAAATGAATAGGTATTTTAGCCAGTAGCTAATTACATAATATGTACTATTAATTTTCTTCTTAATAAATTAATAATAATAATAAATAATAAATAAATGTTATTAATTAAAAACATACCAACATGCTGAATCAATATTATGATTCTTACACATGTATTGTGATGTCGTAATACCTATGATTGCATACTTTGCAGTCCTTATACTTTTGGTACAAGAGAGTGGTAAGATGGGAAAGAGCAAAATTGGATGTTAATTTTTTTAAATTTCTACAAGCCATAAATGAACATTAATAAATTTGTACTTTTTGGTCATGGCATATACAAAGGAAAGGTGCCTGCATGCAACTGGTTGAGTATCTAAAAGGTTCACCAAAAGTCAATGTTTTCAGTACAAATTCTGTGAAAAATGTTTATGGTAATTTTTTTTTTTTTTTTTGTAAGGATAACAGTAAAATACCAAAATATGTAACAAACTTGATTGTTCCCACAGTTGTAGGTAGATATATTGATTATTTTGTTTTTCAAAAAAATGGAGCACCACCATGCTAGAAGTTGGAAGTTTAATTTTTTTTTTTAGTGTATCCTTTTTATTCATTTATAACAGAACGCTGGAAACGTAACATTTTTATTAGTGAATATGTGCAATCAGTTTTTCTGATGCAAAATATTCATATATTAGCCACATATCACAATATTTGTACATTTTAATAGATCTTGTGTGAAAAAATAATAATTTTACTAACCTCTTTTCAGTCATAATATTTTGAAATGCCTAATTACGACAGTAGATGTCGTGAGTAATGCATTTAAATAATTTTCAAAGGTCTTAAAATATAAAACATAAATGTTTTTAAAAAAATAATGAATTATTTAAATATTTTTTTTTCAAATATTTTTGTAGAATAAATTTAATACTGTTTTAATATGATGGGTGTCCAAAGGGGATGTAGAGGTAGGCAAAGCCCCCCATGACAATGAGACGGTTAATTTTGTGTGTAACTCTCGTTCATCCGTCATCCACTGGGTTCCCCTTTTATTATTTTTCCAATTCAAGCACTACTGAACGGCTAATTCCTTCAACAGTGGATTGGGCGTAATTACCTAAAGGAAACAATGATTTGGCGATTCATCCCTGACCACCACGTTCCCCTGACCTCACAATATGCGATTTTCTTATGTAACTACGTAAAAGAGAAAGTTTTTGTATCAATATTACTTATCTATTAACTTGGATGATCTCAAAACAGTCAAAATCAGGATTAAAGATGCTGTGGATGCCATGACAAGTTATGATCAGTAGCGTTTGGGAGGAATTTGAATACCTATCGTATATATGTATATCAGGTGGCCGGGGGGGGGCTGTTATATTGAACATTCATAACCAAAGTATTTAAAACTTTATTATTTTAAGTATATATTTTACTTCATTCCACCTTTATATATTAATTTTTAATATTCATATATATAACTATTTGAAATTGGATGAAAATGTTGATACAAGGTATATTTACTATTCGACTAACCTGGGTGAAGACCAAAAACCCCAATCTACAATTTATACTTGTAACTTCTTTTTATAATATAACGTCTTTATACTATATACGTATATTGCTCGTGCAATGAAAATATATATTTAGAAAACATATAAACACTACAAGTCTACAACACCCATATAATATGCGCCTGTCAATGTAAATGTAACATTATGAAACTATGTACATTGTTCTACGATCGGAAACAAACTTAAGGTCATTTGAAATTTGTAATCCGAAAAAAAGACCCGCATAAATAACTGTTAACCCGGCACCATACGAAGGCTGGTACCATGTGTACTTGATTTGGCCAACATTTGTCGGTTTGTCACTGATGACAATGCGCCAGTCATAAGTATAATATATGATAGGACGATAGGCTTTACTTGAGCAATAAGTAATTGTTGGTCACTGGCTTATACCGGTTGATTGTGTTAGAAATTAAAAACTGTGCACAAATTGGAAATATTACAATAAGAATTTTATAATATATATATATATACATTGTACACGTATACCCAATTTCAATAAGTATCGTTTGTTAATACGAAAATTCAAATATTCATGTCCCACAAGTGGGGATAAAATGATGCAGTTGTAAATGAATTGTACACGAATATATTATTTTTTCTTTGATAGGTTGGACCTACTTCCCAAACAAGTAAATCTTATGAAATAATTGAAATTAAAATATAACTTGGACGTAACTCTATTAGGTAGGTACTGTTTATTTATTGCGTAAACCCGTGAACACCCTAATTAACCGGCTTTGTACAAGTTTAAAAGTCAATATCGATTCGACAGAACCATATTATATTTTTACGGCCATTTACCATTCCGGGTGTACGGATGCAAGGTATATTACTATGACATTATAATGTGTACATGTATGTGTATATGACCATGGCAATGCATTTTAGTGGGTAGGTACCTACTTGGCAGTATATTACATTCATACACCTATACCGTTAATACTGTATTATGAATAAGTAGTGTTTTTCACGGCATGCAAACCACGAAAGCTAAATAATAATAATAATATGTACTATATTATAATAAAATTGTACGCAAACGCGTCACGGAACTCTACCATACGTATAATGGTAGAACATTAATTATTATTATCATCACCATAATATCATGTAAATGAACAGCGAGCGCGCGCGCACTGAACGCGTATAGTTGTCCAACTAGGTTGTGTATTATTACACTGTTATATGACGTTATCCACGAGACCACGAATAGAATCGACCTAATGTATACGACGCTGAACGAAAACCACCGATTCCTTTGAAATACTGCGAAAACGTGGTGCGATTAATAATGATCAAGCATCCGTATAATAATACGCACACGGTTGTCGTCTGCCTGTGTTACCACTGTACTATACAGTATACAGCAGTGGTTTTCAAGGGACCTCTTCAAATATTTTTTTTTATTTTTCAAAATTTAATTTAATTATCGATGTAATACTTAAAATGATTAGTTTTGATTAATTTAAATGTAAACATTGAATTAATTATAAAACATAATTGTTTTTTTTTATGTACTTTTAAATAAATAAAATATATTATGTAAAAAAATATGCTGTTCTTCACATGTTAATGGGAAACTTGAGCTTGAACTTTTAATACTATAGCAGTGGCGTACCGACGGGGGGGGGGTAGGGGTTAACCCCCCCCAAGTAAAATATGAATAATGATTTTTTTTATGGAATATTATATTTAGGCAAAGTACTAAGTTCATACACAGATATACGTGTGCGTGTAATATGTATAATAGGTAATATTTTGTAATCATAATATTGTTGACTTTTTCGACTCTTCGTCGTCTCAAAACCTATTTACGAAATACAACCGGAGAATCTCGCTTAAATGGATTAGCAATGCTAAATATTCATCGGGATATTGAGATCTCAACAGACACAGTACTCGATGAATCATCAAAATCATCGAGACGAATTAATATCAAGTTATAACTTAACAAGTTAATGTTTTCACTTTTTCAGTTCATTAAATATAAATTTTTAAAAAATTTTACTGTGCATGTCTTTAAATATAAAAAGAATACAATTGTATAAACATTTTTTTTTTATATATGTATATAAAATATGGTAACCCCCCCCCCCCATTAAAGAATTCTGCGTACGTCACTGTGTTATAGATTCCATACAAAGTTTTATTTTAGAAACTACTACTCTAAAGTTTGATTTCACATTCAATCTCGTCTGATATATTTATTTGTTATCACTGTAAGGGTTGAAAATACTGTTTCACACAGGTAAGTACTAAGTAGAGGTTTATATTATTCGGTTGGTATGCTATCCGATTATCGTATACCGAACAAATAATTAGGTAACTATTTATTAAATTTTTAAAATAATGTAGTTTTATATTATGAAAAACCATTTCGTTCATTATTTATGGCGACCCCAAAACTATCATTCACGACCCTCTTGGGGTCGCGATCTCCAGGTTGAAAACCACCGCTTAACAGTACCTCGTTACGACATACTATAACCTATAATTATTATACCCTATCGAACCTATCCTATACCCCAGGGGTCGGCAACTGACGGACCGCGAAAGGCAAAACTCTAGACTTTGTCAACTGTATTTCACTATGTTATTTACTGTAATATTATTATTATTAATAGAGAATATTTAATTAATTTAATTTATCAAATTCAAATTATAGTTCTGTCTTAAGCCGGGATCTCACAACTCGTATATTTGACGTAATTTGGTATTTTGTGAATACTTGCCAAGTAATGGGAACTGGGAATGGAGTAATTATACGAATATTCGGTATTCGTTATTCGTTATACGCCACCTTCTCGTGGATTGTCGGTAAAAGTGACACGAGTCAAAGATAATTTAATTACCAAAATAGATGTTCGTTGGTACATTCCCACGATATGACGAATATTCGTCAAATACACGAGTCGTGGGAATGGTCTACTTGGCTATTCGTATAACTTTCCGATTATTCGTGTATTCGTAGATATTCGTCAAATACACGAGTCGTGGGATCCCAGCTTTAGATCATTGCAAATATTTTATCGGGCACGTAATAATCGGTTTTATTACGATGTTATCGGTCGATGGCCGAGTCGCGACAATACCAAATATCAAATATACCGATGTATCGCGATGGCGTAAAATTACATTTATTGCTTATCGTTGCTATCAATTGAAATAGTTATATTATTTGTCTGTGTAATCCGTATTTTTTATATAATAAGTTGGTTAATAATTTAGTGCGTGTACATTCGCCTGTGGATACAGTGCATTTTTCGTTTTATATTATTTCTTCTTATTATTCGTTCAATAGGTTGAGTAAAAAACACAAAACTGACATCGAAAATTAACTGACATCGGAAGTTTATAAACGAGTGGACAGAACTATATTGTTTTGTATTGCCTGAAAGGGTTGGAGCCATTCCACTATTCCAGTCTGTTTAATTTTTTTACTGGACCTCGTTGATTTATTATTTTAATCTTTAGAACTCCAATAGAAATTACTTGCCGACCCCTGCTGTACCCGATGGATCCTCCTGCAACCGGTTTCGCGCGAGGTTCCAGCTAAAATATATAATTTATACCTACTTATATAGTATATACAAACCAAAAAATTAATAATATAATTTGTTCATTATTGTAACTCAACATATTAAACGTATACAATATGTTTAGATATAATAATTATATATTCAATCATTTGAATGACACACGAACATAACTTACGCAATAATTATCTACAATTACCAATAATGCATATACTCAAACCACTGAAACACAAATAGATACGTACCAAGTTGGTACTACCGACTACCAACCTATATTTACCATTTTACCAACCCTATGAGAAGTGTAAGTATAATATATTGCGTTTGTAATGATCACTGCAAATATGCGTTGCACAGCCGAACAATGATGGTGCTTTTTCAGAATCGAGTTTGTATAACCTAATCTGCGAATCAATATGATTGGGACGGAGTAAATTTGATACATCCCAGGTGTTCTATAACATACCTTACATACCTATAGTTACAGTATATATATATAGCCAAATGTACTTTTTACGTCCGTATTGGAGTTACAATGATCTTGTGATGAAAACACTTTTATTATAAGTCATGTCATTGAAAATCAAAAAAATCTTAAAACTTTGAAAGAAGCGGGAAAAAATTTGTTATTGTAATCGGTTGTACATGCCATATGCGTGTCTCGATATATTTTCTTGATTTTGCAGGAGTATTATTCTTCAACATTTTTACTGTATGACTAGTATATTGTCTAACCAATATCAATATTTGCAGGCTGAAGCATAACGCTTGAGACTATAGACAGCTTTATTCTATTTCCATCTCTGTAACCTACTGCTCGTACAAATCGTACAATGTACTATTTAACAAGTTAATTATTGCTTAACTCAATAATTGTTTCACTCTGTTCAATTGGGGTGTATAGTTTTTACTTTTTAGTATATTTAAATTTTTTTATTTAATATTTTAAGGACGGAATTGTGTCAGTATTAGATTCGTAAATTCCACGAACTACGAATACTAAATATGTTAGTGTGGGATATTATGTTTGAGCCTCTGATCTATTATTAAATCGTATAAACATTCTGAGAACTGTTTTATGTATATCTTTACCGCATTAAGTCTGAGTAATATTGCCACCCGCAAAACTTGGCCTGCTCTGTTAATATAATAACGATGTAATTTTGTGGGAACGTTCATATTTTATTTCTTCTACTAAAATCTTTTTTCTAACCACCTTCAGAAATTTATTTCTCTAATATTTTAAATATTAAATAACAATCAACCATTATATAATATAAATATATATATATATATATAAATATAACCATAATATTTAACATCATATGTTATGATGAGTTCATACTAATCAACAGGGCTAGGATTCATATGCATTTACATATTTTTTTCCTTGAGTCCAAATTGAATGGTTGTCAGATTCGTCTACGATTTGGCTTATTCTTGGTTAAATAGAATCATATTTTTTTTTCTCCACATTTTGAACACAATGCATATTATTGAATGTTGATGGATTTTTGGGAATGTTGTTAACCTTGTTAATTTTAAATGGTATTTAATTCACAAACGTTGATAGTTTTTGATTTAATTGTCGAATTTTCGTAAATAAATAGTATATACACTACCTATCTAATTTTATCTTAATCAAACGACAATCAATAATCATGATAGGTAGTCCATTATTTTTTCTTTCTACTATTACCTTTCACAATTTTGTGTTATTAATCAATAATCATTATTCTTTCTAACACCAGTAGTTACCATTTTAGTAGTTTGTTTTTGTAAATTATTAGATAATTTTTTATACATACTACATAGATTTCCGATTTGATAGCGAAATATAAGTAGGTATTTATTTTTACAAACAATAGCCACCTCATAGTTATATAATTAACTCTCACGACTTAGTTTATAAATTAAAATAAGTATAATAACATATAAAATAATATACACATATATATATTAATTAATGAATTTATAAAATAATGATAATACAAACATATACAACTGCGAACTGCTCAACGTATACAATTAATTTTATTGATTTTTATTTCTATCAACAGAGGGTTAATACAATAATTTGCTGTTTTACAAAATAAAGTTCTTTCCAAATTGCCTATACGCTAATAATTGTTTTATACTTAAGAGCAAAAACAGTAAACATAATATGTTGGCATCTATTCAAACACGTATTCTATTGTGGCGTGTCTGTTAGACATTTCCCATAAAGAACATACTCTACATACATTAGGCCTAGGCCTACCTAATATATACAATATACTATACATATACATCAACTGTTCATAACAATTACACTAACATTATAATTATATTTACACCTTATGGTTCGAATCCTTATTTCTTGTAATTATTTACGCTCAAAATTATGTTATTTCATAGAAACACTCTAAATACTAGTAAAATATAAATGCATATAAGCTAGTTTGCATACGTTATTTTGTGGCCTAATATTTTTATAATCAAATAAGTGGGTCAAAAAAACATAATGTACATATTTATAACTATATATTATAACGGTAATTAAATATTATTATTACAACAATAATAACAAAATATAATTAAGTATTTACTTTTTTTATAGTTTGTAGAACATATTATATATTTAAGTTATTTAAATATAACTAATAACATAAACATAAAATAAATGTTTTTATAAAAACCTAGAAATTAACTATCTAACATCCTTATTTAATTCTCATCTTCAATGATTTAGAAATTCTGCATTTTCTGTATACTGTGGCAGATTTTTGTAATAGATTTAGTAAATATAGATACATATAGAATAAAAATAAATGAATTTGGTTTAATACAATTATTATTCCGTTCTAAAATACGGAAACCATTTTATAAGCCATAAAGGTATAATTGAATTATTTTTAGGTTTTATTTTGTTTGATAACAAATTTAGGTAAGAATTTTGGTGTCTGTTTATTTGATGTACATAGTATACCTACTTAATCGTCGATACTAACTGAAAAAAAAAACCGTTATTTTATGTTCTTTGAAGTGTTTCTTATTTTCAGGCTTTATAGTATAAATACTTTATAATTGTTAAAAGTTTAGAACATAACTTTTTATAAACATTTATGATAATATTATAATAACTCAAAACCAATGAACAATGATAAATTTTTCATGAAATTATCAAGCTAGTAAATTTTAAATGCATATTAATAAATTGCTTATAAATTATAATGTAGTAGAACGGTAACATAATAAAAATATGATTGAAACAGCGTACAAGCATAAGTTGTAAATAAACAATAAAAATAAAAAACTAAATGATCCAATAGTTTAAGGAAAATGTAATTTATTTAAATATGTAGAACTTATTTCTTTTATAAGTACTCGTATTCTTTTTCTATAGTGTAAATACTAAAAGTTTAATAACATACATTTTTAAACTACCTAATCTATTTTCTAATTTTTAATTAGAAGTATAATTATTTATAATATTATACAAATAATTTAATATATTTTTGAATTATTTTCTAATGAAACTTGATAATAATGATTGAAAAGGGAGTATACTTCTTAAACTTCTATAACAAATTAAACACGGTATATAGGTGATTTTTGTCTTTAAGTATGATATATAATTTATATAATATGTATACTTAAATAAACGATGTATTACTGAAAAAAGTATATTATCTTGAAATATTATATGTATCTAAAATACAAAACTCTACCTAGTATTAGTATACGTATATAATACAAATTCATAATCTCTTTGCTCAACATTATTGGTATAAATAGTAATACAGTTATTTTAATTTTATAAATGTTCGATTTGAAGATAATTAGTAACTACTGTAGTATTTATTAGAAAGTTAAAAAAAAAAAAAATGATCTCATTTCTCGCTTTTAAATGATTTTTTTTTTCAGAAATGAAATAAACGTGTGTCATTGGATACCGACCCGTGTTCGTCTGAAATGATGCCATTGAATACAAGTAATACGGTGTGGACGATCGTCTTCCGAAAGTTCTAATTTTATCGGTTTTATTTTCACATCGTCCCTTTCCTCGACTTCGACGAGCACATTAGTACCAGACTCAAAGACTGAAAATTTAGGAATAGTGGGGGTGCAGGCTTGCGTTTCAGTGTAATAATCTTACTTCTCCAGTTCACAAGCGGCGAACGCAAGGCACAATTTTTCCTCAAAACGTTCCCGTTGTTTAAGTCAATTTTCTTATTTTAAAAATGGTAAGTAAAATAATCATTTAAATTGTATCGTTTACCATTGATGAATGAAAAATTGGCAATTCACCATACTATTATAACGGTTTGTTTAATTATTAACAAGAAAAAAAAACATAATCGTTTCTACCTGCCGGATGAGTTTTGTCATCTGCCAACCGACACAGATAAAGAGAGAAGATAAATTGGCACATCGGTAGACAATTATTGTTTTGCCAATCGTTTGAAATTCGATTCAAAATTAAAATTGTATGTTCAGTTGCCAAATATACATTTCCATTCAGTTTTACTTTTAGTTTATACACACACCCATGTATTCTTGGCCGATTAATAATAATACTACGTACATTTATATTTGTTTTGTAGGAAGATTTGCCGCCAGAACAAATTTCAGGTAATTATATAGACGTTGATTGTGAACGTCTTGTGTCGTATAATTTTTTCTTTCAATAACTGTAAAAGTAATGTTGTTGATATTGTTGTAGAGCGTTATATTCTGCATTTCTATGAATACATTAAATGCATTAAATAACATTAAGTTACAGTCGTTACAGATACATATAATATATATTTAAATAGTTAAATACTTTGGTACATTATTGTATCTTAGTATTACTAGATTATTATATAATACATTTTTTTTTACTACGTAACACTACGAAATATTACTTTAAATCTCAAGTGTTCACTAATCTCAAAATACTATATAGGTACAAAAATTGAAATAATATTTGTAAATATTATGTTGTTATGTTTATAAAAAAAAATATGTACTTATCATTTTATGTTTTATTAACGATTAACGTACTACAAATGATCGTAACTTATAACTTTTAAATTTAATATTTAAAATTATTATTATAATTTAACAATTTTACCATTAAATTAGGTATGTTATAATATTTAACTATATCCCCGTGTATATAACATTGAAACATTCATCTACATAAATTTCATAAAATTATTTCGCCCATAATATTTATTATCACTGCATCTACAAAATTATGTTATATTATATTACGAATTTAATTAATAATTAGATTAATAAAAAAAAACATTATCCCTGAACATAAACTTATATTTTATAATGTTCAAATGATACGGTCTATTTTTAATATAGCTTTCTGCATTATTTTTTACATGCGAAAACTTCACTTTTACCCATATTATATTCACACACCCTATAAACTCTTGGTCTTGTATACACGCTCATTAATATAATAATAATAAACTTCTTGGCACAAGTAATACCAAGTGTTGGCACATTCGTATAATAGAGCGCTGGATCGGTTAAAAGTGTTATGACCACAATCTAAATTTAGCATCACTCTGATTAGATTTTCCTAGTTTACATGTATTTCCTTATTTTTCAAAAAATAAGAATACAATACGTCATATAGTCAAAATAAATTTGAGTTAAACACGCGGACGGAAATCTAATCCTTAACTGATATAGACATGACAATCCTTAGTTTACTATTCTTTTTTTGCATTATCGCAGAAATAGTATATTGCTAATAGGTATTAATGTATATTTGTATAAATTAGTTGTATTAGGTAATATTTTTTAAACACGTGTTTCACATAATATAAAAATTTCAATGAAATGGGTATTTTAAAAATTGATATTAGCAATTTTAGCTCATATATAACAAAGCTGTAAAACAAATATTAAAATAAGAGTATTAATAATTTGGGTTAAAATTATGACTTTAGTTATTTTAAATTATATTTTTATTATTCTCAGGTTTTGACGGTGGTTATCGCTTAGCCAATATACGACTATGGTTTAAAACTTTTCAAAAAACTTCATATTTTTTTACCATACTATTATTATGCCTCATAATATTTGTGTGTTATTACACTAAACTAAAAATTTTCGGAATACACTAACTATTAGGTATTATTAAAATGAGTTCCTGGCATTCCTGCATAAATGTTTACTTTGTTATTTTAATAATGTTATCAAATCACTTATGTGAATAGCTTATTTTTACGGCTTATTGCTAACTATATAACTGTATTTTGCTTTTACCGTTGTAATTTAATTTGAAACATATGTTTTTTAATTAAAAAAAAGAAATATGAATCCATATACAATTAAATCAATATTTAAAATTTCGTGTACATCCCAATTTATTTATTTATATTCCATAAATTATAATTTTTTATTTTTATTTTTGTTTTGTTAATTATTCCATATTATTAAATAATTGTAGTAAATCAGTTTGGTTTAAGTGTAGTGAATATTAGTTATTTCTATTTAAATACATTCATTGTGTAGTTTTAATAAAACTTTTTTTTTTAATTATGGTAAACATATTCTAGCTTATAATGATTATTTAAAAATTTTCGATTTTATATATTATTTAGATTTACTCGTAGTATAATATACATATGTTTCAATAAGGCTACGATTAATTGTTATTGCTTAATAAGTAATTGTATATTCCAAATGTTTGTGCGTACCACTGTACAAGTTCAAATACTTACCAAAATGTATTATTACTATATGTACTTATTTATACATCATACTAGTTAATCATTGATAACAGCACGAAAAATATATAAATTCGATAAAAACTGTTTAAAACGACCTTAGCATAGAACTAAGAAAATATTCAAATCCACGATAAGTTGTTCAACAAAGCAATACTAAATCTAATAATGACAGATTAGAAGGCCAGCTGGCCCACAATTATTTGTTCATCTTTTTTTAATTTCAGAATTATATATATAAAAATTAAATGTATATAATTGTAAATTCTTTTGAATATTTAAAATACAAAATAACTTTTTGAAAAATGCTATTAAATTTTTATTACAATAGAGGAATTTTAACATTTAATTATAGCAGAATGTACATTCAGTTTATCAACTACCGAGGTACAATAAATTTATTTCACCATCTCACAATTTATTTTAATAATTTGGGGATTTTTGAGCAAAAAAAAAAAAATATGCGTTTATTGATCAAATTATATATATTTTCAAATTTCTAAACCACGTAAAAAAAATTAGTAGGTTCCTAAAATATAATTTTAATGACATTTTTATTATACAGTAACAAAAAAATAAAAAATGTTAGTTTCTATTTTTAGAATTTAAATTTAATTGCTTACTGCGAAAATAAATGTATTATTTAATACTGCAGCATAATAAATATAACTGTTTTTTTTTTTTTTTTTAAACTAATAACGATTATAATTTTTTGCCAAATGTATTGCCAATTTTATATACTCGAATAAAATAAATTTGAGTTTGTCAAACATATTCACCGTAAACTTATTAATATGTAAATTGTGTTTAGATTTTTTATTATAAATAAAATTATATTTACCAATACCAAACAATTAGCATATGAACTAATAAAGATATATTTTTTAAAAACTGATCTTTATATTTTTTTGATTAATAAATTGTTAAATTTATAATTTAAAATAACTCGTAAAGCATATAGGTACAATATAACAATAACCGAAAAATGTAAGAAATTCGTGCTTTTCTACAGTCGTTGAATAAACGGTTTTTATTGAAGTGTATCCGTTAATATAGTCTGATATAGTTACATAAGTAAATAATATTATGTAATAAATACTATTTTTAATTATAAGAAATGTTATAAAAGTTATATTTTGATCAATTTATTTATGTTTTTAAATTGGTTTTCTTATAAAAACCACCTATAACTGTATAAGAATATTGTATTAATGCTTTAATATAATAAAAATGTGTTAAACAATAAAAACTATGGTTATTATAACTACAAATAAGTCAAGTTTTTACTTACACTAATAAATACATTTTAATATTTGTTAACTTATTGTTTTCATTTTAGTTTCAATAAAAATTGTCTTTCGTATCTACTAAAAAACTATAAGTTCTTACAGTAAAAGAATAATTATCGTGGATATATCTGACATAACGAAATTGAAAAACTGTAATTCTTTTTTTGTTAGAACCACGATATTTCATTATAACCCATATGTATCCATTGGTAAACACTTGATTTTTATTTAGTTTTTTTTTTTAAATTACATTTTAAAATCAATATAGATACATAAGTATTTTAATATATTAAACTCGATTTTTATATCATGTGTGAATAAGTGTTTATTGACCACTGCTAAATCATAGATTTTGATAATATCCACTCAATAGAATTATTCACTATCGATATATTTGATATTATATTAAAATATGGTTTTATATTATTATATAAATTCATATGAATAAGTAACACATTTAAACTATTGTTTGATAACTTCCAGTATTCGGTTAGTAATTGAGCAAAATGACACATAAAACATATAATTAATATAATCAGATGTGTGCTTTTTAACTTACATATAGTGATAGGATTTGGATGTATGTCAATAGTATTAGTTTATCACAGACTCAAAAATAAATAAAATATAAATACTTTAATGAAAACATATTAGAATTATCCAAAAAAAAAATATAATAAAATAATGTTTAAAAATATCTGAAGACATATAACGGTTTGACGTTTGTGTCAGAAATCTATCAAAATAAATACATCTTAATGGTCTTAATTTTCGTACATAAGTGTTATTGTTTTCATATTGGTTCATATTTTGTACTAACAACAATTGTTTTTTTACAAACGTTATAATATATTTTAACATATTATCATAATGAGAGGCGTTTAAATAGGGATTCTGTGAATGACTCCCCTCCAAAAAACCCTTCAATAATTTTGGAAAGACTTTTTTCTGTATGTACTTAGATTTTTTTTTTTTTGTTCAGGTTGTCCAGTTCGTAAATCTGACAGCCCCTCCCACAAATACAAATCTAAGCACGTCTCTGCTTATTCCAACCACGTATCATAATTTACACAGTTATTTACATGACATTTACATAATAAACTACAAACTACCAACACCTGTATTTTATTATTTATCTAATTGTGAAAACGACAAACGTTTAATTTTTAGATGTAATTTTTTTTAAATTATTAAAAATAGGTTTAATCCTAGTAAATGTTCAGTTCTCAGGAAAGCTTTCGATGCATTCGATCGTGAAAGATCTGGCAGTATACCCACCGACATGGTGGCTGATATTCTACGACTTATGGGACAACCATTCAACAAGAAAATTCTCGATGAACTTATCGAAGAAGTTGATGCAGACAGTAATTGTTTTGTTTTATTTTTATTAATTTTTTGAACTCTATCTCTAATAAGCCATACATGCATTTAATTTAAAGAATCTGGACGCTTGGAATTTGATGAATTCGTGACACTCGCTGCTAAGTTTATTGTTGAAGAAGATGATGAGGCCATGCAAAAAGAGCTTCGTGAAGCTTTCAGGTTGTACGATAAAGAAGGAAATGGTTATATTCCTACATCATGCCTCAAAGAAATTTTGAGAGAGCTTGATGATCAGTTGACCAATGAAGAATTGGACATGATGATTGACGAAATTGATTCCGATGGTTCCGGAACAGTAGATTTTGACGGTAAACAAACATTAAATTAATACATTTTAATAAGCGGTTAAAAACAGTACTATCTATTTAAATTTTAATATTTTTGAGACTATTTGAAATGTTATAAAAATACTTGCTTACTAAATTACATATATTCTTAATTCAATGAGCAATTTACGGAATTGTAAAGATTAACGATTTACTAACTAAAAATATTTTCAAGTGATGGTTCTTTTTTTTTTAATGATGAAAATTATACAAATGTATCTACAATAACTCATAAAGATATCAAAAACAGAATGCAGTGAAACCTCTCTTAATGGACACCTCTCAATAGCGGACAATTTCTTGGGAACGGAGACATTTTCCTTAGGTACTTTTAAATGGGAAAAACTCCGAATAGCGGACACCTATATTAATTTAAATTTAAAAATAATGACAAAAGATAGTATTTATTGATAGAATTTATCGTAGTATAACTTGGCTCGTAATGGAACAATTAGATGACATTACAACGAATAACGAGCATTTATGATGAAAATATCAATGTCTTGACAACCGCGATATTTGTGCATTTCATTAGTTTAATGACGGTTTACAGAACGCTTTGTCTGCTGTAAAGAACGTGTCATTTTATTTCATTAATAGAAGTAAAAAGCAGTACTATTTTCTACTTATACTTTATACTTATGCTGTAACATTAGCCAATGATATTACTATTGAGATTACACAGTGACGGTGTAATTATAAACAGACAAAGGTCACCGTTTTTTTCTCACAAAAATAATTTAAAAAATATATGTACTTAATTAAATACATAAATATTATGTAAGACAAAATTTGCAATAAATAATAACATTATATCTACATTATATATACATACATAAATATAATACATAATACATTATTTAATTTAACTTATAATATTAGTTTTTTTCGACAAATTTACGCTTTATGAATTTAAAAATGTATCCCCTTCGAATAACGGACAACATTTTGGTGACCGAGAGTGTCCGCTATTCAGAGGTTTCGCTATAATTGGCTTATAAATGGTAATACCTACTATATAGAAAATACGTTATTTGTTCACAAAAACAACTAAAAAGACGATCTCAAGGTTATAAAAAAATAAGGGCTATTTTGTCATCATCATGATACAGCCTACAGGTATACAATTTAGTATTTACAAATATATAATTAAATTTTGTTTTAATATGTTATACGGATCATAATTTTAACATTTTACAATATTAATGTCTTGGTTTTATTAATGAAAGACCAATTTCAAATTTGGTTAATATATTTTGACTTATCAACGGTTTATAGATCTAGATTAGCTTTCTTCAACTATATTAATTTTAATTCAGGATATTTGTATAACATATAGTTTATATCATAAAAATAAATTATGAATTGACTTTTTTGCAAATTCAATAAACTATTCCAATTTTTAGAAAATATAATCGACATTTTAATACTTTTAATTATATCTATTATTTGTATGTATAATTTTCACTCCAGTCTCCAATAACATAGTCTAAATAATATAACACTCCCCATATAAACTGAAATAAATATTATATAAATATTATAAAATTTGTTTTAGAATTCATGGAAATGATGACTGGAGAATAAAGAAATCTGATGTTATACCAAACTGGAGTCATTCCAGCAATGGGTTCGTCCATCTACACAAATCAGAACATGTTATTTATTTTGTACAAAACAACATTTTTTATATAATTTACATAAACTTCTAGCGAATCTAACAAACTCAACAATCATAATATTTATAATCACTCAAAATAAAATATGAAGTTTCAACTAATTATGCCGCTCGATGTGAATTTTCTGATTAGTTGAGCAGGAGAAAATGACTGCAGATATACATCGCTTGTTGTAACAATTGGATGAAACATATACTATGTATTATATATATATATATATTATATATTATATATGTATTATTACAATTTACAAATAAACTGTGACTAATTTATTGTTATAACTTGTAAAGTAATAAGAATCGGAATCGTGTTCTATTGTAATAAACAATTGTAAAACTCCTACACCAACTGTTGAAAACATATCATGTATACTTATTATAAGTTGTAATAACGTATTACCATCTACCTCTCTCTAATATGCGACAACTATGCTGTAGCGTGTACTTCTTTTATGATCACGCATTATTGAAACCTAGGTATCTATTAAAAATTTCAACAATATTAAAGAATAGCATAGTGTGAAAAATATATTTCGAAAGTTAAGAAATTTCAGGCAGGTAAATCATTTTTTTTTTACATTTTAATTTTAAATATATAATTTCATTATATATAAATCTGCATTTTTGTTTGTATACCAACTAATAACTATAGCCATTTAGCTATCAATCCATACTCACAACGTCAATTTGTTTGACACTTAATGCTGTCATTTTCATTTTTTTATAAATACATTGTTTAGGTTTTATAATCTCTACAGACTTTTTCATACTTTTGTTCATTTCTTGTTGATCGTAGTTATTATATCAAAATTAAACCAATAGGTTTCACGTATTTGTAGATTTATGTAATACTCAAGTGTCTAATTTGTTGGTAACGCGTTCCAAAATTTGTTAGGTACTATTTTTTTTTATCATAATGGTTAGTGACATATGGATATGATACAACGTGGTATAATTGGTATGCTAGAGAAGAAGAGGAACAGGGATCAATTTTATAAATATCACGTTATTCAATTAAAAGCAGATAATATATAACACAATTTTTCCGAATTATCAATTTACCAGTTTTACCTATATCCATCCATTACTTACTTATGTATCTAAATTTCAAAGCAACCTTTTAAAGACTATAATATATGTAGACAATAGACTTATAATCCATAGTTCTATATTCTATCTATAAGTATGGAATTTTGAAATACGACCACGTCGACGTCATTTATATCTATATAAAAATTTAACAGTATTCTATAATATACGCCTATAGTCAACTTTCTTTTTTTATTCGTTCGAAAAGAGAGCCGATAAATTACGAAATGAATAACGGAAAACAGTTCATGCCTTGTATAAATACATTACATACAATATATTTATACATTGTAGAAAATTTAGAAACTAATGTCACAAATGCGATTTTGATTCTCGGCGCGCACATACGTTATATCGAGAACTCCTCTTGTTCGACGGATTCGTCACAGAGACAAGAACATGATTCAATAACATCATTATATATCTATACCGTATATGTGTTTACAATAAAATTTTCGCTGGTGCTTTCCATTCAATAATAAAAAAAGTATTAGTAATTACTAATTAATATCGATAATAGCGTGACATGCATACGTTTAATCAGAAGTTTCAATTCAACACAAATGAAGTACTTATATTATTTTTAATACTATATACTATTTATATTACTTTGATTACTAATTTTATTGTTCTAACATAATTTTTCATTTTGCGGTCAATTTAGTGGATGAAAAAGTTGACTAAAAATAAAATAAATACAACTTTTTTGAAAACGGTTAGAGTAGAAATCGATTACCTTTACCTATATTATTATAACAAACTGTTGGCGTACCTAGCAAGTGTTCACAACTTGTGGACCACAATCCATAGGCCCTAATTTATTATTAATTATTTAGTATTAACTATTAATTTTTTAATGATTTTTCTTTACTTCGTTACTTTTCTTTAGTTCGAAATTACGATGTAAGTACATCATCTCGGATTATAAACTTTTAGAAACATAAATGGCATAAAATAAATTAATAATATATAGAATATGTGTGGAACAGTTTTCCGTTGTCACTCTTAGTGCTATAATATAAATAAGTACATTAGTACATACGTCACTTTTAATTCAGTATCATGAAAAAAGAAAGGTTGTTTTGATAAGTAATTACATATAATTAAGGCGAGTGTGCTCCCGTAACTACTCTACATTCTTTCAATACATACATAAAATAAAATTAATCGACAGAATGAAATAGTCACCCTGCTGCAAAATATTATACACCTCGTACATATAATACATAATACATTTATAAGGCATATGCCCCTACTTCGTATACGCATGTATGTACATTAACGAGTAACAACTACCTATTTACGACGACATGGCAAGGCGCATGTAAATTCCACTGATTACAATCTTTTTTGATCTTTTTATGAGTACGGGTGTATGTAAGTTATTCTATGAGACCTAGCAGCCAGTAGGTAAAAAAAATACATATATTAGTTGCTACATTGTCAAAAAATGAAATGTATATGTTCCTACAAGTAGTCAGGTAGATTATTTTGAAATTTCATACAATCATACTACAATTGTTAACCCCTTTATTTGATGGGTTGTGTGGTATTTTTTCTTTATCACTTTTATGGATTTTTTTTTCTAAATTGAAATTATTCCCATGGGATGATTATAGATACTATGTTAAGCTTGTGTTAATAATAAAAAATGATATATTTTGAGAATATGATTATAAAATATAATATATTTTGAGTTTGTGTTAGTTTAGTAATATAGTGTTTATTACAAAATATACAACACTTAACATAATATTATAATTTATAATAATTGCATTAGATACATGGTTAACAGGTTACTATGTTTTGATAAACCATATATTAATATATGAATATAAATCATTTTATTGCTCGATAATTGTATTTTAAAGTCTCCTAACATTTTACATTTTATGCGTATGATGATTGTATATAAGGTACCCGTAAAATAAATCGTGATAAGTTTCAACCATATATATATAACCTAGACGAAATAAAAATTCCGCTCGCCATACTACTGTCCTATACCCTGTAAAAGATAATAGGTAAGCTTAGGCCCCTATTTGTTTGTCACTCGTGATTTGCTTCAATCTGAAACGGCTTCTCGAATATGGTCGATTTTTTTTCATTATTTATTTATTATAATATACGAGCAAAAGCTGTAAGAAATGAAAATATTTAATTAACGTCAGTCTGAATATTATAAAAGACTTTAGACGAGTAATATATTTATATATGACATAAAATGTCACTTTCAATGATGACGCCCGCCAACGTACAGTGATTACCAAAGATAATAAAAGTAAATTTTTTATCTATATTTGTATAATTTTAAGCGGTCAAAATTTAATATTTTAAAATTCTATTCAAATATTTTTTCCTTTTTGATTAAATGATTGTCTCTACATTGTAAACTATGATTTGAAAACATAAAATTGTTTTTATTCTTTGAAGCACGTCGTGTACAAATCTAGGCAAATTTGCTTATATTATGGTAGTAACTTTGCTAATTATTGGTATGGCAAATCAAATAAGTGTATTATATAATTGTTTCCAAAAATAACTAGACAGGCCCTCAACAAATTATTATTTAGCTTTTAATGTAGATTGTAACACGATCTTATTGTAATAGGCCCGTGATCCTATATAATATTATTTAGACTCACGCACTTGACCGGTCCGGGGGTGGGGCGAATGCGAGTACCGCCGTAGTTCATACGATACAATATTGCGCTCTCACGGACGGGCATGCTTACGCGTCGCTCATGCCGCCGCTCATGCACGCAGAAAGACGCGTACTCACGTGCCGCACGTTACTCGCGAACCCAACACCCGTCCGGGCGGCGCAGCAGCGGCTGATCGCACTGTTCCGGCGGCGAGCCCTATAGCGACCGCACAATAATAACACAATCACGGGCACACCCCGCCCGCCATGGCCGACCATCATCGTTCGGCGCTCGTCGTGCTCCTGGTCTCGCTGTTCATATTCGTGTTCATCAAGTACTGCTTGGGACACCCGCACGACGACGACGACGGGTTGCACGCGTTCCGTCACGACAACGCCACCCGCACCGCGCTGCGACACGTGGTGTACGACGAGTTCGCCGGGTCCGCGAGCGCTCAGCTGCAGTTCGTCTGACCAACACGCCACGGGTAAGGCACGACGCTACGCTTGCACTACGCGGTCCAACGGATAGTGTAGTACCTACCTGCTGTCGGGGGTTATTTTCTTTTTTCGCGCACCACACGTACTGTAATCATATTTACTAACATCGAAAAATCAGTGTGTCCCCCCCTCACTTACCCCAATCGACATCATAATTAAAACGAAAAATAAAAATGTTATTAGATAGGTATACTACGTACTTGAAATATAATTACTATTTTATATTAACGTTTGAAATTTCCGTTTTAAAAATGTATCGAGATTGTATGTTTTTAATTCGACAAGTATCACATGTTCACATTAATAATGTATAGGTAAATTTAAAGAAATAAAAGTAAAATATAAATTTTTGTATTTAAGACAGTTTTTGTTAATTTAAGTCTGGTATTTTTTTTTTTTTTTTAATGTAGTACTGCGTTCAAATCATAATTATATTTACATGTATCGATTTGAAAAACTTACCTGGTCGATCTGACTAAGTTCATAAACAATAATTTTCCCTTGTCCTGGAATACACGAGACAGGAAAATCCAAAGCTTCCTTGCTATTTTTTTCCTATAGAAGCAGTACAAATATTTACGGGTGTTCGTTTGATATTTCCGTGAGCAATGTACTTACGGCGTTGACGTTATATTAGCTTCTCGATATAGCAACTCACTTTAAAAGAGATTTTGTTACCGCAGACAAAAGTGATCAAAAACACTGCGCAATACTACCGATGGACGTAATACGTAACCAAATGTGAGTGACTGCAGCCATTGATCGCCGCATACATTATATGTATTTACTAAATATAAGCATACGAATTTAAACATCCCCCGTTATTGGTATTTATCTATTAACTTTATTTTATAGTTTTACCTATTCATAAATATTTAATAGGATTTTGTGATATAGGATTGGCATATGCTTCTTTTTTCAAGTTATTGTTTTTATCACATGACAGTGTTCAGTTATACATTAATGAAGTTAATATTTTTAATCGTAAATACTGTGTAATAAATTAATACCAAACACTACTCAAAAGTACTAATACTGTTGCGTATAAGCATATTTAATGGGTTTAAACTATATTTGTTATCATTAAACATGTACATTTATGCTGTTGGATTAGAAAAAATCTATTATAACCGTATTATTGTTTATATATATAAATAATTGTTATCATCCTAAACAAAATATATTATCGAAGCAGTTGTTTAAATTGTAATGTCTAGTTATAAACTCGAGTGTTAAAACAGGACGTGTATTACGAATCAACGAAATAATTTTGTTCGATTAGAGTCGGCGCAAGCGAATGGATTCGAATTATTATGACACGGTAAATTTATCGCCAATACAATTTAGTGTAAAAACGTTTTTGAATCAATTTAGCAAAGATACGAATAAAAAATATAATCTTGAAACGTGATGTCCTTCTGCGTATAGCAATGAAAATTAATTTAGATCACGGCTACCTGACTGACGAATTGCATTAAACAAAAAAAAAACACCGTTTTAATTTAAAATCTGATATAGAATAAAGATTATAGACGTATGTAAGGTATAATAGATTATAAAGATGGTAAAAAAATAAAACTAAACGTCGGTGGTGGACTGATATAAAATATTTCCTATAAAATCAATTCAGTATTTTAATGTATAAATTTATCTACTTCATATTTGATTATTACCCACTAAAGTTTCAACATTTAAAGTATTAAATATAGTATGTACTTGTTCACAAAGAATAATTTTGAAAAATTATACACTTGTATAAATAATACTAATTCATCTATTTATATAAGTACACAATATACAAATAGAGTATAAAATAATAAGGAACATTTTTAATCATATACTTTTACAGATACAAAGGTAATATATTTTATAACTAATACTTTATGTACACCTACACCAAATACATAAATTGTTACTTACACAATGTACAATCAATGTTTAAAAAAATCAATAAAGTCATATACTATATAAATAAATACAAAACAAAAACATTTTATAACTAATACATTATGTATAAACAGATTAACAAAATATTTGAATTTTTCGAATCATATTCATAATTTATAACAATTATTTTGCATGATTTGTGTAAGGAATTAGACAAATATTTCTATTACGAAATCATACAAACGGGCAAAAAAAATGTATATAAGTATATAAGTTTAATTAATTTTAATTAATTCGTGGTTTATATTTGATGATTAATGATAAACTATTTATTTCATTTCACTTGTTTAGGTAACAGATTTAAAATAATTGAAATAATAATAATAATAATAATAATAATAATAATAATAATAATAATTGAATAGCATGCATTTTAGAATTTCTTACAAAATTTCTTAAACGTTCATGTAGTTTTTGCGATTACCTAACGTAAAAAATACGCAAAAGTTATGTTTCAAGTATTTTCAAATTATTTTCAAAAATGTTATATAAATTTATAATAGTTATAAAAAATGTTGATCAATAGTTTTGTATATCGTATATGTATGATGACTATAAATATATATAGGTATTTCTCAATTTCTGCATGTACGGTATAGTCCGTATGTAAAATAATAAGGTCAATATTCAACTAAACTAGAAAAACATAGAAAATGTATTCTTTTTTCTTATATTTTACATATTGCTGTTTTAAATTTTAAATACTCAATTTGAACTTAAAAAAAAAGTTACCTAATAGTTTTATTTTGTTCTACAGTAATCCTTTAATAATGTCACTTTTTGAAATATCCATAAAAAAAATCATTGTTAACCTATACAGATCAGTTTTTCGTAAATATAAAAGACTACATATATATACACCGTACTGCTTATTCGTGTTTTTTTTTTTTATAATTATCATTATTTATATTGTTTATCATTATCTAGGTCATTGTGATTGAATGTAGCATACTCAACTCTTAAGCTAATGGTTTTAATATAAAACTATGTAAATGCTTTGATTTATTCACAATGAATACATAATAACAACTGGAAATAAAATAACTTTTATAAGTTTATGAAACATAAATATTAATCGGTAAATATAAAACATAACATTGTAAGTCATTCCGGTTGTTAAATAAACATGTATTTTTGACCTGGAAACTAGAATCCAGAAGAAAAGTAAACAATAATGAATAGTTTATAAAATAAAGGAATACCCTGAGGATATAAATTGTTGTTTGTATAATTCCTTTATTTTATTTATATAAGTAATGTTTCTTCGGATTAACCTACCTCATAATACACAATATCACTCTAACATCTGTAACTGTAACAATCCTACATCCAATAACACATATTACACACTATATGTATATTATATGAAATATATAATATGTTTATATAGTAATTATAAAATAATTCAATTTACTGATTTTATACAAACACTTTTGAATGTACTGTAAATTGTTTATGTTATAGGTATCCATTATCCAACTATATCGAATTAAGTACAATCGTATAGTCTACCCTGAAGGATTTGAACAGTTTTGTTATTACAGCGTTTGGAATCGTAACACCTGCATTATCGACACATTTTACCAATAATTGGTATTATTGTTCTAAGCTAACGACTCCGTCATGCATCGAAAAATCAACACTTTTTCCAATAATAATAAATAAAAAAATTTCAATTTAATATTATATGGAGGGAAAAAAATCGAACGGTACTATTTTTAAACCATAAAGTTGAATAGACTACACACTACAGTCGCATACGGTTATAAAAAATATTCAACAAAAAAAATTGTACGGTATTTACCGTGATCGTATTATTAATGTACATTAATCAATTTAAAACGAAGTTACTATATTGGTAGTATGAATAAACATTACATTTTAAGATATTTAAATTTTAAATAAATTAAATTATTGTATGTTTAGTGAATATTTTGATGTTTTGTTGTAGTATACAATTATTATAAACAAATATTATCTTCGTAATTTAATAACTTGTTATACCTAATATTGTTATTTATTTTTAATTATACTTGTATTTTTGAAGGTATTATAAGTTTACAGTTTTATTTAAATATATGAATATATTTTTGTAAGATTTTTATAATGATATGTAGGTATTATAATTTTTTTCTATATGTCATGAGTTAATGACTATTTTCATTTCCCACCATGAATCATGATTTAATATGTCATATATGTCGTGAACTTAACCTTGATTGAATTACAATTTATACTTACTTATTACTTACTACTAAGCAATAAAAAATGTTGGTGCAGATTCAGAAAATATACTTACATGGGGAAAAAAAAGATGATTGTAAAATCAATACATTCCGAGCTCGGAATGTAACGTTAATGCGAATATATCAATAACCGCTAAAATGCAATCAATTTACAAATAATTTATTAAAATATTATACTTAATGTATACATATATCTTTTTACACATAATGAAATTATTGAGTACATTTAAATAGCACAAATTGTTAATGTAATAATAATACGTATATATACGTTTCAAATGATTGTTGATAATTTAATATTTAAATAGTTGGCATATAGGTATTAAGGTACCTAGTTCATTTTTATTTTAAAAATATACTTATTACTTTAAACATATTTTAAATTATAATTTACACTTAATATTCAATTGTTATTATTGTTGCTTTTAACAATGCTGTTTGTTTCTGAAATTTTCTGTTCAGCTTGGTTATTTAATAATGGTGCAATAAAACTCGATAGCTTGAAACGATTCCTGAAAATAAAAATTTTTATATTTTACATACGACTCACATTATAGATTATAACACATATTTGAGAAGTATTAAGGCCTAAAAATATAATATTTTAAAACAAAAAATCACAAAAGCCGACATTTGGGAAAGCACTTGTGTTATTTTAAGATGAAAAAAAATGCATTAATATTTATGCAATGTATAAATTGAAAATAATCAAAAAATAAAATAAAAAATATAAAAATATTATCGACTTTTTAAAAATGAACATGTCAACAATTTTAACATGTATTGAAATTACATTTTTTATAGTTAAAACTACAATTCAATACGGCTCGCGATCGACCACATTGTACCTATATCGAGTATAACTGGAGTACTATACCTATTTCGCTTTGAAAATTCATAATACAATCTCGACTGTCGAATTGCTACTGACTACTGTCATTTTTGCATGCACGAGTTGGATACAACTACCGATCTCAATGCGAAAACATTATAATAAAATAATAGGACGAGTGATTATTTAATGAACGCGGTTTTCGATAGTGTGACTTAGCGAATGATGTATAATGCATTAATGCGTGCTAGGCATGTATAAGTCCTTCGTCGTTATCCGCAAGTCCTTAGTCCTTATCTATAAGTCGCTGGGTGACTTATCGACCGGAATACAATTTCTAAATTATAACAGTACAGTTTCGTTAAAGTGCCCAATAATCGAACCAACTTTATAACATATGCACCTATACTATGCGCGTGTGTGTGTGTGTGTGTAACGTAAACATGCAAGTATAGTTATCATCTGCATATTAATTATAATAATAATGCAATGGCATGCAATATACACGTATCATTATTTTAATATGGTATAGTGTGGGTACTGACTTTTTGGCAGCCTGCCTGTGCCGGTTGTTGCACTTGTACCCGTTGCACTCGACAGCGGTGGGCCGGTGTTCGGACGCGGCGGCGTTGGCCAACTCCGAGTTGAACAGCTGCGCGCCGGCCATGGACATGATCTGGAATAGGCCGTCGGCCGGGGCCAGCACCACTTTAAGATCGCTGAGGCTGATCCGCACGTTCTCGGTGCCGTTCTGCCGCTGATCGTATACCACGTCGTCCACGGCCGCGTCCACCTCGGTCGTGGCCGTGGGCGTCTGCGGGGCCGCGAAGGCCACGGCCACAGTCAGCGTCAATAACGATATCCACAAACCGCTGGTGTTGCAGTGGCGGCCCATGATTTGCGGTTTGGTTGACGGCGCTACGGCGAAACGGTGCGGATGTGCGCGTCTGCGGTGAGTTACTTCCGGTGCGTGCTGCGAGACGGAGATACTGTACTGGATGCGCGTTGCCGGACGTTTTCGGAATGACCGGATGCGGGAGCTGCGCGTGAACCGGACGGACGGACGGACGGAGACGCAGTGAATATTGTAGCTGTATGTCTCTTGTGGCCTCCTGGGCACGGAGACGCCAAAGAGGAGAAACGCGAAAATAATGACACGGGGAGGAGGTGTAAGAGGAAGAGGAGGAGGAGGAGGACACGGATCTTTGGCTATCTTGCGCGTATGTGTGCAGACTCCTACTACTACTACAACTACTACTATTGCTACTACTACTTATAGGGTACGCGTAAAACCGGTCGATGATCACAGCACAATAATAATGGTTCGCAGTTCGGGTCATTGACGCGTTACCTTGCGCATAACCGTTATCGTAGATATAGGTAAACACTGGAATATACGAATTTTCGTAATAATAATGTAATATGTAATATTATGTATATTATGTGTAATCTATAGGTGCATCCGCTGGTGCGTAGAATATGTATTATTACAATGCATTTCATTCGCAGATTTATAAATACCTATTATTGGTATGATATGTGGTTCCATTGAGCAAAGTACTGGGTAAAAATATTATGTTTTTCGACCTCGTTGCCCTGCGAATTATCGCGCGTACTCAATGTCTGTGCCCAGGAGTACTCTGTATAATCATGTGTACACTATATAGAACAATAAAATGGATCTGTCTCGTTCTTTTACGCAAATCAGAACGAACCACCATATAATCATATTAAAATATTTTAGTACGCAGTGTTAAACGGGTTTTATGCTAAATATAAATAACTAATTCGTTCAAAGATAATCACTTTAAGTGATTATGTATACTTTTATAAATCGTATTTTATGTTGATCATTTTTATTCTTTAATATCAGAACAAAATTATAACTTGGCCTCACTGAGTAGGTACTCGTGTGGTGGCCTAGGAGTCATATTATTTACAAATGTTTAATTTTTAGATACAATTAGAAATCTTAATATCTTAATAACTAATTTTTTGAACAAGAGAAATAATAATAATAATTATAAAAATAATATTTATAAAAATGTAGTACGAGTATATATAATTTAGGTGCCTATGTAAATAAAAGTTTTATATTTGTATTAGCTTATATCGTATTCATATAAAAGCTAATGAGTAATGTATTTTTTGAGTATTTGTAAATTCGTATTTGAAATATAAATGGGTGTTAATTTGTGTATTTGGGTTCCAACAATTTTTTTATATATATATATATAAAGTTTTCCTGACATAGTCATCTAAACTTAGGTATAAAACAATTTCAAATGTTTTGCGACAGCTGGTTTTGTTCGGCCAATCTACAAAGAATTAAGTAGTTGCTGAATTAAGTAGTCTTGTGTTATCTTTATGTGTTATGGGTAAATATAAATTATGTTTTTTTTAGATATACAGTACCTACTTGTTTTTAGAAAAAAGGTTTTTTATATTGAGAACATTAAACTCTTCATATAATTTTTAAGAGGAATATCTCCAATCTTTTTTATTTGCTAATTTCATAATTGTGTTTTGGCATATTTGAAGCTGTGATAGAGCATTATTGAAGGCTCCACCCACACGAATTATTCCATATGTAATGTGGGGTCCAATGAGGGTCAAATATATCATTCTTATATCTAGCGATTTATTATTTCACGTAACTGTTTCATCATATAAATTAATTTTAAATCGTTTGTTTTTACGCCTCAGGTGGTTTCCCGATATACATACACTTAAATATTATATATTTATTACTTGTTAAAGTTTATCAGTATTATATTATATTATAGGTACACTGATTTTAACTGATTTAGGGATCTACCAATCTTGACACCATACCGGCTTTGTTGAGTATCATAAAGTATATCTAATAACATGGTCCTCCTATAACCGATCACCGATGAAAAAAATACTGGAAACAAAAAAAAACCTAGCTACATACTTGCATTTGTGTATCAGCAGAATCCTGAATATTCCAAATGATATTGCATACCTACCTGCCTATAGTGATGATGTAGATAGATATAAAATATTGTAATCATTACATCGATCAGTTTTGTGATACACAACATTGGCAGACCGTGAATAAAGTTATACGTTTTTTTATAACCCGAGCTTGGGACTTCATGCATTTGTAAATTTTTGTATAATTTTAAGCTTTTTCCTATAAATTAATATTTTAAAGATTTATTGATATTTTAAATTATTTGAAATCAAAAAGTTTGAAGTAATCGTTATTAAATGAAAAATCAAATTGTTCATTAAAATTAATCTTTTTATATTATCCAACATCGGTCTTTGATATACATTTACGAACACAAATCTCTTTATAGCATATTACAATTTCTAATTGCAGATATTTTTATTACCTACTATACGGTCTATACGGTAACTTTTTTAAACATTGCCAATCAATTATTAATATATTGATACTCAATAATCATAAGAAAAATTCATTATAATTGATAATAATATAATTTATCTATGAGATTAATACTATTTAATTGTAGTATATAATTATAGTGCCTACGTTATATTCGTTATAACATACCTATATACCTTTATAGGTATAATATATAGTATATACTATAGACTATAGTTATGTATTGTGTGTTTAGTCCACTTTACATGCTTGAATGTTAACTAAATTAAAATTATTCGGTGTTCACATTATAAAAAAAAACCCCCGATGGACGTATTTTTCGGTATTTAGTTATAATCGGAAACGTTTTACTTTAAAAGATTGCGTACGTAATTATTCAATGAACCAGAAAGACTACTTTAAATTAATTTATTACATTATTTAGTTTATTTAGTAGTTTAGTACATTATTTTAGTTTTTTCTGGTAAATTTCTAATATTTTTACATTGTTTACTTTTTTTTTAAAAATACATCGAAAACATATTATTGTTTATAAATTACATTCCTCGTCATTTTTATTTTTTAATTTTACCCAAATAGGTACTTAACTTTAGTAATATTTCTTGTCACATTATCATGCTAACAATATAATCTTAAAAATATTTTAAATAAATAAATATACATTTAATAAACAATTTACTGTCACTACTTTTTATTTTAGAAATTAATTGTACAAACTATTATTAACTATAAATATTTAATATACTATTATAAATTTGAACTTTTAATTTTATGCCGACTAGAAATAGATACATAATTATGTAGGTATTTTATGCTATGTATATTATACACCTATGCATTATAATATTATACTTATATCTTATACCAACGAAATACAAGTATAAAGTATTAATAATGGTATGTGCATTAATTTAAAACATAAATTAAGCTTATAAGAATATTCCAAAAAGTAGATAAGAATACAAAAAAAAATCATTTGAGATTTTCTATTCTAGAATTGTCAGTTATAGTTTCCATAATAGTGCAACTATAATAATAATACCTAGCTATAATGTTAACATATATCAACTAAAAATATTATTTGAGTTTTAAAAATAATACCAAGCACCGAAATAAATTTGACACATACACTCGAAGCAAAACAATCTACCAAAGATATAATAATAAAATCAATACTAAAGCAAAAACGTGAAAAGATGGTATCTAGTCTAACCCACTTATTTGTCACTTAATTTTAACCTACAAACATACGTAGGTACAAATATTATTTCACAATACAAAAAAAAAATGCAATTAGGTAGGTACTACAATCTTTATTATTATTGGTTAATATTCTATAACAAGTAAATGACAAAAGAATTAATAAAATACATTTACTATACAATGAATTGTATAATATAGAGTAGATTATACCAACATGATACTTCAATTTTTGAATCAAACTTTAGTCATGTTTGATCACTTTGATCTCCAATAGATACAAATTTTTTACGTAAATTAATGTACACTTAACAAAAAAATAATTTTCATTATCTATGAAATCATATAATATGTACCTACTATTTTATTTCGATTCCTGATTATTTTGAATCTCGTTATTGCAAATCAAATAGGGAGGTGTTAACACATAGGTATTTAATTTGGTAGGTACCTATATATGTTTACTAGTTTATTACTCTATGGCAGGCAAGTCAAACTCAAAGTATCAAGTGGGCCAAATATATTGAATACCTTGTTTAATACGCACATAACCAATTAATGAAAAAAATTGTATATTTCAATTTTATTCTTTACAAACAAAACCGGTACAAATAAATTCAAAAATATATTTATAGATATACTTATAACTTTTTTTTTGCCCAAAAATTTTTTTAGCCATGGGCTACAAAAAATTAAGTCACGGGCCGCACGCGGAAAGACTAATAAGTAAAACGTATTGTCATATATAGATAATAATTACTTACTAATAATTGGATTCAGATAATATGAGAAATGAAAACACATTCTCACCCTTTATACAAAAGGTTTCAGGACGATTCAATAAATGCAATAACTTTTGTTTTATTCATCATTTTCACATTTTTTTTCGATAAAATATATTTTACTGTGCTACATTAAAAATGTACTAAACCATTTTTTTTATTTTCAAAACTCAAATTTTTAAATTTCCAATTCTGTTCTACTGTTAAAAAAAAATTCAAAATATCCATCTCGTGACACGGATTTTTAGAAAAATTTTAACACTTAAAACTTTCATAAATAGGCACATCCGTTAATTTCCAATAATATTTTTAAATTTGTGAAAAAGTTAACATTATATTGTGTGTCAAATAATTGTATCACATAATATTGTACCTACATTACCATTAATTTAGATAGAACTTTATCTAACATTGATAAAACGTATAATAATTTGAATTATAAAAAAGTTTAAAATCCATAATAAATTAATGACCAATAATTTTTATAGGATATTTATAAATACAATAAATTTTATAAAATTCCTGTTTACAAAATGGCTATTTTGATTTTTAGATTCTGAACGGAGTAATGGAATCTATTGGTTTACAATGATGTTTTTTTAGATTCTGAATGGAATGATGGAATCTATTGGTTTTACAATGATGTAGGCTTTTTTTATTTATTAATATTTTTTAGATTCTGAACGGAGTGATGGAATCTATTGATTTTACAATGATGTGTGATTTTTTTTTATTTTTGTGTCTGTCATCACGTTTTGGGACAGTAAAAATGCTTCGATTTTCTTAAACAGCAACATTTCTGAAAGGAAAGTCAATATTCGCTATGTTCAAGCGCTTATAAAAAAAAAATTGTGCCAATGGATTTTCATAATTTTTGAATGACAATAAGAACTACTTCTGTGGAATCTTCTATTAAATTTTCAAGTATTTTGTATAAGTCAAACTTATTTTTATCAAGATAATAAAAAAAAAAATGTAAAAATTCGAATATTTCAAATTCCTATAAGTAGCTTAAAAATCATTATAATATTTATATGCAATTTCGTAAAAATTTAAATTTCAAACAGTCATAAAATGTTTTCCTTTAAGTCCGGTAGAAACTTTTTTATAGATTTTTGAAAAGTAGCTTATGGATAACCTAGTGTTAAAATTTTGAACCTTAAGTATAAACAGAATAAATTTTATGAATTTTTATCTACAAAATAACTTGCAAATTAGCATGATATTGAAACATTTTATAGAAATTTGAACTTTATGGGCTTATAAAAAGAATTTGAGTTAAACGATTTCCGATATTTTTTATTTACGATAAGTATAACTTATGATAAACCTTGTATTAAGTTTTCAAAAGTTTTCGAACAGCCAAATAAATTTTATAGATATTAAAAAAAAAACTTACAAAATCGAAAATTTTAATAAATAAGTCAAAAAATGTCAAATTACTTTGAAAACTTAACCATGTATAGAAAAAGCCAATAAAAACATTTGCTAAAAATTTTAAGTATTTGCAGTTTTTCATTTTTGAGTTAGAGCATTTTAAAAAAATGTATTTTGTCAAAACTTGGTTTTGCGTAAAATTTCCCGTTTTTTTCGACGCTTTTAAAAAGTATTGAAAAAGTTGGATTTTTGACTTTCCCAAGTACCATCGACATTCACTTTCCTTTCAAAAACGTTCCTGTTTAAGAAAATCAAAGTATTTTTACTGCCCCAAAATGTGATGAGACACAAAAAAATAAATTAAATAAAAAAATAAAAAAACACACATCATTGTAAAATCAATAGATTCCATCACTCCGTTCAGAATCTAAAAATAGAATATTTTGATATAATTTTGTTATAGCACAGTACTATAATATAGATTAAAAAATTAAAATTACATAAAAATGCATTTATCGAATCACCCTAATACCCTACTACCCAATGACTTGTTTAAGTAGTCTAAGTTTAGGAAAATGACCATCCCCTGGTGAAACAACTCTCACACGTTTTAATAGGTATGTATATAAGTATATTCAGTATATTAATATACATTTATATGTTTATGTATTATTCTAAAGCTGTATCGCCCGTATCTATTATGTATATTATAGACATATAGTTTATAGTTTAGTTTACTATTTAATACCAATTTCGCTGTATTTATAATTAGTACCTACCTGGCTATCTACTTCTCATAAAAATAAATAAATATGAAACGGTAAACATTTAAAAAAACTTCTTCAAACGAATTAACGTTAAAACTTTTAAATTCAATACTTTTATACTAATAAGAATAAATTAATTTTATAAAGAGTATATTGTCAGGTATTCTTATGTCTTATAAGTATACTTACTTACTTGTAAATTGTAAAATATACTTCACTAATTAGGCCCTTTTCACATCCACACGGCAACTGTTTACACGCCGTGTATGTGTGAACGGTATCGTATAACACTATAACCACGACTATAGATACTAGCACGATTTAAGATAGGTATAAATTAAATTAAATCGTGGATACTAGTATCTATAACCGTGACTATAACACAATACATTACTGATGTGATAAGTGACGGAACTTTCAACCGTGTGGAGTGTGGACTTATACGGACGCAAAACGGACACGGCAAGGTCGACATAACATGTGAAACCTTTCATAAATAACCATGCATTAGTGAACCGTCGAAAAAACATTATTGAAAACCCGTTATCATTCATTACAATTCTAGATATTCATTTTTAAATATCTTTATATTACATTAATTTGCAATAATAAATAAATAAAATTCAATTGTGGACAATTATTTTTCCATAAATCACATTAAGAATGACAATACATAAACCAAAAATTTTTAACCTAAAATTGTTAAGACAATGATTTTAGTACTTATAAGCCAGTATTGCTGAAGATATGGATATGAAATTTAGTTAATAGTTTTATTTTAAGATGTTAAACTCACTAAAAAAGGATTTTATTAAAATTCAAGGTGAAGTAAAAAAAAATTTGCTTGAAACCACAGAAGCTTTGGATATAGAATTTAATCAGTAGGGAACAGACTTTATTGTAATAAAAAAATCAAAATATGTATATCGAAAAAATGTATTAGTAGGTACTGAAAATTACAAAAAAAAATATTTTATAAATAAAAGTATAACAAACTTTTAAATGTCTCGTTAGGAAACTTTTAAATAAAAATTCGCTTTTGATTTCGATTTCACAACTTTTGGCATTTTAAGATTATAAACTAGACGTCAACTAGTACACGATATTACGTTTTAAATGCATAGAAACTAGTACATAAATGCCATTTAGATAACAATAATATTTGGTGATCGTCAAAAATTTCTTATCTTGTTAATTTAGACGAAACAAATAATGTTTAAAGTCGTCAAAAATTGAAAATCACTAAAACAAATACTAAAATATGTATTTATTTACCAAATATGTAAAAATATGTATTTATACCAAAATATGTAAAAGTATGTAAAATAAAATTGGGCTTATTTTAATAAGAATGATCTGAATCGTGCACATTTTTTATCAGATTAAAAATATCTCATTCCAATAAAAATATGTATTAAAAATAAAATCCGTTCCCTATTAATCAGAAACACTTTGTTTTGTGTAGTAAAAACCCATTAATAGATATTTCCAGATTTAAATCCTAAAGGAATCAAAAGAAGTAAAAATAAAAATAATGGTCCAGCTGGATACGCTAAAACTATGATTATGAAATTTAGGTACCTAATTTACTGTCAATAAGACAATTACTACTAAAATACTAGGGTATCTTGATTAATTACTTTTAATCCAGTATTATTTACTTTCATATAAGTATAATACAGACAAATTAAACCACCCTAGGCAATGAAAGCTAATAATACAATGTAAATAGAATTATTGTATAATATATTTTGTTTTATGATGAAAACTAAAAAACAATAAACTTCTGCATATTATTCTATTATTATCAAATAAATCAATTTTATTAGGTTTATTAGTGACATCAATGGGTATTCGGGTAAATAGCAAATATATAATTTATTTTTAAGTAGTTGAATCCACTTATTAATTAATATGGTGTTGTATGTAACAATATGTTAGATAAAATGATTCTATTCCAGTAAACTATTTGATTAAACTTATTTTATCTGAAGCAATTTCGATCCTATACAATAATAATCCACATCTTATGCTGTTATTTGCAACTTGAAAATAAAATTTAATTCTATAATGCACTAAAATATCCTAAAAAAAAAAAAAAAAGTGATTGTGTACTAATTATTATGGCATAAGTGTCATAGAATTTTGAAATAAATAATTATTAAATTAATTAGTAAATAAGTTCTATACTGAAATTAGTGGAATATAAAATGAAAAATTCTGAGTATAGAAAAATAATCATTTACTCGGAAAGAATTTTTTTTCGTAATCCACATATAAGAATCTCTAATTCTCTAAATCCCAAGCATGAATATCAGTTAAAAATGAATTTAAGTTAGGTTTGTCGTGTTAAGAATTGTATTGTTATTATCAATAACAGTCAACAAATGAAATTAAATTAAAAAATAAAATACATTTTTCATTGTAATTTTAGATTTCAATACAAATCAGTAACCATTTATATTGAACTTGAACATACTCAAGGAGGTAAAAAATACAATTTAAATAAATTTATAAATTCTATGTTTAATAGAATATTTTGAAAAGGTATTTAACCAATAATAGTTTTATATTATTTATTCTTCTTCGATTTCTTCACCTTCATCATGATTTGCATCCACGTCTCCATTTTGCATACCTTCTTCATCTTCTTCATCATCGTCACCAGCAACTTCAGCATTCTCCAATTCAGCTTTCTCCATTTGTCGCACCAAGTCAGCTTCATCACTAGCGGTAACAACTTTCGGCTAAAATGAATTGCAATTTAAATATTTTTAAGAAGTACAAAGTGATTTTATAGTTAACAATACAATATAATATTATAATTAGATATTTGATAAATACACACTAATTATTCAATTTATATTTTAGAACAGTAAAATATGAGGTCAGAATGAATTTATTTCATAAACAAAAATTGTTTTAGAGGTTCAAAAAATAAAACAAAATAGCAGCATTTAAAAATTATTAAAAAATACATATTTAGTATAAATTGGTTTACCGGCATTTGAATTTTGAATACACCACCAAGAGACACAATAGATTTATCGATTTCTTCAATAGCTGTTTGTAATGCTTTTAAACCATCAGTTTTTTCAGGTGTAGCAGTTGTCATTACTAAAAAAAATTATGCATGAATATATTTATAATAAATGATATTTAAAATATGTATACCCTACAACTATTTTATACAGAATCCAGTTTAATTAGCTATACTAATACTTAGTTTCATATTTTAATTTATTCATATAAATTATATTGTTAAAATGTAGTATAATTTACCATATAATGGTGGAGCAATTAAATTGATTTTGATTGGAAGTTCCTCTGTCGAACATGCTAGACCACATTTTAATGCTGTTTTAACAGCATCAATTCCTTCATATCCATAACAAGCAACTTCAATATCAGCTCTAATTTTTACAGCTTGAGAAGTTAATTTACGTTTTATATTGTTAAGCAATACATTTTGGGTGTTTTCATCTAAACCACATTCTGCTAGTATAGAGGGATCTCTAAAAATAATAAAAATTATATCATTAGTTAAAATATATATATATATATATTTAATGTGAATAACATGCAAAAAAAGAAATTAGAGAAATTAAATTAGTTCAGTTCTACTTTAAACTTGTTACATGTTAAAATTAACAGTATGCTTATATAATGTATACTAATTAATTTATTTACTAAAAGATAAAATAAACACTTATACTTTAAATATATCTAATCAAAACATTCAAAACAGACAAATAGTAGTACTCAGCAGTTATTTAAAAAAAAAAAAACAAAAAAATTTTTGAAAATAAAATAATGAAGAACCATGTCCCAACAAAATACAGTTTTGTAGAATATATATATCCTAGAAATTCAAAATTTAATTGTCCCTTTACATGGTTACATTACTTTAAAATAAAACTTAAATTATCCTACTCATAATAATGATTAATAATTTGACTAGGAATTAGAAAATGCATAAAAACATACAGAACCGCTTGTTTGAAAAAATCATAAGCAGATGACTTCTTCTTTGTTCGTTCTTCATAAAACCAAGCTGTTTTATGGTACAGCTCTTCAAACTGAACATCAGATTCAAAATTTAAAAGTTCAGCAACATGCCGTAAGATTGAATTGACAGCTTTTGCTTTAGCAAATCTTTCCGTGCACTTTTCTATATCTTCTGGAGATACTCTTCTTTTACTCAAATCAATATAACCTATCAACCATAGAAATATTGACATAAGATGGTTATTTTACAAACAAAACAAAATTTTAAAATCATGTCCTACCTTTTTCTTTATCTACACGAATAACAACTACAGGTTCAGTCTTGCCTATACGAATCAGTTTATTGATGGAACGGATACGCCGCCTGGATAATTCTGACAATAATATCATACCTTCAATATTATTGTACTCGAGTAAATGCACATATGCACCCATCTCTTCAATACTTCGTACATTGACCATGACAACATCATCAATTTCTGGATAACGTTCTGCATAAAATCGACACGACAACGGCATCTTGACCTATTTGCCAAAGCATAATAAAATATTATGGTGGTTTTAATACCAAATACATAATATTGGATCAATTATAATCTAATCGATTACACTACTTACTTATCTTTTTAAAATTAATAAATAAATTAGAAACCTATATTGTAATAATAAGAAATAAGTTGAAATATTTAAATTTTAGAAATTATACAAAATGTCAAAATAAAGTAGACCTAACATTATTAAGCACAAATAATTCCAAAAAGTACCTGAATATTGCTCCAAGTCCTGATGCAATCACAAGAAGATTAAATTCTCCAAATTGTAAAAACGTAACCTCACATTATAATTATGGTCATATCACGTGATACGTGTTATGTTTTATACGTTATCTTCCATGATTATATACATTTTAGCGCAATCAGAATTTAAATAGGTAATCCGTAACATATAAAATATGTTTTTTCTAAAACAATCACAAAATGATGGATTTATTTAATCACATTAGTGCTTTCTTTATTTTCCTTTTAAAAATTAATTATTTTGACAATACTAAGAAGAGACTGAATTTTAGTACAATGATGTTACCTAAAACTTAAAAGTTAAATTTAAATACCCTTTAAAGTCTTAAAAGACGTTGGTGTCGAGATCTTATAGATTAAAAAAAAACCGTCTTTTCTTGTCGTGTCATATTTTGTTCTTCTATTTGCTCATCGTAATTTTTTTTTAATACCTACAGATTGTAAATGTTATATTTTTATTAAAAAATTAAAAATTAAAAAAAAAATACCCTGCAATATTACAGATATACCCTTGCAAATATATATTTTATAATACCTATAGCTAAATTATTTGTGTCTAAACAAATTGTGTAGCAACGCACTTGAATCTGAGTGTGGTTGAAAAATGTTGGATAAGTGGTTTCAGAATGAATTTGCTTTTTCACTGTCAGTTATGGTTAAAGTGTTATTAGGGTTTATTAAAAGGAGAACTATGTCTTTTCTTTTGGTTTTAAATTTTATTGATTTCCATAAGAAACCATTTACTGGTGTAAGTGATGATAAAAACGAATGCAATTGATTGCAGTTCTTTTTTCAATTTATTTGTTAGTTTATTAAATTCGTGTTTGTGGTCTAGATAATGGGTTTGTTGCCATATTTTTCTGGCTTAACGTTTTTTGTTAATTAATTCCTTTGAATGCTGAGGTAAGTAAGTGTATTGGTGTGGTTTTGCTGGTATATTTGTATTTGTCGGAGAAGTGGTTGAGTCTATTATTGCTTCTTAGATAGTTCTAATAAGAAACTGTGAAGTATCGTCTATGTCTTCGCGAAATTTTAATCGAACTTTCAGTGATATGTGTTCGTCTAACTTTTTTTGAAATGATAAATGAAATCAATTGAAATTAATCTGTCCTGAGTGTAGAGTGTTGTTTATATTTTCTAGTTCACCACCTAGGTAGAGAAGAAATAGGCAGTGATCATTGGACAGTTCTTCGAGGTTTTTTATATTTTTATGTAAGTGGTTTGATTTTAAATTAAGGTTCTGAAAAAATCGAGTATATCGGTGAGACGATTTGTATAGGATGGCCAGTAGGTTGGGGCATCAGATGAAATGATGAAAGGTGATTATTTAGAATTGTATTGTAAAATGTTTGGCTTCTGGTGTTAGTTGGTCTACATCCAAATGCAGTATGCTTTGCATTAAAGTAACCGCCGATAATGAATGAATTTTTTAGTGTTCTTAGGAATGTTTGGAGTCGGGAAGGGATGATTTTTTGACCAGGGAGGCAGTAAATTGAGGATATTGTAATAGAGATACCTATGGTCAAGTACTATTTGGATATTAGTGGCTTGTATATAGGTCTTTTGATATGTAGGTAATGCATAGTGTAATAGCGTAGTCACGTAGAGGATATTAAGATCGCATTACCAGCGTGTGCAGTACTATCGAGGTGTTATATTATTATAAAATGTTATTAAACTATAATAACTAATAAGTTGATATGTCCATGTTCTATATTATATTATTATCCATTATGCCTATGGTCTATGTCTATCGTCTATCTATTAATACAATGTTATTAGTGTTATTACTATAGTCTATAAACAGTAAACTTTACTCGTAAGCTGTTATCTATAGACAGCTGATACGAATGCACTGTGTTACAACATTGTGACCAACATATAGTATTGATATCATCAGAAATTTCCGAGAAGTGTTTTTTATTTTATTTTTTTTATTTCATAATTTGCGACTTGCGTTCTTTGCGTTAAAATTGTGACATATATTAATGTCCACCATGATATGTCATTAAGTTCAAGTGACAGATGTGACTAAATGCCAAGAGTCTCCATCAACCATGTCTTCTGAAAATTTGGAGGTAGTACACGAAGGATGGTTGACAAAATCACCTCCTGCAAAGAGAGTTCTCAAAGCAGTCAGTGTAAAATTAGTAAGTTCAATTTCTATTTGTAATCACTATAATTGAATTTTAAATTTCTAAACGTGTAATATAAATGATTATAATATGTATTGTACGAGCATATTATATTATGCATTAGATTTTTATACTTTGAAATATTGGCAAATAATCCATAAGAATTCAAAAAGAATAAGAGCACATTTAAGGACTTGTTATTTTTTCATTAAATTGTACACTTTTTATTAATAGTATGATTACTATAAAATATTACTTATAAATATAAACTTGAAGTATTAGGTAACATTATTCAATTATTACAAATTGTTTCTTAAGATAATAATTATATATTTGGTCGAGCCGTGTTGGTATCATTATATGAGTTGGAAATTTAACATACAATTTTGAGTTTTGTATAAATATTTTGGTTAATTTTTAAAGGAAAGAAGTAAAACCTTAATTTTTAATTTTAATCTACAATCACTTGCCTATTTACCTTTATTTATTGTTTAAGGTAATGAAACAATGCTTTTTAACCTTAGGTTAATTAAAATAAGGGGTCTGGAAAAACATAGTCTACCTTGAACCATGCTTAAGCATTTACCTTCTCCAAAATATATTCTTATTTTCTTAATATACCTACATATAATATTTAAACATAAATAAGTATGTTTTCTGTTCATATTTACATAAATATTAATTATATATTGACAATTAAAATATGTTATGTATATAGGATAAGAGAGGGGGACACCACCTCTTGATTATTTTTGATCAAATTTTTATAAGGTGTAAGCATTTCAGAATTTGAACGACACTTATGGTTTTTTACTAAACATGTCAATTCTTTTTCCTATTACTTTATAGTAGAAAAATTAAGTTTTCATTACTAGCCATAAGTACATATGTTTATAAACTACCTTTTATCAATTTTTTTTTTTTTTATTTAAGCTTCGGTAACTATGGCCATTAGCTGTAAAATAATAACAGTTAATTTGGAAATAGTAGGATTTTGGAACATGGTCTATATATGAAGCATAGCTTTATTACTAAAACCCCAGTTACTCGCGTATTTGGGAGGTAGCAATGCCGAATAGTGTTTAACAACAGCACTAAACAGCGATTGTGGCTAACCATTGTGCCACACCATGCCCCCCCTCCTTTTATGTCTATATATAATAAAAAAATACTTATTAAAATATTGTATTCAATACTTTAAATTTTAATTTATTTAAATTTTAAAATGTAAAGCAATATCTTCAAAGATTATAAATAGTAGTTTTCATAAACATTTTGATATATTACTCAAGTATTAAGTTATATGATTATCTTTAAGTTATAATTTTGTTTTTAAATATTGTATATATAATAACACTTTTTTTTTAAACAGAAATGGCGTAGAAGATGGTTTGTGTTACGCCACTCCGGTGAACTACCAGGTCAATATTTTCTTGCTTATTATACCGATAAAAGTCGCAGAAAAATGAAGGGTCGAATTGATTTAGATCAATGTGAACAAGTAAGATTTATTACCTATTATTTGAATGTACCTAAAATATTTAAAAGTGATTACAATTTTTGTAACATATTCTTTAAGCTTACTATAATAGTTATTTTTACTAATAATTTAAATAAATTTATTAAATTAAAGTAAATTTAATATTTTAATTGTTTATTAGGTTGATGCTGGATTAAGATTTGAAGATCGCAAGTCCAAATATCATTATATGTTTGATATAAAAACACCTAAAAGAACGTATTATTTAGCAGCTGAATCAGAAGAAGATATGAATAGATGGGTTGATTTTGTGTGTCATGTTTGTGGTTTAAAACCATTCACTGTTGATGAAAATGCTGGTAAATATTTGATTTAAATTAACTGATTTTTATTTATTTTTGAATTAGGTATGATTATTTATATTTTATTTTAGACTTTGATTGCCCATCTGTCAATAACTTGACCAGACCATTTCCTATTAGTGTTGAGGAACATGATGAAGATCATTCTTCCCCAGATTCCCCAACTAGCACATCTTCTAGCCATTATATACCTATTAGTGAGTGTATATCTGGAAAGCCATTACTACCAATTCTTCCTCGTCCAACCATAGAAGAATCTTATGACTCACCACGTCGCATACAACCTACTCCAAGACTTTCAGAGTCACCTCCTCCAAGCCCTGGTTCAGAATCTGTTTTTACTGATGATGATTCATCAGTTAATGGTAGTACTTTGGGGCGACCATCAGTCAATTGGGGTACATTCCCTATTTTATCACAAAACTCACCTGACTTGCCTGTAGCAGCCAATAGAAGGTTTACCAAAATACTACCAGATGGTTCTTTAACAGCACCACCAAGGCCACCAAAACCATCTCATCTACTAGAAACACCAACTCCACCTGTTAAAACAGAAAAAATAGTTGAATCTTCTACCATTGATGAAACTTACGACTTTCCAAGGTCTCATCAAATGACACCAATTCAAACACAGTCCAGGACAAATCGTTATATAAATACAGCTCCAGGTCAAGTACCTGGTAATATTTTTGTATATGAATTTGAAGAAGATGGAATGCCAAAAGTAGAAGAAGGCAAAAGTGCAGAATTAGAATCTCCTAATTCTATAAATTCACCTTCTGTAATTGTTTATGCAAGTTCAGCTTCATTAGAACAAACTCCTCCTGCCGTAAATCGTCAATTAAAACCTGGCAGAAAATTCTCTGATACTTCTGCTGAGCTTTCACCATTAGCTCCATTGGCTAATCCACCCATTGTTAATCGAAGGCTTAAACCAACCACTCAAATTAAAAAAAACCAAGATTCCTTTTCTGGTAAATATTTGTGTATTTGTGTATTTGATATTTATGTATATATTAATTTGTTTAAATTTTTTTTAGATACAACTAGTACTCTACGGTTATGTCCTCCGCCAACAGGTAGTTTAAGTCGTCAAAAATCACGTATGGGACCAAATACTGTTCCTAGTGTCCCTACAAGTTTTGAACCTCAAAGTCGCATTCACAGGCGTCATTCAGCATCTGATGATCATATAGCTTCAGACAAAGTAAATATAAATATATCTAAGATTAATTTAAATATAGTCCGTTTCACGAAAACTAGTAGCTGACCGCCACGATCCAAGAGGAATATTTGTTGAAGTGGTGATCAAACTTAACAATACAATTTACTGCCATATAGCGCCAATAGTTAATTGCCGCGCTGCTGCTGTTCTGGACCGCAATAGGTAGTCATAATAGAATGAGAACCAATGTCTACATGGTGGGGTGAGGTTCGGAGATAACGGTGGTCAGTCGCCAGTTTTCGTGAATCGGACTATAGTATAAATCATATCACCTATATTTAGTTGTTACTTAATGCACTTGCTGACACTTAACATTTTGGAATGTTTTTATTTTTTAATAAAATTTTTTTCACGTTTTTTCACCTGATAACCATATGTATTTAGATTTATTACTTCATCAGACGTAAAACTACTATTACTAATTTCAGGCACAATTAAAAGCATTGATTTGGGAAGGGTTATAATTTTTGAAAACCTTAACAAGCAACAAAACATCACTTCTACTTTAAATATCAAAATCAAAATTTAAATTGTTTTATGTTTAATCAAATTTATTATAAATATCTATCTTTTTTTCTTTTTATTATATATGGTCTTTTAAAAACTATAAATTAATCTGTCTTTGATTATTCTAGACTAAAGGAATGTTTGTTAAGTTATAGCAATTACCAATATTACTTTTATTGTAGTTTATTTGATTGGATTATATTTTCATACACATATTATTAAATAAAACTTCACGCTTAGGGGAGGGGGGAATGGATGGGCCTCACAAGAGCCTATTGCAGTTAATGTCATGAATTGATATAAATGTGAAATTTGAGAACTATAATAATTGTGCAGTAGTTGAAACAATTTGGCTTTAATATGTTATCTAACAGCAACTATTTATAATTTTTATACTAATGTAAATGTTAATTTTATATTAATTTAAATTTTAAGGTGTCTTCATATCAGATTAACAAGATATCATCTAATTCACGTTACCTTGCTGAAGCAAGCTGTTTCAATGATATTCAATATTTAGATCTTCAATTTGAATCTTGTGAAAAGCAATATTCAGAAAATAATCGAACAACAGCAAAAACAATGAACAAGAAAAAACCATCAAATGTAGGTGGGCCATTTGCTACTTTATTAGGTAGGCGTGATTATTCAATGATTGATGGCGCATACCAATACAAAACAGTAGATTTTTTGAAAACAAATGCTTTGTTCATGACTAGAAAACATACTGAACAAGAACGGCAACTTGGTAGACAAAACATGGTCAATTAATTAATTATAGGTGCTCAATTGTAATCATAAAATACTAACATTTCTCAAATTTTAAGAAATATTCAAGCAATAATTGAGCAATTTTTGCCCTTAACATTTACATATCTTATATGTCAATTAGAGCTTTCCATTTTAGTTTATATACTATTCAGGGCTTTCATGTTGAAGTTATATTAATATATTAATATTATCTATAAATAATTAATTTATATTTTGTTAAAGATCCATATTGTTTTCAGATAATATTCTATTTATTTTTTTCCTAATGGATAATTAGGAAGTATAAACATTGAATTCAAGTTCAATATTTATATATTTAAAATGACATATCATTTATTTGCATTGTGAACTAAACTATTCATGTAACACACATTAAAGAAAAACACATTCTGAAAAATGCGAACAAAAAATGATTAATAACATTGTTTTTATTTGTATTAACACCCATATGATTTAAATCTTAAAGAATATATATTTTGTCATTTAAACATTTTAAATATTCATATGAAAATCAAAGTATTAGTATAACTGGGTATTTTATTTATGAGATAAAAATAAAATGAATTTAATGTACTCACAGTAATAGCAATTAAATATATTTATAACATTTCTTCAATTTTTATAAACTTCATAAATAAATTACTTCATCTTAAAAAGCTGGTTTATTTACATGTTTGTGATATTAAGTACATGTTTGTAGCCAATTGAATACATATTTTAATAATGTATTGCCATTTTATATGTAATTTTATAAGTTTTAACTTGGATTTTTAATAATAAATTTATTACTATTTTTATAAATTTTATAAGTTAGATCATTTATTTTATATTTAAGTGCGTGCGTGTGTATATGTGTTTGGACAAATCTTGAGCAAAATACTTTTAAACCAAAATAACTTTATATTTAATATTATATGTTCTATTTGGTATATATATATTATTGCATTGATCAAATATATGTATTAACTATTAACACTATCTATTAAATAATAATTGGTAGCAAATTAGACGTTAAAATGTGTTTCAAATGTATAGGCTTCATTAACTGATATATTAAATTATTTAAAATGTCCACTCAATTCCCTGAATTGTGTTTTATTTTATAAATAATTTCAAAACTTCAAATACATAGCCATGGTTTATTTTCTTAATTATAAAATAAATTTGTTTTTACTTATCTGTTTAACTGTTTATTATATAATTATTGGGTCAGTCACCCAATATTTGATTATTTATTTTTATTGAAAAGAGAATTAACTCAAATATTTTGTATATTTATATACATTTGTTACAAATTTTAGGTAAATTTATGTTTTTCAATTAATTATACTATATATATATATATATATATATGTATATATGTATTATTATACATATGCTTACAATTTATTACATGATTATTAATATTTTAGCTTATGGACCTTTCCATTAAGTTATTCTTGTTATTCATTTTTTTAATATAAGACAATCTCATTAAAATATTTATACTTTATATTAATTATATTTACTTATACCATAGTAAAATTTTAATTATTATTTTATGTATTGTATTTATACACATTTTAAAATGTTTAACTACCTAATATGTTCATTATTTTTATAACATTTATATATAATTATAAAATACTACATTAATAATATTTGGCTAAATTATATAGCCCAAGTTTTTCTGATATATTTTAGACTGTTAAAATTATATATTTTTTAAAGTTTATACGTATTATTATTTTTATTAAAATTACCAAAACAAATATATACAATTTACATTATATATATATATTAAATTTTATTTTATATTGTCAATATGATTTTAATTTTTTCCTATGCCTCATATTCCTATTAAAACTTTTTTAATACATGTCAATTTTTATTTTTTTATTAACTATTATTTTTTGTTACCTATATAATTATTTTTAATCTATTTGATCTATTTAATATAGTTTAATACCAAATATCTGGTATTTGAAAACAACCATTTAAAATTGTGTACATAGTAAAATCATGTACATGATTTATAAAAATTAGACCACATTAAAAACTATTTATTATATTAATTATAAACATTGTATCTTTGTAAAATATAAATTCATATATATCTAATTATAATATCTGAACATAAAAGTTGGATAACTTCAAAACAAATAACATCTGTAAAAAGCAAGTGTTGACATTTTCGATGTGATAAATATTATTCAGTTTATTGCTCATATTATTTATGCACTTGTAGCAAAATATTGTATATTATTTATCACTAGTGATGGCAGATTTTCGTTTGCTCACCATCAGTATATGTACCTGTGTCAACATATTATACATAATTTGCATCAACATTAATAAATTAAAAGTAAATATATACCTTATAAGTATGTATCATATATAATTGTTAAGGGTTTTAGATAATTTCTGAAAGTTCTGTCAGTTTATCAGTTAGAATGAATTGCCACATACAGGCCATACAGCTTTTAAATTTATTTGACAAGTTACTAGATACAATTATTTATCATGGGTATTTTTCTACTCTAGAAAAATAATATTTAATACATTTTATATGTAGTGCACTAGTGCAGTACAATATAATTTATCAGATAAATAAAAAGTAATACATAGAACAAAAGTTATTGCATCTATCAAATCATTTTGAAACACTCTGTATACTTAAACTGCGACCAATTAGATTGAATTATCGTGGCCGATTGATCTGAGTTAATATTACACAAATCTTACGAGAACAAATCCTTATTACAAGGCAATAGTTCATATAATTTTAAAATTTTTTTTAGGATTTAAATATGACCATTATATAAAACCATTTAAATATGATCAGCTTGTGGGCAAACAGATGGAAAATCAAAATAAACGAAACTGAATCTATTCAAGTAACTTTTTCACTGCGTAATCTCGATTCTCCACCTGTTAAGTTAAACAATATAACAATTCCTAAGGCAAACGAAGTTAAATACCTTGGGCTAACTCTCGACAAACGCTTAACCTGGAGCCCACACTTAAAACTTAAACGTAAAACTGTTAACTCTAGACTTCATATCTTTAAACCACTCTTAAAATCCAAACTTTCCCTTTCCAATAAACTTACTTTATACAAATCAATAATTCGACCAGCTTGGACATATGGTATCCAGTTATGGGGCTCTGCAAAGCCCTCTAACACCAACACGCTTCAATCTTTTCAATCTATCTGCCTCTATCTCCTTGGTATTTCACAAACAATAATCTTCACAAAGACCTAAAAATTCCTACACTCAATCAATTAGCAAAAGCACATTACTCCAAATTTCACTCCAACTTAAACTCTCACAGTAATCCATTAATAAAGCAACTTTCTTCCACCTCAATTCCTGGCAATGTACGTAGAAGACTTAAAAGACAGTGGCCTAGAGACCTACTAAAAAAAAGATAAAAAAAATCACGACATCTAAAATTTTCTCGGTCGGGTGGCGCTGCAAATGTTAAATTCTGTTACTTAATACTATATTATCTATAAAATTTGTTCATTGACCATTGTACATAATGTTGTATAGATTGTAAATTACTTAAATATATAAATAAAAAAAAAGGATTTAAGTTATACTCCTGTCCACGAGAGATCATTCAAGTATTCGATTTATGTGTACTGACAAAAACTTGTTCGACTATGTGTACTCCACACGAATTAAGTTATACCTTAATACTTAATATATATCTTAATTCGTGGTACCTACTGCATTATACTCAATGATGTTCTGTGTTAGATATTTTTACCTAAAGTTGCAGAATAGCCGTAAAGGTAGAAAAATTAATCGTTCGTGTTATTAAGTACGTTTAATAATATATTAATTATTTGAAACGTAGGCAATATCCTGGTTCTATATTGAACTTTCAGTCTCGTTCATAATTGCTTCGCTGTCGTCCTCATGACATCACCAGTTTCGTTGTTATCGGCGTGTTTGAACTTAAAAGAACTCAATTGTAGGGTCAAGATTAAACATTTTATATTTTATGTGAAACATGTATTTGGTCAATTAGGACAATAATTATTATTAGATATGGATGCCTTTGCGGCTTTGCATGTTTCCATTATCAGTGTATAGTTACTGGATTGTGTTTCAATGTCCTCTGCCTCCGGATCTTTAAAACGAAATATAGTTCACAGTAAGATGTTCATAATCTTCATTGTTTAACGTGCTGTATACTTGCAATTTTCGAGAATGAGTATTGATTTTTTGTTTAATTTTCAATAAAAATATATCTCAATAATCCAAGATTAGTTTTTTATAATCGTTCTTCGTTATTGGTGTGTCGACTCATCGATTGTCCACCGGAATCATGAAAACATTGCCGGCGTCCTTCTCGTATCTACCAAACACCCACTGTGGTACTGTTCATTAACTCTATGTCACCAAGCTATAGCCCTCTATGGTATTTCTTTCTATCAAATTGGATTCGTCTATTTCGACTACGTAGTCATAGCCGTCCAGTTTTCCCATACGGATCACCATTGAGTCGATTATCAACTCCCGACAAAACGATGACCGGTCAACAAAAACATGCCAATCTCAGTTGCAGCTTGATATCTATACATTTACAAACCACATAAGTACGAGAACATAGATAAATGGGATTTGCAAAAAAGTGTTTTGTGTTTTCTCGATGCTGTTATACAGAATACTATTGTAATGGTATGTTTAGTCTTAGTTTAATTTTAAATGTTAGTTATGGTTTGATAGTTTGATTTAGTTTAATTTAGCCAATTAATTTCATATTTGCCTATAGTTGCACATTTTATCTTTTTTTGTTTTTTTTTTCTCTACGCATCCAATTATATTTGTTAATGACACTAGAATCCTTTGTCAGGGTCATTTTATGCCCACGAACACTTTTTATGCTCCAAATTCTTGCAGTTTTAATATTAAATTCAAACCATCATTTGAATCCAACAACCCTTTTAGATCGAATAAATATACTTTCGGACCTTCATTGTTATTTGTTATTAAAAATATAAATATATAACTGTATAAGATGTTAAACAAATAATGTATGTATATTTTCATATACTTTGTAAGAAATTCTGGTTTATAACTCGTTCATTTTTCAATTCTTAAATATTAACAATCTATTATACCTACAATTTTTCCAAAAAAAAAAACATACAATTATTATATAGGTATTTAATAGTGGTTTTTATTGAACTATTAAATTATCTATAGGTATCTTTATCAAATTGATAGTCTTTTATAGAAAGTCCGATAAAATCCGGAAATATACTGATTAATTGCGAACGAGCACTACATATTATTATGGATACTGCTGACGTGGTTTTTGTTTCAGTTGCAATTTCAACATGAAGAACACGTTATATTCAATTTTGTAAAAATCAAAAACTATAATAAGTACAATTATTTGCCCCAATATTCGTTGTCACCATCGTTTTTATAACTTTAAAATACACTGATTTAAAAAAAAAAAATTAAGATGTCCAGTAAAGTATAGAATAATTCAAAAATTTACAAATATCCGACAAACTGTGCACTTATTACAAAATATACAAACTCTTAAGTAATAATAATTTTATGACTACATACAGTACAAACTCTACCTTTAATATAAATTATACTATAATAATAATGCCCTAGTAACACAACCGTCAGATTTTTATGCGCAATGAAACCATAATAAATAAATATGAATTGCTCGGATTCTTTATACGTGATCGCGCACTGGATATTTTAAATATGAGCAGATAAAACGTGAAGGGAAGAATATTCTGCAAGTAAACTGTAAAACTAAATTTTTTTTATTTTTTTGAGGTATAAAATATGGAATCGATGATTTATTATAAATACTTATAATAACCTGAAATAAAATTTATTGCCTATATACACCTACCTAAAATTAGATAAAAAAACATTTGGAGGGTTATTTTTTTGATAAAATCTAATTTTACTAATTTTTAATTAAAAAATAATTTAACCAAACTACAAGGTACCGCAATTATTGAGATTGGTTCTGCTTCAAAGTTATATGCATCGCTTATTGATCTTTTTCAAGAAACTTGGGTACTTGGGATAGATTTGACTATTTTGAAGAAAGAGTAAAAACTATCAGAAGTTATATCAAAATTTAAAGTCCCGTCTAAAAAAAAAAGGAAAGTATTTTATGATGAAAAAGTCATACTGATACATCAATGAATGGTCGCAAAAAGTTTAAAACATTTACATTTATGAGGTTTTTGATCGAATAGAAAGTGAATTAGTGAAACAGCGACAGGTTTATGATTCCCATTACATTTATCGTACTCCACAAGTTCATTGCTGTAAGTGTCTCGGAAATAATAAAATATACCAATAAGCTATAAGAATGAAGCTAGATGATATTAAAAAACTTTGATAAAAACGATGTAGCATAGCCGCATAAAGGTATGTATTAGTCATTCGCGAGTCGCGGTCCGCTTCAATCTGAATAGGATTCTTGATTGTGGTCGTTCACTGTAAAATGAGTAGGTACCTAGTACCTACTACCTACCTTATACCTACATATAGGGTTGTAAAATTCATGAAATTTATTTTCTTGGAATATTTCATGAAAAATTCATGAAATATTTCATTTAAATGAAAAAAAAAAATTTTTCTCCAATTGAACATTTTTAAAAGTTGGTTTATTGTATGAAATAAAGAAAATATGTAACATAGTTACATACTACATACATAATAATACACAAACATAGACATATAAAAAACTAGATAACCGACTATAAGACAATA